>CM076912.1:14638009-15238009 GCA_039566165.1 Maruca vitrata | reverse complement strand
AGCCTTCAGGAAAGAAACGGAAGCATAGAACATCATCTTTGTACCGACCGAAAGCAGCCATAGGTTCAGATATGACGTCGATAGGCACAACAGGACCTATTGGGCCTATTGGCTTCACCCTAAAATGTGTGATCTATAAAACTTTTTTAAAACCAATATGTTACCACATCGTTGCAAATAAATATTCTTTCTCTTTTTCTTTGTTTCTTTCTTTCTTTGTTTGTTTCTTTCTTTCTGAAAGCCTGACTCTTTGCCACGCCCATCTTCCACACAAGCACACGAGTTGGATTAACAGTAATTCTTATACTCGTACATTTGCCACCTGAAAAAAATCGCATCGAACTTAATTAATCAGCTGTTAAGTGACGTCACGCTCATTGACAAAATGAACTTGTTACCTCCTGCTAATGGCAACACGTTTACTTAAACCGACGAACCCCGCCCTTTTGCGAACGCGAAATCAGACTATTTCTATGCGACATTGATTTATTGAGTCTAGAAGGAACATTAGTATGACTCTCTATAGGGAAGTTTTTATGGCAACGTCGGGGTGTTTGCCTGGATAAATTACTTTTATGTTTCAATTTAGAATTAATACTTTTAGTAAGTATTCGTTTATGCTTTCTTGTAGAGAGAATTATAGAAGTTTATAATGCTTGAAAAGTGCGAGTAAGATAGTCAACAGTTTAGTAGACATGGAAAACAGTTTTACAGACTAAGTAGCCCTAAAATGTACCTATTGATTTTTTTAAAATATTGGTTTTATTAAAAAAAATTGTGTAAAATATTAATATTCAGACAAGTCGGTGAGTGAGATGTATTTTTTAGTATTTAGGGATTTTAGTATGAAAGCCGTAAAATTACTTTATTTTAGTAATTTATTTTAAACTCGGGTGTATCATCATTTTACGATGCTATCCTAAGAAGCATTTCACTGGCATGTTAGAACGACCGACAGTTTTCACCATTTTCACTTCATCCTTCAGCTTGCGACCCAAACTCGCTGCGATTTGATAAAAGTCAATTCCTAATAGGAATGTTTCCAGTCAATTCAAAAACAATTCCCTTCACTTTTTCCTACATCCCGTGACGTCACAGGCACGAAGCTATAAATCACACCCGGGTACCATATAAAGCGGAGTGCTCACGGAGTGAATCGGGCTGCCATCGTGTTTTTGTAAAGATGTATAAACATCCTAAGGGGTGCGACGCGTAGTATGGGATGTATTATGGAGCGAGAGCTGGCTGCAAAAATACGGGCCAATCAGTTAACAGGATGAAATGTTTTTAAAAGTTAGTACTTATGTCTAGAATGACAAATATCATTGCGTGCCTGGGCGGAACTTGTGCATAAGTTTTATTATGTGTTGTCTCTGGAGCTTTTTTCCGACAATAACTGTATCAATGGAGGAAAACTTTCGAATTATTTTCAAAAGTTTGTTTTCAACTGAACTACTGACTAAACTGATCGGCCTGTATTTTTGCAGCCAGCTCTTGGACCATTAGGTCGTTTTTGCCCGAATGTGATACTATATTTTCAAGGAGCTTAGACTGTTACTGTATGAAATTGGGGGTTGGATCACTACGTAGTTGCATTTTCATAGGACTCTGGTTTTGATATTTTATTCAATAACTAGCTGTGCCAGGGATCTTCGTCCGCTTTTTTTTTGTATTTCCGTTTTTTTACACATCTTCCATTGTTTCTTTGCTCTTATTGGTTTTTGGTCGCAGTGTAATGTAATACAGCCTAACGCCTTCCTTGATAAATGGTATATCCAAGACAAATAATTTTTAAATTAGAACCAGTAGTTCCTGAGATTAGCGCGTTCAAACAAATAAACAAACAAACTCTTCAGCTGTTTAATATTAAATTATACACCGTGAAATTTTACTGGTTGTTTTCCCGTGGCAGAACGATTTGCCTTTAGTAATACTATCCAATCATGCAAATAATTCCTAGAAACAATTTTTTTTTCAAATTTTCAAAATAATTATTTTTCAACTTGAAAACGACAGAAGCTATTGTTCTTTTATAATATGTGACGTGATCAGGTACTGCTTGCCGCATGAAATCGATGCTTAAAGCTGAAGAAGCTCGACACACTAAGTCATAAAGGGGTTAGAACGTGCTTTAGGGTTTCGGTTATATCTTTCGTAAAACCGGCATTTATTGATTTTAACAAAAAAGAACTGCACAAATCTATTGTACTACTAAGATAGAATCATTTTACTTCGGGAAAACAACCACTAAAATTTCACGGTGTATATTAAAGCAGAGTAGTAGGTTTCCGCCTGCAATTCTGTCTGCGTATACACAGTTATTTGTTACGAAGAACATTATTCCTTCATAGCGCGCATATTATTATTATTCGGTTAAACTAATGTCTTTTCTCTATGTCTCCTACGCATTTTTAGTATTAATTGATTATGCAGTATGCGATTTTAGTCTTTCTCGTTACATTACATCAAAAACTATATACAAAGCCATTTACGGCCCGACGTTTCGAGTGGATTGCACCAGTCATGGTTGAGAGCGAACGTCTGGCGTCATCGTCTACCCATAGTAACTACATAGTTTTTAACGATTATGTAGTGTTTACCTAAATTTTACTGAATATGTTATGAATACGAATGATTTTTTAAGTTATTGCATAGCTTTTATCGCGGGCTTTGAGCGCGGCGACCGAACCAAAAAATTCCGTAACGAAAAAAACCTCACAAACGTCTAACGTCGTTTCAGTTCGGTAGAATTCGGCACGGTGTTTGTGTGCGTGCGGTTAGAGGTATTGTACGACTCTACGAAACTCGCACGAATCGAGACGAGCTGCTCCGAAATCGGACGATGCTATGCAATAGCTTTACCGCGGAATGCCACACGTCTTTTTAAAGCATCCGACCGATTTCAGCCATGGCGGCCGAAAACCAACTATATCGATGCAAATGGTGACTTTCTGATGAGTAGAAAGTCAGCCAGTATAATTTGAACACAAGATTAATGCCGTTAAAAAGTACCTTCTAAAAATAACCTCTGGTAGATTTGGCATTAACTGTAGAAACAACCCACTTAAGGCATTGTAAACGCTCTTCTGGCGTTATATCACAAATTTGAGTTATGACACAAATGGAAAACAAATTGGACCCGGAGTGTATACATCATTATAACAGTTTAATCCCGGAGCGTTTAGTCCAACCTGTATAAGCCGGGTATAACTAACCCGCCCGGCAAAGATTTCAATTTGATTTCAAGGTTTGGGATTGAATCAAATGTTGTCATTTGCAAACTATAAGAGAGGTTTATGGTCACGGAATCGGACCATTATTTACACAGTTAGATAGTAGATTAACGATTTTAAGGCTTATTTAAGGTGTATTTATGTTATACTAGCTTTCCACCCGCGACTTCGTCCGAGTAGAGACGTTTAACGGGTAAAACATTACTTCCTTCTAGCGCAGTCGATTAAAAAGTAGCCTATAACCTTTCCTAGGCTCTGGACTATATCTGTACCGAATTTCATTTAAATCGGTCCAGTACTCAATGCGTGAAAGCGTAACAGACAGACAGACAGATAGAGTTACTTTCGGATTTATAATATTAGTAAGGATGAACACTCCTCTAGACAGCTAGATTATTATTGGCTATTGAAGTGATAATATCAGAAGAGTATGTTCTACATATATGTGGTCAAAATTTAGTCTTGGCATTTAAAGGCATGTTAATGCTTGAGGTATCTATACTATAATAAAAACGTAGAGGTAAAAATTCTTGTACTTTTTTGAAAAACGCAAAAAAAGCGAGTCAGGGATATGTTTTGAGAGTAGTAGAACACATCCTCATACTCAATAATTTTTTTTTCTTTGTCTGTTTGTTTGTTTGTTTCGACTGACCGCCTAAACGGCTGAACCAATTTAAATGAAAGTTTGCACGAAGGTAACTTAAATTCCGGAAAAATACATAGGATACTTGAAATCACTGACAGTTAACTGGTTCCCGTGGGATATTAAAAAAACCCAAATATTTGACTGATCTCTGAAACTGTTACACCGATTTAAATGAAATTTTGCATGGTGGTACCTTACATCCCCGGTCAAGATCTTAAATACTTTTAGTCACAGAAATTCCTGTAGGATCGTTAAAAATCTAACTTTATTAGATCACGTACAAAAATAGTAAAAGTATATCGACCAAAATCAACCTTCTGACTAGGACTATACGGACTACTTTATTAAGAAAAACGTCATAGTAGGGGAGGTAAATAGCTGGATTTGCACTTACTTAAACGACATGGAATCTGAATCGAAAGATTACGCTAAATCAGAAAAAGTTTATTACACTTTCTTTATAAGTGGGGGGTCAGCGATTAATACAAGGGGGCTGCCTGGTAACAAGCGGTAGAAAGAAAAAAGTTATTTGATAGTGTCAGTCATTCAAAGTGCATGTTAAATAATCCCTAAAAAAATTGTAACGATTTGGATATGGCATAATTAATGTTTGTGTCTGTTGAAAAACACAAAATCATAATCTTGAGATACTTTAGCGCGTAACAATTTTATGCAGAAGGTTCAAGTTGATATCAAAGTCCTCCTGTACAATAATCTGTAAAAATTTTTTTCTTAACATGTTTCATCTCACTGCTGGGCAAAGGTCTCCTTCAAACCCATCCATTGCTCTCATCCAAGCCTAGGTCTTGCCAGTTCTTTGATACATGGACCAGATCTTCATACCACCTTTTTTTGGGTCTTCTTCTTCGGCGAAAATCGTCTTCAGGCACGCGAATTCTGGTCCATCTATTGTTCTTTATCCTGCAGACATTCCGCGCCCATTGCCACATCAGTTTTGACCAAAAACAACAGCAGTACGGGAGTGGATGGTGGTATATTTTATTTTATCTTTTTACCTAATATCTATGATACTCCGCTCTATAGCGCTTTGAAAAACCTTGAGTTTGGATTTCTGATTTTCGGTGAAGGACCAAGATTCTGCCCCATATGTTAGGATAGGCAGTATGAAAATGTCGATGAGTTTGCGGTTCAGTTATATAAGAAGGTCACCCTTGATATACCCATTCATAGACCAGAAGCTTTTCCAGGCGTTGTCTGCTCTACGGAGTATTTCTTTGTCCTGCCTGTATTCGAAGGAGACTGCCTAGCCCAAATTTATACTCCTCTACATATTGCTTTACCTGCCTGTTGACTGCTATCCTATCATTGGTGCTGTTGGTCGCGACCTTGGTTTTGGGTCTATTCGTCGTCAGTCTAACCTCAAAGCTTTCTGCGCTTAGTTGTTCGAGAATCAACTTAAGTTCTGTCGAGGTATACTTATTTGCGATGAGGAAAATGTCATCTGCTAGGCGAAAGTTTGTGAGTCATCTATCCCATACACCAATTTCTTTTGTTGCCTATAATATCATAGTGACCTGAAGACTTCTTGAAGCGTGCTACTGAAAAGCTTTGGTGATAGGGTCACCCTGTTTAACTATTTTTTTTGTATTTTGAATGTCAGGCGTTCAGTGTGCAGTTTGATATCGGCTGTGCTTTGTTGGTAAATGATTTGGAGAAGTTTTATGTATGTGGTTTCGACGTTTTGCTGAAGAAGAGAAAGCTAATTGGGTTGATGTGGGAGACCAGGTAGAAAAGTTTATGAAATTCGCTTCATTTCTCTTTTATCTGGTTTTCG
Source organism: Maruca vitrata (assembly GCA_039566165.1). Lineage (NCBI taxonomy): Eukaryota > Metazoa > Arthropoda > Insecta > Lepidoptera > Crambidae > Maruca > Maruca vitrata. The sequence goes on along the minus strand of CM076912.1, from coordinate 15,232,335 downwards.
GTATGGAGGTGGTCAGTTGTCCAATATTTGCTTACTGGCTTGCATTGTTGGTTTGATTTTTTTTTTATTGGTAGGCTGTTTGGTATTATCTGAATGTTCAAATAGAGGGATATCGCTATTCTAAGCATATAAAGGGGAATTTATAAACATTCACGTAAAATTTTTGGATATTATAAAATTCCATTTAAAAATCTTACAAGACAGAGTCGGTGTCTGATCAATACTGCAAAAACCCGTTGGGCTCCCCAACTATCACGTTTTTAGCTGGCAAGTCATGTCAAATATTGTCAGATTTGATATGAGTGTTTAGTTCTTCGTTAGTTCAAGAGATGTCACTGTGCTCTATTACTTCGCAATATTGCTTCAAATACTAAAAGTAATTTAAAGTTTTCATTTCATTAAACTTACGATGATGAAACAATGAGATAATAACGATGAAAGTTATTATCTCATTGTTTCATTACGAATACAATACAATCTACAAAAGTGGCACATAACAAACTAGCAAAGCAAATACTAATGTAATTCGTCACATGGCGACACACGTCCTTTATAGATACCTTAAGGCAGTGTATCGGTAGTTTGTATTTTTTACCTTTTGAAGTCATCCTGATATCAAACATCAGTTTTGTGTACTATCTACATAGGTACAGTACGCTGTTTGCAACCATTGAAACCTGTTTCTGTCAAATCAAACACATTTTAACGTGGTTTTATAGTTCTAAAATGTGAAAAATAATTTTGAGAGTCCTAGCTACCACTCTCCTCATTTGGCTAGAGCATTGCTTAGACAAAAAAAAATTGGGCGAGTGAATCCTCTTTTAGTTGGCCGATTTGTAATGAAAAATTTTGTATGTTGTTTATCACCTATTATTCAGTAAACAATTTTAGGTTTTTTCCTGGGTATTAATCTAATCAATAACTAAGTTTAATTATATTTTATTTTCTAATAGTTTTTATAATTTATGTGGCTTTATTTATTTCACCTGTAATTACTTTAAAAAAATGCTTCCTAAAATCAAAATGCTGGCGAAAGTTACGATTCCACGCAGACGAAGTTGCGGGCACAGCTAGTTTTGCATAAATATGTAATTAGTAGATTTTAACTTTATGCTGGCGACGTCGTAGTGGATGACATGCGTGCCAACAAACTCTCCGTGAAGAATGGCGCAGAGCGTGCGAAGTGGAGAGATAGAAGTAGGAAAGCGGACCCCGGGCTCCGCAAGGATGCAACCGGGAAAACGCGGAGATGATGATGATGTAATTAGTAGATTATGTCAATCATGAAACCGTTTCCAGCTAGGAATATATCTGCAGACATCTACAACATCAAATATAATTCTCTTTTAAAAATAATAAGGTATTTTTTGGTATAAAGATGCTCCTTTCTCAGAACCTACGTTATTATGCCTTTAACATATTTCATAGTTTATAGAAAACACGTATTCGTATTTATGCAATGGCCTACTTCACCGTCACCTGAATATATTATGTTTGTTATAGGAAAGAATGACTCATACACATTTGTATGAGCTCATACATATTTACAGGTCATCAGCAAAGAAAAACATCTCCAGGAAATCTGTTTAGAACTATGCAAATGGTAAATACCTTCAAACTTATAGAGATGTCACCCACAGTTCTGTATTTTTTATCTTTAGTATTTTTAGTGTAGTATTTATAAGTATTTACGTTTCAAGGAGAGACAACCGATCGATAGAACGGCTTGTTGTCCAGGGTAAAGTGGAAGGCTCTCGACCGCGCAGGAGGTCACCCATGCGATGGACTGACCAAATAAAGTCCGTGATTGGCGGTTCACTTAACGAGTGCAGCAGGATGACTACCAGCAGGGAGAAATGGCGGGACATCGTAAGGCGCAAGTTGGTGCCCGTCTCCAACACTACATGATGACCACGACCACACTGTCAAGAGTGATACGACTTAGAAGAAGATTTATAAGAAACCAGGCCCAGGCCTGATTTCTCGTCGGTCATGTCGGATTGCCGTCTCACAAACCATGAAAGTGTGGGGGCCAGGAGCGCTCTTTTTTTGTTGCTATCCACACACTTGTGCACCATAATACATTCTGTGCAATCATCATTGAAATCGGGGCCGCCATGACTGAAATCGGTCTCAAATCTAATTCATAGTTAAATGACCTTTTTAAAAACACGATAAATACTATTGATTAAATTATTGATGAAAAAAATCGCATTATGACTCCGCCTGAACGGGGACTTGAACCACCGGACCTCCCGATATCGCGTCGGTTGCTCTATTTATTCGAATTTCGGTTTTTTTTTTATCAATTTTTTTTTTCAAATTTTTAATTTACATTGAGCTGTAATAGCATTAAAAAACCACAAATAAAATACTATTGATTAGTTTTTAAGTTTTCTTTGTTGGTTGCTCGACTAAAGTTAAAAAAATCCTCAGCGAACACAATTGATTCGTTTTGTTTTGACCTTCAATAATCAGCTTTTAGCTTTTGTGACAAGACCACCACCATAAATAACTGTATATTTTTATTAAGCCATATCTCTATACAAATAGAGAAATGGTTTTTATAATATAAAGGTGTCCAGCCACAATATGCCACTGTCACTAGACCGCGTGTGGACTGTGTCAACATGTTTTTGTGACAAAGACTAATCTACGGGGACGCAAAACAGGAAAACCTTTCTGTTCGTTACGCCACATTCGACACTGCCAGGGCCGGCTGGGTACTCTATTCTATTTTATTTATCATACGGTGCCCTCAGCAAAATACGCCCTACTACGCCCCTTTTCAGAGGAGACTGATAAAAGTTCTTGCGCCAAAGCGCTGTAAGTGTTCGATACGGCAGTTTCTAAAGTTTGACGTCTTCTCGAGAGTTATGTACTACAGATAAAATAATTGTACTACGAAGAAATAGTGAGCGGTTTGAAAGTATTTTGCATTAACTGGATTTTAATGCAGGTATTCATATTATGCTTAGCCTTTTTAATTGGACAGGCGGCAAGCAGACTCTTAGTCAATACACAAGATACGTCTTGTGGTACATATTTCGGTTACAAACTTTTTATTCATTTTATTCTTTAACCCTTACGTTACTCAAGAGTTTTTTATTTTTAGATTTAGCATGCAGAAACCAAAAAAGTAAGCGTATTTTTTTGTATTGGGTACCTAGACATAAAGCATAAAGCTTACGCATATGGCGAACTTTATATATGTACAAACATGTAGACAAGTTTTATCACACTTATTTTTTTTTTTTTTTATAAAGAGGCTAACAAGATGACCTCACTCCACCTGATGGTAAGCGGTAGTGAGATCCAAATATGAGGTCGACAGGCACAATAGACCATATTGAGCCTGTCGCACTCACCCTGAAAGCCGTGAAAAAGGAGACCACTGCTGCGGCAACAACGAGACAAGGCGTGGAGTCTCGCATTGGTATTGAGCTGTGCGGGTCGGAGTTGGCCAGTCCGCCGGACGGAGGGGCCCCCGTGTCTACGGGTCTCCCTGGCCGGCGGGCTGACCCGCTCCGCACGCACAATACCGCCTAATATAATAGATACCTGATTGATACATAAGTAAATGAATAAATAAATAAAACCGGCCCTTAATACCGAACACAAGGAACCAAAAACAATCAGCTGATTGCGTTCAGAAACTGTAGCTAATGAGTCGCCAATAGTTGCGTAATAGGATGTTTATTCGATCTAATGGAAGATAATGAGCTTTGTTACCAGATACGAACGTAATTTTCGGGACTGGGAAATACTACCTCACTGAAGTCGTACGAATGTCTCTTAAATTACCAGTTTTGTTGTACTGGTTATAATTAGTTGCTTACCAAGTGATTATCAAGTTGATGAAGAAACGGTAGAGCGATTTTTCCAGTTTGCATAAATTTGATGTATTAAGTTTCTTTTTTCAAACTTTCTTTTATTTACTAGTGGTCCCGGCGAATTTCATACTGCCAATACTGATTATTTTTCTATATTTTCTCATTGAAACCTTCCCTGGACTACGACGAACATTTTAAAACCAAAATTACCTAAATCGGTCCGGGCGTTCTCGAGTTTTAGTCAGACTAACGAACAGCAATTCATTTTTATTTATAAGAAAGAAGAAGATAAAACTCCACGTTAATGATCTGATCCCGTGGATATCAGAAAAAACAATGGTTTACTCAAATAAGCCTAAATGTATAAATAACATCCAGATCCAGATCAAACACCGATGTTAAACCTAAACATAGACCAACGAGGCAGTAATTCTTTCATTATTTATTTGGGTTATCTCTATATTGGTAGATCCTTAGTCCGTGGAGTCGTTGTGAGTGAAGGCTCTGGCAAGTACCACGACACCGCTAATAGGCGAAAAGATACAGCCGGTGTTCTAGTCGGTCCACCACCAATGTATACCGGCAATGTACTCCGTCCAGGAGCAGCAGCTGGCATTTTTTTTATATTAAGCTAACAAGATGACCTCACTTCACCTGATAGTTAGCGGTAGTGAGATCCAAATATGAGGTCGACAGGCACAATAGACCATTTTGAGCCTGTCACATTCACCCTGAAAGCCCGCTTAAAGAGGAGACCACTGCTGCGGCAACAACGAGACAAGGCGTGGAGTCTCGCATTGGTATTGAGCTGTGCGGGCATTTGCCATCTCTTCGCCAGTCGCTGGGGAGTTCGTCACACCTGCTGAAGAGAAAGTTGGCTGCTAGGAAGAAGGAAATATTTCACAGGGTTAAAAAAAGTGATCATCAACGCCGCTCAAGCAGATTGGCAGTGCTATTATTATTTTGGATAGACTATGGAAATCATGTGTAAGTACGTACATAAACTTGTTACGTATCCACGCCACCACCGAGCGAGCAAGGTGTCGCAATCAGCGGATGGACTTCGTACAGCGAACAACGTGACCCGCAGAGAATCACGAGGATACAGAGCCAGCACCTCGGCTACGCACACTTTAACATCCGATCGTCACGATTAACCCCATTTCACCTTTTCCTTTATCCACTTATTGTTAGACCAGTGTGGTTCTAACATCGAACCCATTCACACTTAGGTTAATTAGTTTTTAGTTACTTTTAATTGTAATTTTTATAATATAGTGTTTAAGATAGAAACCCTTCGTTTCTCTGCCTCCTCCAGCTGTGGAAAATATAATTGGCGCAGTCGGTAGGATACTCGAGTCAGTGCGCGTCGCTATCAGAGCATCCAAAAATCGTTTGCTTCGCAACGTCACTGGTTGAGCTCTCAAGCCTTCATCGAGTATCCAGAATCTACATGGACCATAGCAGAGGCTTTCAAGACATAGAAAACGCAAGAAAACCGAAGGTTTCATAAGTATATGAAAAAGAAGAAGAAAACCACAAAAAAAATTAGAACCATTTAATAAGCAAAAAATATTTGTAAGAAAATAGAAGAGAAAGAAAAAAAAGGTCTTCAAGCACCTTATCCAAGGCCACAAGGCGCCACCATCGGAATATCCAACTCCAAAGACTCCAGTAGCTGATTACAACGGTGAAAATGAAGCAACCCGGATTCGCTCAAGTACTGGACCGCTCTTCTGTCACCGAAGTTAACTCCGAATCCGTGTTTCGGAAGAAGCTATGATAAGGTACGTCACGAATGCTCAACATTGGGACCAGGAAGGGTCATATCCCGACGAGAGAAATAATGTTCCACCGGCAGCAACGTAGCGCACTCCAATACCGAAACGATCTTGCAATAGAAAAAAAAAGAAAATTTTGGGACGTCTGTTGAACGAAATGAAGCAGAAAGTAAAATGAACGAAAATGTAGACCAGAAATGAAGACACTCAAATATATTACGAATATAAAACCAAAAATCATATTCGAAACCCATTTCATCGTCAGCAATTATTGGAACAATCAACCGAGTACAAACGATATAGCCGACGTAAAATAACACCTCGTACCTAAAGGCAAAACTATTAGTTTCGTAACTCATTTTTATTCAAACATAATTGCCAAGTAAGTAATCTATACTATAATAAAAACGTAGAGGTAAAAATTCTTGTACTTTTTTGAAAAACGCAAAAAAATCCAGTCAGGGATATGTTTTGAGAGTAGTAGAACACATCCTCATACTCAAAAATTTTTTTTTTCTTTGTCTGTTTGTTTGTTTGTTTCGACTGACCGCCTAAACGGCTGAACCAATTTAAATGAAAGTTTGCACGAAGGTAACTTAAATTCCGGAAAAATACATAGGATACTTGAAATCACTGACAGTTAACTGGTTCCCGTGGGATATTAAAAAAACCCAAATATTTGACTGATCTCTGAAACTGTTACACCGATTTAAATGAAATTTTGCATGGTGGTACCTTACATCCCCGGTCAAGATCTTAAATACTTTTAGTCACAGAAATTCCTGTAGGATCGTTAAAAATCTAACTTTATTAGATCACGTACAAAAATAGTAAAAGTATATCGACCAAAATCAACCTTCTGACTAGGACTATACGGACTACTTTATTAAGAAAAACGTCATAGTAGGGGAGGTAAATAGCTGGATTTGCACTTACTTAAACGACATGGAATCTGAATCGAAAGATTACGCTAAATCAGAAAAAAGTTTATTACACTTTCTTTATAAGTGGGGGGTTGCCTGGTAACAAGCAGTAGAAAGAAAAAAGTTATTTGATAGTGGCAGTCATTCAAAGTGCATGTTAAATAGTCCCTAAAAAAAAATTAACGATTTGGATATGGCATAATTAATGTTTGTGTCTATTGAAAAACACAAAATCATAATCTTGAGATACTTTAGCGCGTTACAATTTTATGCAGGAGGTTCAGGTTGATATCAAAGTCCTCCTGTACAATAATCTGTAATTTTTTTTTCTTAACATGTATCATCTCACTGCTGGGCAAAGGTCTCCTTCAAACCCATCCATTGCTCTCATCCAAGCCTAGGTCTTGCCAGTTCTTTGATACATGGACCAGATCTTCATACCACCTTTTCTTGGGTCTTCCTCTTAGGCGAAAATTGTCTTCAGGCACGCGAATTCTGGTCCATCTATTGTTCTTAATCCTGCAGACATTCCGCGCCCATTGCCACATCAGTTTTGACCAAAAACAACAGCAGTACGGGAGTGGATGGTGGTATATTTTATTTCTATCTTTTTACCTAATATCTATGATACTCCGCTCTATAGCGCTTTGAAAAACCTTGAGTTTGGATTTCTGATTTTCGGTGAAGGACCAAGATTCTGCCCCATATGTTAGGATAGGCAGTATGAAAATGTCGATGAGTTTGCGGTTCAGTTATATAAGAAGGTCACCCTTGATATACCCATTCATAGACCAGAAGCTTTTCCAGGCGTTGTCTGCTCTACGGAGTATTTCTTTGTCCTGCCTGTATTCGAAGGAGACTGCCTAGCCCAAATTTATACTCCTCTACATATTGCTTTACCTGCCTGTTGACTGCTATCCTATCATTGGTGCTGTTGGTCGCGACCTTGGTTTTGGGTCTATTCGTCGTCAGTCTAACCTCAAAGCTTTCTGCGCTTAGTTGTTCGAGAATCAACTTAAGTTCTGTCGAGGTATACTTATTTGCGATGAGGAAAATGTCATCTGCTAGGCGAAAGTTTGTGAGTCATCTATCCCATACACCAATTTCTTTTGTTGCCTATAATATCATAGTGACCTGAAGACTTCTTGAAGCGTGCTACTGAAAAGCTTTGGTGATAGGGTCACCCTGTTTAACTATTTTTTTTTGTATTTTGAATGTCAGGCGTTCAGTGTGCAGTTTGATATCGGCTGTGCTTTGTTGGTAAATGATTTGGAGAAGTTTTATGTATGTGGTTTCGACGTTTTGCTGAAGAAGAGAAAGCTAATTGGGTTGATGTGGGAGACCAGTTAGAAAAGTTTATGAAATTCGCTACATTTGTCTTTTATCTGGTTTTCGGTATGGAGGTGGTCAGTTGTCCAATATTTGCTTACTGGCTCGCATTGTTGGTTTGATTTTTTTTTACATGGTAGGCTGTTTGGTATTATCCGAATGTTCAAATAGAGGGATATTGCTATTCTAAGCATATCCTCTATAATAAATGGAATTTATAAACATTCACCTAAAATTGTTGGATATTATAAATTTTCATTTAAAAATCTTACTAGACAGAATCTGTGTCTGATCAAGACTGCAAAACCCCCGTTGGGCTCCCCAACTATCACGTTTTTAGCTGGCAAGTCATGTCAAATATTGTCAGATTTGATATGAGTGTTTAGTTCTTCGTTAGTTCAAGAGATGTCACTGTGCTCTATTACTTCGCAATATTGCTTCAAATACTAAAAGTAATTTAAAGTTTCCATTTCATTAAACTTACGATGATAAAACAATGAGATAATAACGATAAAAGTTATTATCTCATTGTTTCATTACGAATACAATACAATCTACAAAAGTGGCACATAACAAACTAGCAAAGCAAATACTAATGTAATTCGTCACATGGCGACACACGTCCTTTATAGATACCTTAAGGCAGTGTATCGGTAGTTTGTATTTTTTACCTTTTGAAGTCATCCTGATATCAAACATCAGTTTTGTGTATCTACATAGGTACAGTACGCTGTTTGCAACCATTGAAACCTGTTTCTGTCAAATCAAATACATTTTGGTTTTATAGTTCTAAAATGTGAAAAATAATTTTGTGAGTCCTAGCTACCACACTCCTCATTTGGCTAGAGCATTGCTTAGACAAAAAAAAAATTGGGCGAGCGAATCCTCTTTTAGTTGGCCGATTTGTAATGAAAAATTTTGTTTGTTGTTTATCACCTATTAATCTGTAAACAATTTTAGGTTCTTTCCTGGGTATTAATCTAATCAATAACTAAGTTTAATTATATTTTATTTTCTAATAGTTTTTATAATTTATGTGGCTTTATTTATTTCACCTGTAATTACTTTAAAAAATGCTTCCTAAAATCAAAATGCTGGCGAAAGTTACGATTCCACGCAGACGAAGTTGCGGGCACAGCTAGTCTATACTATAATAAAAACGTAGAGGTAAAAATTCTTGTACTTTTTTGAAAAACGCAAAAAAAACAAGTCAGGGATATGTTTTGAGAGTAGGAGAACACATCCCCATACTTAAAAATTTTTTTTTTTCTTTGTCTGTTTGTTTGTTTTGTTTCGACTGACCGCCTAAACGGCTGAACCAATTTAAATGAAAGTTTGCACGAAGGTAACTTAAATTCCGGAAAAATACATAGGATACTTGAAATCACTGACAGTTAACTGGTTCCCGTGGGATATTAAAAAAACCCAAATATTTGACTGATCTCTGAAACTGTTACACCGATTTAAATGAAATTTTGCATGGTGGTACCTTACATCCCCGGTCAAGATCTTAAATACTTTTAGTCACAGAAATTCCTGTAGGATCGTTAAAAATCTAACTTTATTAGATCACGTACAAAAATAGTAAAAGTATATCGACCAAAATCAACCTTCTGACTAGGACTATACGGACTACTTTATTAAGAAAAACGTCATAGTAGGGGAGGTAAATAGCTGGATTTGCACTTACTTAAACGACATGGAATCTGAATCGAAAGATTACGCTAAATCAGAAAAAAGTTTATTACACTTTCTTTATAAGTGGGGGGTCAGCGATTAATACAAGGGGGCTGCCTGGTAACAAGCGGTAGAAAGAAAAAAGTTATTTGATAGTGTCAGTCATTCAAAGTGCATGTTAAATAATCCCTAAAAAAATTGTAACGATTTGGATATGGCATAATTAATGTTTGTGTCTATTGAAAAACACAAAATCATAATCTTGAGATACTTTAGCGCGTTACAATTTTATGCAGGAGGTTCAGGTTGATATCAAAGTCCTCCTGTACAATAATCTGAAATTTTTTTTCTTAACATGTATCATCTCACTGCTGGGCAAAGGTCTCCTTCAAACCCATCCATTGCTCTCATCCAAGCCTAGGTCTTGCCAGTTCTTTGATACATGGACCAGATCTTCATACCACCTTTTCTTGGGTCTTCCTCTTAGGCGAAAATTGTCTTCAGGCACGCGAATTCTGGTCCATCTATTGTTCTTAATCCTGCAGACATTCCGCGCCCATTGCCACATCAGTTTTGACCAAAAACAACAGCAGTACGGGAGTGGATGGTGGTATATTTTATTTTATCTTTTTACCTAATATCTATGATACTCCGCTCTATAGCGCTTTGAAAAACCTTGAGTTTGGATTTCTGATTTTCGGTGAAGGACCAAGATTCTGCCCCATATGTTAGGATAGGCAGTATGAAAATGTCGATGAGTTTGCGGTTCAGTTATATAAGAAGGTCACCCTTGATATACCCATTCATAGACCAGAAGCTTTTCCAGGCGTTGTCTGCTCTACGGAGTATTTCTTTGTCCTGCCTGTATTCGAAGGAGACTGCCTAGCCCAAATTTATACTCCTCTACATATTGCTTTACCTGCCTGTTGACTGCTATCCTATCATTGGTGCTGTTGGTCGCGACCTTGGTTTTGGGTCTATTCGTCGTCAGTCTAACCTCAAAGCTTTCTGCGCTTAGTTGTTCGAGAATCAACTTAAGTTCTGTCGAGGTATACTTATTTGCGATGAGGAAAATGTCATCTGCTAGGCGAAAGTTTGTGAGTCATCTATCCCATACACCAATTTCTTTTGTTGCCTATAATATCATAGTGACCTGAAGACTTCTTGAAGCGTGCTACTGAAAAGCTTTGGTGATAGGGTCACCCTGTTTAACTATTTTTTTTTTGTATTTTGAATGTCAGGCGTTCAGTGTGCAGTTTGATATCGGCTGTGCTTTGTTGGTAAATGATTTGGAGAAGTTTTATGTATGTGGTTTCGACGTTTTGCTGAAGAAGAGAAAGCTAATTGGGTTGATGTGGGAGACCAGGTAGAAAAGTTTATGAAATTCGCTTCATTTCTCTTTTATCTGGTTTTCGGTATGGATGGTCAGTTGTCCAATATTTGCTTACTGGCTTGCATTGTTGGTTTGATTTTTTTTTATTGGTAGGCTGTTTGGTATTATCTGAATGTTCAAATAGAGGGATATCGCTATTCTAAGCATATAAAGGGGAATTTATAAACATTCACGTAAAATTTTTGGATATTATAAAATTCCATTTAAAAATCTTACAAGACAGAGTCGGTGTCTGATCAAGACTGCAAAACCCCCGTTGGGCTCCCCAACTATCACGTTTTTAGCTGGCAAGTCATGTCAAATATTGTCAGATTTGATATGAGTGTTTAGTTCTTCGTTAGTTCAAGAGATGTCACTGTGCTCTATTACTTCGCAATATTGCTTCAAATACTAAAAGTAATTTAAAGTTTCCATTTCATTAAACTTACGATGATGAAACAATGAGATAATAACGATAAAAGTTATTATCTCATTGTTTCATTACGAATACAATACAATCTACAAAAGTGGCACATAACAAACTAGCAAAGCAAATACTAATGTAATTCGTCACATGGCGACACACGTCCTTTATAGATACCTTAAGGCAGTGTATCGGTAGTTTGTATTTTTTACCTTTTGAAGTCATCCTGATATCAAACATCAGTTTTGTGTACTATCTACATAGGTACAGTACGCTGTTTGCAACCATTGAAACCTGTTTCTGTCAAATCAAACACATTTTAACGTGGTTTTATAGTTCTAAAATGTGAAAAATAATTTTGAGAGTCCTAGCTACCACTCTCCTCATTTGGCTAGAGCATTGCTTAGACAAAAAAAAATTGGGCGAGTGAATCCTCTTTTAGTTGGCCGATTTGTAATGAAAAATTTTGTATGTTGTTTATCACCTATTATTCAGTAAACAATTTTAGGTTTTTTCCTGGGTATTAATCTAATCAATAACTAAGTTTAATTATATTTTATTTTCTAATAGTTTTTATAATTTATGTGGCTTTATTTATTTCACCTGTAATTACTTTAAAAAATGCTTCCTAAAATCAAAATGCTGGCGAAAGTTACGATTCCACGCAGACGAAGTTGCGGGCACAGCTAGTATGCAATAATCGAACATTATCACATAAATTATTGAACCTTAACCAGCACTATTCTCAACGCATAAGTAATATGCAGTGATTGAATAATGTACAGACTAGATTACATCAATTACCGAACCTTAACCAGTACTATTCTCAACATTCTTAGAGTCTTCGAATAGTTATTGTTCTAAGGGCGGAGATGTTACGTATCCACGCCACCACCGAGCGAGCAAGGTGTCGCAATCAGCGGATGGACTTCGCACAGCGAACAACGTGACCTGCAGAGAATCACGAGGCTCCGAAATGCAGCGCCAGCACCTCGGCTACGCACACTTCAACATCCGATCGTCACGATTAACCCCATTTCACCTTTTCCTTTGTCCACTTAACATTTGTTAGACCAGTGTGGTTCTAACATCGAACCCATTCACACCTAGGTTAATTAGATTTTAGTAACTTTTAATTGTAATTTTTATAATATAGTGTTTAATATAGAAACCCTTCGTTTCTCTGCCTCCTCCAGCTGTGGAAAATATAATTAGCTGGGAAACTATTAGGTGTTAATTTTTAAATATTTTTACAGAGGATTAACTCGGTATCCTACTTCCTTGAATGCTGTGGTTGGCTTACGTTTCATCAAAATATGGATGAGCTATCTATATCGCCCATTCGCATCGTTGTGATACACATGATCCTACGAATTATATTTTCTGTGTTTTAAATTGCAACGAACGACATGTCACATTTTCTCGCTAATTTTAATGATTTGTATGGTACCTTTCTATTATGTAATTAAATTTTCACGTGCTTCATTTTTTTGTTATTTGTGTGAGTCAACTGAATTTGAATAAATGCCTTATCTAATCTTATCTATCAAATAACTCCTCTTTTTCGTGAGATACGAGCAATACATACCAACATTTATATACGTTATAGTTCATTCTATGCAGCTTAGCCCTAGGGATACATATTATCTGTCCCAGCCTTCTACATCCCAGGATCACTGTCATGACGAAACATAATGGGACATATCAAATCAGATACAGTGACCTTTTTTATTACAGGGAGTGCGATAAGAATTTCCGAGATTAGGAACTCTGCCTTGCCAGAATAAAATGAATGCTGGGTATTGTACTTCTTTTTATACGCGTACCCATCAGGTATATCAGATATTAGGGTTATATTTAGTATTCTACCTAGTCATGTTAACCCTAGAAAGACAATCTTATTTAGGTATACGGAAAAGATAAATTCAACGGTTAATTGTATTAATATCTACATCAATCATCAGCCCATATACGTCCCCACTGCTGGGTCACGGACCTACCCTAAAATAGGGCGATAAGACTAAGTCAACCACGCTGGCCAAGTGCGGGTTGAATGACTACACAACCTAAGGATTTCTTCGTAGGTGTGCAGCTTTAATCACGATGTTTTCCTTCAGCTTTCTGCGCTCTTCTTCAGCAAATTTGAACACTCAGTGGTCCGTAGTGGCAGGGTTTGAACTTTAACCACTTGGCCGTCGACTCTTTTTTTTTTTTCATTCTATTCATAAATAATGAAATATTTACGATTTTTCCATACACTTGTACAATGGTGTTGGAGAGTAAACTTCATACATAGATAAATATGTATTTATGAATATACGTTTCTGGTTGTGAATATGTATTCACACCCATAAACGGAAAATGCATAAATGTTCATCACATAAGTATTGTTACCGGAAGGGGATTGAACTCACGAATCTTGGGAACAGAGAGGAACAGGGTATCTGACTATATAGTGTTCTACCGAGACAGTGATTAATGACAAACAATATTAAAACTTTATAGGTCGAACACGACATTTTTTCTCTGATTGATTACTTTAATGTACAACCAACTCAAATGAGAATAAAACTGATTGATAAAAAAGTTTTATTTTATCGAATTATCGTAATCAGAACTACACCGATCGCCTACTCATCATCATTCTCCTGCCCTTGTCCCACACTAAGTGGGGTCGGCGCAACATGTATATTTCTTCCACTCGGGCCTGTCATCGTTCGTCATCTCTGCGTCTACTCCTTTCACTTCCATATCATCTCTCACGCAATCCACCCATGTCTTCTTCGGCCTTCCTCTACTATTACGTCCATTGATATTCATACTATCATCACTCTTCTAGTCACATAGCTTTTTTTCCTCCTCATAACATGCCCGTACCAAGCTAAACTTGCACTTCTTATCTTTTCTAAAATTGATGCAACTTTCAAACTTCCCGTTATATGTATGTTTATTCCTCATCCTGTCCTACCTAACTGATCTCAAGATACGCATCTCATTTGCATGCACGTTCCTCTCTTCAGTTTTTTTATTGCCCAGCACTCAGATCCATACATCGCGACAGGTCTGATAATCGTTTTGTAAATTTTCCCCTTAAGTTTGAGGGGAGTTTGTGGGTCACAAGTTGTTCCTGAGACCTGTAGCCATTTCATCCATCCAGCATTCATTCTATACTTAACGTCTCGATCAATATTGCCGTCGTTTTGGAAAAGTCAGCCTAAATACTTGAAGTCGGAGCAGACCGGTAAGGTTACACCATCTAAGGCAATTGGAGAAAAACTCCACCGATCGCCTACTAAACTACAAAAATTATGCACGTCACTGCTTTATGGTTAAATTGATTAAGCACATAATGTACATTCTTTTACCAGACCCATGCATGGAGAAAATGAACTTTCTTCCAAACCTAAGCCATTAGTTAAATAAAAAAACAGCTTACACGATCATATCGCTTTAATTAACATAATGTATCATTATATTCACATTGACATATCTCCATCACTTTATGTACACAAATATCTATAATATATTAAACATTTACAACACATTTTATTTACGACATAGATGAATAAGTCTTATTTTGAAGTACGTAATTCAGTTTTGATGATCTCCGAGGCAATATTTACAGAAGGAACAAATTCTGTTTTTTTTTTATGAAAAAAAAAGTTTTTTTTCAACCAACAATATTAAATAAGTATTTCACCAGGATAACGCCTATTAATTTAGACCCGTTTTATATAAAGTACCGTATAAATCTTCTACTGACTAACAATTCTGCTCTCCTAGTACATCAAAGTTTAGATTGACATTAATTAAATATTATGATACTTTTAAATACTGTGAAATTTACACAACAATTTACAGTACTAATAAATTATAATTAGATCTGTAAAATTGTATTCATAATTCTTCGCGACTCATCGTATGACTAGATTAGATTATAGTGATGGTCAACTTTGAGTTAACTTTTTTAAGTTACTTTTTAATCGAGTCTACTCGAGTTAATTTTTTTTCGAACCCGGGTCCAAATCAACACTCAAAAATAATTAGTTTTAAATAGAGAGTAAAACGAAAGTCCCTTTTTATTGAATTACTACGTTTAATTGAATATCTTCTTCTTCTTATAAATAAAAATGAATTGCTGTTCGTTAGTCTGACTAAAACTCGAGAACGCCCGGACCGATTTAGGTAATTTTGGTTTTAAAATGTTTGTCGTAGTCCAGGGAAGGTTTCAATGAGTAAATATAGAGAAATAATCAGTATTGGCGGCATGAAATTCGCCAGGACCACTAGTAAGAAATAAAAAATGGTCTATGCACCAAAAAGAACACGCGTAGGAATTATTGGTCAAAAATAATAATGTGCTATGCATTTCGCTCCCCTGCGTGTTGTTATAAAAAAAATTCGCTAGTCACTTAATGCTGATTTAAGGTTATTGGCGATGGCACAAAGAATACATTTCTGGTATAAAATACCTTTCGGATGCTTTGGCACTTAAAACCTTTTTTACTTCCGGTATTCATTAATGACAAATACTCGCTGTCCACTAAAATATTGTATGTGAGATTATGCCAAAAATATTGTCTACCTTTTAAAAATCTCATGACTAAAAAAGAGGGCTAGTCCTTTATTTTACTTTGCCGTGGGCAGCGAGCGAACATATTTATTTCTCAGTTCCGGTCGTCTACACATAAATACGATGCTGAGTCGTAGAATTAATGGGTACCCTTTCAGTAAAACTCAACTATATAACTCAAATGACACGGATTCAATGCGATTGACTCGATTATCTACTCGAGTAAACTCGATTTACAGATAGTAACATCACTAATGATTTAACACATTGATAGCGAAATTAAGCTCGTTCAGGCTACAAAATTTGCTAATTAAGCTTCTAAGGTAGGCCTTTAAGTTATATAACAGATTAAAATTTTGTTTGTCAGGCAATATAGGAATAAAATTCTTGGCAATAACCTGAAATTGAAAAAGACAGTTTTTTGTTTTTTATACTACACAAGAAAGTAGGCACATATGTAAAGTAAATATAAGTCCTGAATTTTAGTTTTATATTCAACATTTATTCTTATTTGAGATCAAGAAATGATTAAATTGCTAGATTTGGTTTCAAATATATTATTTAAGGGATATTATAAGCAACGGCTTCCAAATAATGTACGTACGTAGTAAAACTGTAATATGTACGAACTCTTTGAATGGTGGTTTTAAGTAAAGCTGCATTTGGGTGATACCTCTGCGTAAAAACAGCTTACGCAGCTTTTTTAATAAAATTCATTTTACACATTTTTTCATGCAAATAAAATTGTTGCACTTTTATGTTTGCTCAATTTAAAGAAAAGAGTGCTTTTTTAAATTCAGTAAATTGTAGGTAATAATATCGACGGTTAAAAGGTAATAGGGCATAAGCGACATTTTTGTCAAAAATGAGTTATGAATGCCATTCGACTCAAAATTTTCTGCTCTTTCGAATGCGCTTACTCCCATGGCTCTACGATGACTTTTTTGGCGTTTATGCCCAAGCAAAAAAAAACATTTTCATAGTGTTATTTTAGCTAACCGACAAAAATTCTGGTCATTTTTGCCATACAGGTGGTTGTACCCCTACAAAAATGATTTATTTTAGGTTTCTTGTCGGTAATGCTTTTTTACTTCACAAGAATGCCAAGGTTTTGGTTGCTTATGCCTTATAAGCATTTCAAATGAAAAGTACAAATGTTGCTTAAAGCTTACTTCCATTTCGTAATTATCAGAGCTATGGCGGTTATCCCCTATTTCCACTCAGTTATTATGACAGCCTAGTAGGTTATGCCCTATTACCTAAATTGTTTTAACATAGCATTGGTGGTTATACCTTACTTCCGTTTACTAGAATAAATACGATTGTCGCTAATTCCATATTACTTAAATTAGATTAGATATCACGGTGTCGATTATAACATATCTTCAAGTTCTATAATCATATTTTTACGTCGCTTATACCGCAATACCAAATAAGGATTTAATAACTAGTTGGAGCTTATGCCTTGGACACCACAAAAAAAAACAGTTTTAAACGCGTCGCTTGTCCCCCGCATCACTCAGCCACGCGCTTCCCGATATTATTAAATATCATTTTTTATTATTTGTGATTATTTATGAATACAATGTTTTTTTATAGTCCTTTGTTCCCATGTTTCTTAAAATGTTGTTGTTTGACAAAGATACCATGTTAACCTATAATTTTAAGTTGCGAAGCTTAATTAAAAATATTATTTTTGTAGATGTTAACACTTTCTGTCAAATGTTGACAGTGTTATGAATGATAGAGACAAAAACAGTGTTTTGGCTAAAATATTCTCACGGTTCGCAAGCTCATCAGCTGCAGGAGCAAGCAGATCTGTTCGCCAAATTTTTTGCGGCCAATTCCTGCATGGATGACGGTGGAGCACAGATGGAATTCCAGATTGCGGTACTCATATGCCTGAAATCCGAATCTGGACATGTGATGTACGTGCTGAGTTGCAGTCACTTGACGTCAGGAAAGCTAGTGGCCGAGATGGTATTCCAGCGTTGGTGCTTCAAATATGTGCAGCGGAGTTGTTTCCAGTACTCACGCGTGTACCGCCTCTCTTATACCTCGGGCATTGTGCCCCAGGCTTGGAAGGGAGCGAATGATCAGCCTGTTCCCAAAAAAAGGGATGTGGCTAAGCTATAACCCTCGGTAAGATGTTTGAGCGGATTATTAATTCGCTACGCTCCATCGTTCTGGCATGCGGGCTGCCACCTTGCTTATGCGATTGGATTGCGTGAATTTTGGAAGGGTGCAGGATTCATGTTCTCTGTGACGGACACACTTCTTGTTTCCGTCTATAAATTCCGGTGTACCACAAGGTTTCGCCCGTCCCCGCCTTTGTTTCGATGCATATCAATGACATGTTGTCACTAGGCAATATCCATTGCTATGGGGATGACTGAATTGTCCACGCCCGGTATTTTGGTAGACCTGGGGTAAAGCACACCGAAACCGGGGAAAAGAGGAACCTTCTTGTCGCCGAGATTGACGGGGTCTTGGACCGCATTTCCGAATGGGGTGCATGCAATCTTTTCGAGTTCAATGCCAAGAAGACATAGGTGTGCTCTCCAGAGCACTCCTTTGCCAATATAGGATAGCCTTAGCATCCTTGGCATCGATGTTTGCTAAGACCTGAACCAGCGGGATTACATCGAGAGTGTCATCAGAACACAGCCTCCCGCAAGGTGGGGATCCTGAAAAGGGTGCGGCGATTTTTCACTCCGGTGCAGCTCTACCTTTTGTATAAGGCACAAGTTCGCCCATGTGTGGAATATTGGCCTCACCTCTAGGAAGGCTCCGCAAAATACTTGCTCGATGCCCTCGATATCTGATACCCTGGAGCCTCTTCAATTACGTAGAGACATTGCAGGTCATATGTGTTCTCTACCGTTTCTATAATGAAAAATGCTCTAAAGAGCTATTTCCACTCACGAACAACACTTGCTGGATAGCGCAGCCATTCACATACAATGCAGGCACTGGTGGCTCAGACAAAAAAGATTTTGTTCCTCCTTTTTGCAATGTGTCATTAAGGCATTGAATGTCATCTTATGTTTTTTCTCCCTCTTATGATCCCGGGATTTTCAGCCAGCCCAGGGCAATTAAGCAGGCCTTCAGGGTGAAAGCGATAGGCTCAATAATATGGTCAATTGCACCTGTCGACCTCATATGTGCATCTAACTACCTTTTACCACCAGGTGGAGTGAGGTCATCTTGTTAGCCTTTTTTTTAGAAATCGGTTTATTAAGCGATTTGTGTTTTTGTTATTGACGGAATTGATTTTGATTTTTCTTGATTAAAATTATACATAACTTCCTTTTTATTTTAAAAGGACATCATAAAATCTGCTCGTTAGTAAATATGAAATGACAAGCTATTACGAGTATCTTTTAAATCTACCATTTAGTGTTAAAGTATAGCAGGGTATACTGTAATAGGCCTCTAAGTAAAATATAAACTTAGTGTTTTTCTGTGAAAATTTACTCCCAAGCAATATCATCCTACTTCAGAAGTTAGAGACCCAATTACGGTGTCATTAATATCTGTTTTAGATATCTTTCTGATGTAGAATTGCAGTGGAAGCGCTTCTTCATTATTTTTGGAGTGGCGTTTCATCCATTTTTCTTTGCTTCGTAGCGACATTGTATGTTACTTATGTCTTATATCCTCCAATTGTATTGAATGCCGACCGTTTCTTGTGCCCTATTACCTTTATACAACCACTATGAAAAGTACCTTATCCTTCTTTTTCCTTCAATTTTGATGGACAGTCGGGTCGCTTATACCCTATTACCTTGCAAAATTATAAATTGGTATGTCGCATATGCTTCTTATCCTTTAATATTTTATTAGTCATTTGTATCTTATGCCCTATTACCTCATTAAAAAATTAAGTGCTGTGGTCATAAGCGACAAAAAGTACTTTAAATAGCGTCAAATCTCTAAAACTAAGAATGCCAGTAACTGCGCCATTTTTTTCTGATTTTATAACTGTTTCATTTTTAACAATATCTTAATAAATGACGGAAATACGTCAGTTTTTCTAAAGTTTGAAACTTTGAACGGCTCTCCTGAACATTTCATATTTTGTCGCTTATCCCCTATTACCTTTTAACCGTCGATATTTAAATCCATACAATACATACAGAGACCAAACAAATTTTAAGGTGGTGGTTTACAATAGATATGGCTAGTGTTAACGAAAATTCAGTCTTTACAAATTAATTTGAAATCTTTACGATTTACATTACTAAATGCGAAGCGTTATATTAATGCACAGGTACATTATGAGGTCAGAATTGAAGGCATATTTCTATTTGTGCGCTGGTTATAACGAGTGACAGCCATAGTGAAAAAATATACACATTTACAAGAAATACTATGTATATAATATTAGTACGCGCAAAATAGCACATAGAATTTCAAACCAATGCGATCAATCTACTTTGCAAGATGGAGTAAAAAAGAGTTTCTCAAAGCACACCTATTTTCAAGCGCACAGAATGAGTCGTTTCTTTTATACTATTCCTTAAAGGGCGTCTTTTAGTAGCGCTCATGATAGCAATCTGAATATTAAAAATAGCAGCTACCCGCGACTCCGTATGTGTGGAGTTAGTTATCGTTTTATTTTGGAATAAGTCTGTATGGATGGTATACTACTGGTAACAAAATGTGTCATACTCATGTGTTGTTATGTTAAATATTATTCCTTATAGGTCTACACGCGATATTAGGTGTAGCAAATACATAGCTACTAACTGCTCGACGTTTCGACTAGGTTACATCAATCATGGTCGCACATACACTCATAAAGTCTAATATTTAGTGTAATGGAACGCGAAAGTCTAATATGTTATTATGTTATTGTGGTGTTTTATCAAAATCCATTAGGAGGTTTTTTTTTTAAAAAAGCAAAAGACACGCTTCCTCACCAACTTTCGCGATTATATTTTTGGTAGGATTCTATGGTGAGCTGATGCAAATACTTTAGATGCGACTCAAAATGGGTGCGTTTTGATAAATGCCTAATTTGCGCGCACTATGTCAAGGCTAGTTACATTTCACTTTTGCAAAATTGACGTTTTAAAAATTTGTCTTTATAGTGATTATTAAAATACGAGATTTGATTTTGTTTTGTTATGTATTTTACTTGTTTCAATATTATCTATTTACAAGGAACATATTGATGACATGAATAAAATTTGAATCTTAACAATACCATGTACCACAAGCCTAGGTTTTCATCGCCTTGTGCCTACTATTATTTTACTACTCGCTTAGACAAATGCTTGATAGTTCCATCTGATCACTGAATAAATGCAATAGCTGCTATTTATATCAGAGCTACCACAGGAAACAATCTGACTGAAAGTCTGTTTTGCATTAAAAAACTTGGAAACTTCCTCGATTGCAATCGTCGACATTGAAAACAGATGCAATTATCACGCAGCCGTCTCCCGGAGTGAAACTATAAGCGTTCCTTAATTAAAGCTCTTTATTCTCAAACAAATTGCGATCGTATTTGCCTGTTGACTGAGAGCGCGCCGAGGCCCGGATCAGACGTCGGACGGACGCGCTCCCAAGGCGCAGGCTACCTCCTTGCTCTACAATACTGACACAGAAGAACCTTCTTGAACGCTTGCCTGAACACTTTGTTGAATATCGTATAGAATATAGGATTCACCATCGAGCTAGCGTACCCCAACCATAGAACGCAATCGAACACCCACGCGGAGATCCGCCTCTCACATTCTGGACACACTGCTGGCACCATGTTGAGGATGAAGAACGGCGCCCAGAGTATGACGAAGGTGAAAAACACTACCCCCAAAACTTTAGTCGCTTTCTGCTCCAAACGCAGTATTCTCCCATGTCTCGAAGAATTCCTCGAAATTACACTCGAGTTTCTTGAGTGGTGAGCCCTTGGCGTTTGTCGTTGAAGGTTCGGCGAAACGGTCTGCTGAGGGCGCGCGTTTATCGACCTTTGTGCTCTGATGCTCCTAACTGGAGTCGACAGTGTAGTCCTTGCTCCACCAAAACTAGAACCTCTTCTGAATCTCCTGGCCTCATCCCAGGTGACCATTGAAGCTGCTCCTCTGCTAGACCGTCTAAAATACTGAGGCTCATCGCCTTTCAAGTTTCCATTGCGTGGATACCCATTACATCCATTGATATCCCCACCAGGAACGATTATGACTTCCGTAGTCCGTCTCGGTGGAGTAGATTCGGTTCCAAAGTAAGGACATGTGCAAGGAGGTGGTAAGAGAAGACCATCCTCTGAACTTCTAGACTTAGCTGTTAATGTGGCTGGGGCCAGAAGACCGTCGTTGCTTTCATCATCGGAGGCACTTCTTGGCCGGTGAAGTGGTGTATTGGGATCCCCAGTTGATGACGGTCTTCTTCTGTCTTGGAGCATAGAAGATGGTGAACTTGACGACACGCTCAAAGACCCTGGCGTCAGCATGCCGCCTCTTTCCGAAATGTTAGTCCTGCCAACAATGAACTCGTTAATGCAGGAACAAGAGAGGCGATTGCAAAGCAATTGCTGGCTAGAATTTGGAAGCGAACAATCGAATGCCAATTGGTATACCCTCGGTACTGCGGTTTGGTTGCATTGGTTGCAGCGGAAGCTTCCAAGCCTCTGGACAGGCGCAACATCTCAGCCCCGAAATGGTGCAGTGCGGTCATTGCGGACGGGGCGGGCTCGCTGTGCAACACAACATATAACGGATGAGCTCTAACGTATGCACAAATGCACATAGCAACATTGAATATGGATGATTATTGGTGGATACGGATCAAGTTTCTCTTTTTTTCGGTTTTTTTACTAATCACTCTAAAAGTTTATTCATTCAGTTTTGTGTGATCGAAAAAAAAACTAACTCTCTGGATGTATACAAACATTCATTGAAAAAAATATATAACAGATTTTTAATGAGTTTGATAAAGCTTTCTTAATTCGGAATGCAATCAATTTCTTTCTGCCAAACATTTCACGTTTATTTTTACAGCAAAACCCCCAAGCGTAATGACACCCTTCAAAACTAAACTACTTTTTCAGTAGAATACAAATATTTTATGGATCTAATGGGTATTCTTAAAATTGCTGTTTTATTTATACGTATTTAGTTTGTGAAATCACGTATTATAAGTAACCACTATAAATAATACAATATAAACAAAAGAACAAAGCTATTTTTCAACAGCGGCTCCTTAAATATTTGCGCAAGTTTTTAAAAGATTTTTTTTTATTACATAAAAGCCACCAATGATCATTGTAAAAAATATTATTGAACTCTAAACGCATAATAATATTAATGATTGCGACACAACGAGTTACAACATTTATTATGTTACTCTATAAGTAAAACAACAATACATCACATAACATAGTTACTTTCTAAAACACACATTTACGAGAGGCATGCAATCATATTCTTTCAGTCATAATGTAGTTGCATTAAATCTAACGTAAAAAACAATAGTTTTATTTATTATATTTACATAACGTCTGTAGATAAATATCTACTTATAGTTTCATTTAAGTTTCATGTATAAACTTTGCGACTTTTTAGTTTTTCATCATCATGATCATAAACCGCCTATATATACCTATATCCCCACGGTCAAGCCTTAGTCAACCACGTGAGCCAAGTCCGAGTTGGTCGACTACACAGCCTTAGATTTTTTCGTAGGTATGCAGCTTTCCTGACGATGTTTTCCATCACCGTTAAAGCGTCGAATAATCGTACAATCAAATTTCAAATTTGAGAAATGGCACTAATTCTTTATGGGTCTACACGCGATATTAGGAGTAGCAAATTACATAGTTACTTACTGCGACGTTTCGATTGGGTTACACCAATCGTAGTCGCGAGCGAACTGGCGCCAAATTTGAGAAATAGCACGTGGTACGAGTTCGTGGCGAGGTTCGAACTGGAGACCTCTTGCAAAGCAAGCAACGACCTTAACGTTTCGGCCATCCACAGTACAAAAATGCTGGCCTACTGCATTTGCGATCAGACACAATCCTTACTAATATTATAAATCCGAAAGTAACTCTGTCTGTCTGTCTGTCTGTCTGTCTGTCTGTCTGTCTGTTACGCTTTCACGCATAGAGTACTGGACCGATTTAAATGAAATTTGGTACAGATATAGTTCAGAGCGTAGGAAAGGTTATAGGCAATGAAGTAATGTTTTACCCGTTAAACGTCTCTACGCGGACGAAGTCGCGGGCGGAAAGCTAGTCCAATTTAAAAGGTCATTTTCAGCGGAATCAAAACTTAGCCAGTTTATATTTAGATGAGACTGAATGCAAATGCATTTATTATTGTCTATTATTTTCGAGAACACTGCACATTTGAATATATTATTATGTGAAACTATTTGAACTTATAATCTTAATATTATCTATTTCTTGAGTACATAAGATTTTGTCAGCTAAAGAAAAAACAATTAGTTTAATAAGGTTATCATTGAAAGCTCGTCCCTGAGAGTTCTTAATCATTATCAGCTACGTCCCCACTGCTGGGGCACGGTCGGTCCCACCCTAAACTAGGGCGATAAGGCCTTAGTCGACCACGCTGGCCAAGTGTGGGTTGGTCGACTACACGACCTTAGAATATCTTCTTAGGTGTGCAGGTTTCCTCACGATGTTTTCCTTCACCGTTAAAGCGTCAAATGATGGTACATATGATTTTAAAATTTGAAAAACACATAGGTAACTGGCGGGTTCTTAATGGCCAGATAAAAATTGAATTTTTTTAGCTAACGACGAAGTAAGTTGATATTCTTAATACTACGTTGTCAGTTCACGCAATCGTTACAAGCGACAAATCGATTTTGTTACCTTGAAAATGTATACAGAAAAGAAATCAATGTCACCATTAGATATTTACTTTTAACGACCATGTTTATGAACTTACTTACTAACATTATTACATATAATATTAATTTGTTTGAATAATCGTAGGTTATCAGGATTTTATGTGAAGTAATAATAAATATCTGGGACATTTCTAAACACGGTCATCTGAACCCGAACAAAGCAGAGCTTGTAGGTACTATCTTCTTTTTATCGTATGGTTGATTAACAACCTGGTGTCAGAACCGCCCGTAGGCCTCTGACATGGCTACAGACACCGTTGAAAAATTTCTCAGGTGTGCTGGTTTCCTCACGATGTTTTCCTTCACCGTTAAAGCGTCGAATGGTGGTACATATGAATTTTAAATTTGAAAAACACATTGGTACCTGGCGGGGTTTGAACTGGCGACCTCTCGCATGGCAAGCAACGACCGTAACCACTCGGCCATCGACGCCGTAGGTAGTATGGACATTAGAGACTAATATTGGGGTTTATGTCAACACAGTTAATTATATTTGGTGTTATCCAACATTCAAATCGATTACCCATCCTACTGTCAAAATTATAGTTTAGATAATATGACATTATATTTTCGATTTGGGTATATATTACTCACCCACTTATCTAAATGAAAAGAAAATAGTCATCAATAAAATTAACAGCTACCATATAGGCAAAATCGGTTTCAGTGTGTGTTTCATAAATAAGTAAAAATAAGACTTCCGACCAATTTCGGCTATGACGGCCGATTTAAATTAAGATCAACCAAGTGCGGCCATATAATAGTGCACAAGTATGCGTTACAAGTGCACTCTCTGTTCCCTTACTCTCATAGTGGTATGGTCTCATCTCATACGGTGAGACTTCAATCCGACATAACCGATGAGAGATCGGGCGCAGGACCACCGGCTTAACGTGCTTTCCTACGTGCCGTAACGTACAAACACTATCTTCCTAATTCCGGGCTGAGTAATTTCTTCACAGAAAAACTCAACAATTTTGCCCGTCCCCGAACTTGAATCGGGGTCAAGGCCTTATACAAAATTATTATAGTGAATTATAAGAATATTATCATCTTATATGAAATTTAAAGGCAAATAATATATACGATGAGATTGGATCACTCAATGAAAAAGGTACGGCCAGAATACCAATGCTGCAGGAGCTCTTGTTGAGCTTCTGCAGTCTATGCTGAGACACGTACCTTGTTGGTCACTGATGTGAAATATTCGTTTTATATATTATATTGTGTTAATTAGTATTATTTTATGTTAAATTCATTTTTTTCTTGTAATATGTGTATATGTGACCAATAAATCCTTTTCTATTCTATTATATTCTATAGGCTGTAGGTATTGATCGAGGGTAAACGTCGGTTCAATAGTGTTTGCGTTTAAGTTAACTAATTAGCAACGGTCAGTTATGCATGAAAACAAGACAATGGCCGAACCTCTAGTTTGTGAGAGCATCTCTCGTAGAGAACTTTAAACGACACAACGTCACAACTCAAAATTTGTAATTTTTTATGGTTTTAATTTTTAAAGCTTGTAAAAATGATAAATGGGATAGTTAAATAATAAAATCGCATACGTTTTTGTGTTATCCGTAACGCTTAAAATAAAAACAAAAAATAACGTGTATCGTGTATAGAGTATGTGTGTTACTAGCAAATTAAAAAAAATAAGTTGGCGATCGTTGTAGGAACATTTTAACTGCTTTATTTACTTATTTTATTGTATTCAGAGTAAAATCAACATTATTCTTATTAATTTGATCAAAATAAAATTCATTATCTGTTGGTATTACAAGTGCTCTAACTTACAAAAACTAGAATGAAACAACGCTTTTAATTTTTTTACCAAATATTAAATTTAACGTACATATTCTGGACGAACTATATTTCAAGAAAGCTCGATCTAAGAAATTTCACTCCTTGACCTTTTCTTTAATACAAGCTTGACAAATAGAATTTGTGGGTTACACCCTTTAGATACCGGTGTCGAATTAACAACGTTATCTTCATACATGATCGGTCACTCTGGCTTACACGTGCCGGCTACATCTGACCTACATATCATTATGTTGCGGCCAAGTATAGATACTTTAGTGGTGATACGTTATAATTTATTTTGTAACTTGTAATTGTATTTATCGTAGCACCGCCCTTTACAGAGGCGATGGGCAATCCATTCACACAGTTGAGAAAGTTAAATTTATGTATCATAGAATACTATGTTATATTGTTTTTTTTTTGTTTTTAATAATAGGCAAACAAGATGACCACACTCCGCCTGATGGTAAGCGGTAGTGAGATCCAAATATGAGGTCGACAGGCACAATAGATCATATTGCGCCTGTCGCACTCACCCTGAAGGCCTGCTTAAATGCCGTTTCACGCCCCGCCTGAAGAGCCCGGGATCATAGGAGGGAGGGAAAACATGAGCTGGAAGGGCATTCCATGCCTTAATGGCACGGGGCAGAAATGAAGAGCTGAACCTCTTAGTCCGAGCCACCAGCGACTGCATTGTATGTGGATGGCAGCGCTGCCCTGCACGTGTCGTTCGGGAGTGAAAAGGGGAGGGAGGGATTAGTTGGAAATAGCTCTTCAGAGCATTCCCCATTAAAGAGACGGTAGAGAACACTAAGACCGGCAATGTCTCTACGTAGTTGTAGAGGCTCCAGAGTTTCGACACCTCTACATCACCGACAATACGGATAGCCCGTCGCTGCAACCTATCGAGAGCGCCGAGCAAGTATTTTGCGGAGCCATCCCAGAGGTGACAGCAATATTCCACACATGGGCGAACTTGTGCCTTATAAAGAAGGCAGAGCTGCACCGGTGTGAAAAATCGCCGCACTCTGTTCAGGATCCCCAGTTTGCGGGAGGCTGTTCTAATGCCGCTCTCGATGTAATCCCGCTGGTTCAGGTCGCGGCGAACATCTATGCCAAGGATGCTAAGGCTATCCTGTATTGGTAAGGGGCTGCTCTCAAGAGTAGGATGCGAAAGGAAAGGAGACACTTTACTAGAAAAACACACACCTGTGTCTTCTTGGCATTGAACTCGACAAGATTGCATGAGCCCCATTCGGAAATGCGGTCCAAGACCCCATGTTATATTGTTTTTTTTTTGTTTGTTCCAAAAAACTTTAATATTAGAAAGGTGTGTTTGTACATCCAGTATAACTTTAAAATGCCCTAACCGATTTGGCTGGAAATTGAAGGGGAGGTAACTTAGAACACGGAGAAGAACATATATCTTTATAACTTAGCTATAAGTATGTAACAATTCGTTGTTCGTGTTAAAATACTCTGCGTGTGTGGAAAACTAGTATAATAAATAAATAAATAAATATAAATAAATCAATATTTCACAACATCACATACATTGATCTGATCCCGTGTATAATAATATTATTTTGCCATAAAAATAGTATTGTCTATTATTTTTTTAGACCATGAACGCTTTATAGAGCTCGAAACGTCCGGTCTCTAAATATAACAATATACGTTAGTTTCATCCATAAAATTAGTAATATTTCAAATTATGAAAATGAGTCAAAGTAAAATACATTTAATAACTCAAATGCCATATGCGTGAATAAGTCATAGCTTGATACCCACATTTTCCGAAAATCAACTATCGCCCACACAGATTGTGTTTCGCACAAAACATTTTATATTCGAGTACGAATTCTGGGAAACGAGTGGGCCTTACACATTTTTTTAATTAGCTTTACAGTCATACAAAGACCGACACGCCATGAAAACATTACGGCTTTCAACGAATCGGTGTATGGTATTATTAATTCATTGCTAGGATTTTGTACGTTACGAATGAAGTCACAATAGAACGGGACATTTATAAATGTTTTTTTTTTGTAGTGAAACTTCTTTATCGGCGTTGGAAAAAAATTACCGTCACATTTTTCCGTTACGCGCCATCTTAGTTTCACTTCTTACGTGTGTACACTAGTACACGCACACTTTTCTTGTGCATTATGAACTTTGAATATTTTATACAGGCTTAGTGTGATATCATGATATCTAAATGAAGTATATCATGAGTCTTAAAATTATCATACGAGTACCATGCCATGGCATGCTTTGGCAGTAGATCTTTGATTTTTTTTTAAATGTAATCTTTTGTCATAACAAAAGATTACATTTGAGAGATTACATTATATTGGGGTATCATGTTTGATACATATATCATGTTTACCCCACTATATATAAATTGTCATAATGAATTTGTAATTTCTTCTTTTACTCAAAATCTCAGGCTAATTTTCTATTATAAATAGAATGAGATTTTTAAATTAGGAACTTGTAATAGGCTAGACGAATTAAATAACTATTCTGTTTATTTTATATATTTTTTGTTTTAAAAACTAAAACACTGACGATATTTCAGATGACGTCACTGTATGGTACGTTTTGGCAACAAGTTTTGCCAGCGAGTTACGTCAGACGCCCCCAGTCCAGAAATTTCAGTCAGTTAACTAACTTACTGACTAAATAGAACGATAATTTGTCATGCCTATTAGGCCTTATTTTAGTATTCAGCCTTTAGTCCCAAAATACATTTGAATATTCCAATACCAATCGGATAAGCCTCCGATTTAGTACTTATATATCTGATCTGCTCTTTTTAAAAATGTCAGTTAAGATTAGCCAATCAGGGTGGCAGCGAACTGGCAAATTACGTTCGCATCTGGGTATTAAACCAATCAGAATTCACAATTTGTCACTAGAAAATTTGAAAGACTTTTACAGAAATGCTAATAATACCTAGTGATTTGTGTGGGAATTTCTTTCAAATAACATCTTGTAATTATTCGTTCAATAACAAAATTCGTCATTTTATCGTATTTTATAATGAAAGATTTTAATATTTTAAATAGATAATTTGTCTGAAACCTTAATATTTTATTTTCATCTTTTCACTACCAAAGATGACTTTACCATTAAAATAAAATCAAATAACGTATCTTAATCTCGCAAAGCCGTTAATTTTGTTTTTCATAAATACCTACATACGTACGATTTGACGCTTTAACGGTGAAGGAAAACATCGTGAGGAAATCTGCATACGTACGAAGAAATTCTAAGATGTGAAGTCGACCAACCCGCACATGGCCAGCGTGGTTGACTAAGGCCTTATCACCCTAGTTTAGGGTAGGCCCGTGTCCCGGCAGTTGGGACGTATGGACTGATAAATACATATAATCCTGAAAGCCTCAAAAGCATCATACATTACATTAAGTATAACGCTTTCAATAAATGTGTAATAACGTTACAACTAAATATAGTTTCAAGCGAAGTGTACTTAAAACACTTTGATGTATTAAAGCTTAATTTACTACGTACATTACGTGCCTTAATAGCGCAAATTGTCGCATTGTAGGTAATGGTTTTGATTACTGCAGTTCATAATAAGTTTAATTGCTGCTACATATTTAAATGACAGAAGAAAAAACAAACAAGTTAGTAAGTTATTAATATTAAGGGGTTCTGTATGTGTTTGTTAATGAATCATCACGCTGATTTCAAATTATTCTGACGGGTGCCACTTTTGAACCGACTCCAAAAAGGTAAATTCGTCTGAATGTTGTTATTTTTGTATAGATGTTTTCGATTTAAAAAAAAATGTGTTTGTTATGGTACTACTGAGTAATTTAAAAATATTATTTTCATAAAACAAGCCAAGTGTTGTGATGTGTCTTTTTAAATAAAAAACACATGACTAACAATGGTTCAATACGCAGATTGGTACGAGTATTCGTGTTGACGTCTATAAAAATCTTAAGCTATAAAACTGTTCTATACGTTTTTATTGATCACTCTTTAGCACGGAATCCTAAAAATTTGCATACAACGTGTGTGTAATCGCACAGTATTCATAGCTTATATTATAGAAACACAAATGAAAAGCTAATTAAGTGGCATTATACACGCATGCCTGGAGTTGTAGTAAATTAAAAAGTAATTTTAATTTAAACATGTGCACTCACGCTCGCAAGCGTTTACGGGAATAAAGGAAATGCAGATTGAATCATAAATGCTACGAGTTTAAATTGCACTTAAGCTTGATAATGGAAGTTAAATTACATATCGTTTTCGAGTTGAAAGTACGAATGCGTTTGTACAATTTGATCTTAAAAGGTTTGCAGTGCCGATTTAACAGTTAAATTAACAAAATGGCAGGTGTTACGTAAACAAAAATCATATTATTATATTATTACATAAGGATATTTTGGCGCGTGGATGACATAATATGTAGACAGGGGCGCGTGAGTGAGACATTGGTGTTACCAGTTGACAAAAACTTCTTGGTCTTAGGGAATGGTTCTAACTCGTGTCTACGTATTCCATTATTAAATTTCATCCTAGTAAATTGTAGCATAATAGGATTTTTACTTGATAATTATCATCCATATTTAAAAAGGTAAACGAATTTGAATAAAGCTTACTTTTCTAATTGAACTCGCGTAAAATATGAATCCTAAACATAATTATTTAGATATCTGACGTTTCGAGCTCTTCACATACCTCGTGGTCACAGGAAGATTAATGATAATACGTTGAAATAGAGCTAAAAATATCCCGTGATCTTGCAATATGTTGTTGTTTTTGACGGGGCTGGGAAAATATCTTAGTTATAGTCTTCGTGATAGGAACACAAGCAGTACCGGCCCCGTAGACAAAGTAACAATATCGAAACGATAACGAAGTTCGAAAAGAATAAAATGCATGGGATTGACATTAGACGCGATAAATCACGTGGTCGATCCCATACATTTTGTTCTTTTCGAACTTCGTTATCGTTTCAATATTGTTACTTTGTCTAAGCCCCTTAACTGTCGAAAGTGACACTTAGAAGATGGCGGTGCTTTCGTTCCGAATGTTGCAACACGCCAAAATATCCTTGTTGCACTTTATCAGTTGATGATTTTTTAAGGTTTAAATGCCAATCTAACACTAAAATAACAAAATAGCAGATGTTGCACATGCTATTTTCGGGCTGATGTGGCATATGCTGAGGACTGTACCTCGTTGACCACATTTATAGTCCTTGCGTTCGTGTGTTATTTCTTTGTTTGAGCTTTTGTGTCTTGTGTATTTAATAAATACTCAAGACATTACACTGATACATTTAAATACTATTTATGTATCAGTGTAATTTCTTTGTCGTGGGCAATAAATGTTTTTCTGTCTTTCTTTCTAAGTTACGTAAACAAACGCCATAAAATCTGAATAAAGCGACAAAATTCATGGAATGCTGTGTAAACATCACTTTTATTAGCTATTCAACCAATTTTGGCACTAATATGCTTTGTCAGAAGCATTAAAAGCTCTGTACGCAGCCTCGGGCAAATGCGGTTAAGTGTGAACTCTATTAATTGTACGTGAAAGCTTCGTGAATACAATTATGGAGAAGACACTTGCTTTGAAAAAGTAGGAAACGGTCTCTCACGCCGCTCTACCGATCGTAGTTAGATCATTGAAAGCCTTTTTTTGACAATTTCTGAAAGTAATCATTTTTTTTTTGGTTTATTTTTGTGCTCTCGTAAAATTTGATGAATTTTATTATGAAGAATGTTAAATTTATAGTGTAAAAATACCATTTAAAGGTTGTATGTTTTTTAAGAAAAAAATCAAATTAAATCGGAACTTTTTTTATTAATTCTCCTAGACACAGTGGAAATATATTCTGCGCCCGCATTGACTAAAAAAATACGATGCCCACTGTCTCTGTTTACATAAATAAACCATTCCAAAATTAATTAAAGACGCTCTCTGATGGCTGAATGAAAAACAAAAATTCTCGCTAATTAACAACTTCAAATAAATCCGGGGTATCCACTCGTCCCAGTTTTTAAGACTCAAATCGGGGTAGTCGATCTTGAAGATAATTAATTATTGGTAAAACTTTCACTATTGCACCGATCGAAGTTTCACAAAGGCCCGCGAATCGAACTTTTTGTTGACTCATGGCGCTTTCGGCAAATCCTCAAGCCTGGTAATTAATGTGGGTTGAAGGGGATCTATTGTTTTAAAGGAATATAATTAAAAAACAACAGTTTTGCGTTTTTCTGTAGGGTAAAATTTTTTTTTTTAATAATATTTTCCAATGACAATGACGAATGTAATTGTAAACTGTGTATGTTGCGTCATCAGTATTTTTGACTAATGTGCCTAAAACGAAATGTGGCGCTTATACACTGTGAAATTTTGCTGGTTGTTTTCCCGCATTCAGATGATTCCATATTAGTAGTAAAATACATTTGTGCAGTTTTGTTTTAGTCTGAAAGTTTTCCTAATGATAAAATATTAAAAAATATTATTTTGTAGATACATAATAAAGAGCAGAGATAGTAGTCTAGACAACAAATATTAATTAATGCTCATTTTATTATGTTCTTATGTACATGATTGATGTAAATTACTTACATACCTACCTCACAATGCCAATTAATCAATTATAGCTAAAGATTGTGTAGCAAGTAGAAGTAAGTAATAGTATTGTCTATTATTTGCGCGAACACATCGCATTTGAAATAAAACAATGTTCAGGATTAAACTTGCGTGTATTGTTATTCTAAACAAATTATTTAGGGACCTGACGTTTCGAGCTCATTACAGCCAAGACAGTGATATGTTTAGAATAACAATACACGCGAGTTTAATCCGTAAAATTTGATTTATTAAAAAAAATAAGTAAGTAACTTAACTAAATGTCACATAACAATAGTAAGACAACATGCTTCATTTCATCAGGCAACAACAAGACATTCTCATACATGCAACGAAACAATCATACATCACTGTCTGCCTAAGCCTAGTATACCTTTACGTGGCCCGAACAAGTTACCTGGAATCCTGAAGCCATAAGTCCCTCGTGTCAATCGGAGGGAGCTCGGTCTCTGTGGAGGCAGCTGAGTGCTGGGGGGTTCCCCTTGGTCCTAGGAACCTGCGCCAGGTGCACCGCCGTTCTGGAAAAGAGGTCTTATGTCAGAATGGTCTTTCACTACTTGTCTGTTAAGACTGAATTTCAGGGTGATTGTAAGGGCGCATTCCCTAGCTTAGCTGGCGAACAGATTTTTTTATAAGAGACTAACAAGATGACTTCACTCCACCTGATGGTAAGCGGTAGTGAGATCCACTTATGAGGTCGACTGGCACAATAGACCTTATTGAGCCTGTCGCACTCACCCTGAAGGCCTGCTTAAATGCCGTTTCACGCTCCGCGTTTAGAGCCCGGGATTATAGGAGGGAGGGAAAACATGAGCTGAAGAGCTGAAAAATCAATAACACGGGCAGAAAATAAGAACTAAACCTCTTGGTCTGAGCCACCAGCGCCTTTAGTGTATGTGGACGGCAGCGCTGTCCAGCACGTGTCGTTCGGGAGTGTAAGGAGGAGGGAGGGACTAGACTTGAAATAGCTCTTTAGAGCATTCCCCATTATACACCGTGAAATTTTAGTGGTTGTTTTCCCGTGGCAGAACGATTTGCCTTTAGTAATAATATCGAATCATCCAAATTATTCCTAGAAAAATTTCGACTTTTCAAAATAATAATTTTCCAAGTCGAAAACGAGAAGCTATCTTATAAGATATGACGTGATCAGGTACTGCTTGCGGGCCTACCCTAAACTAGGTCAGTAATAAGGCCTTAGTTAAACAGTAAGTCAGGTGGGAGACATTTTGTCGACCGGTTGCTGTTACCACCATACAGTTGTGTAAAACCCGCCAAGTGACTCTGACCTCTCTTGGTCAGGTCGCGTTCCGGGATCAGCACTGTACGAACCGGAGCCAGGGGGGACCATTGTTGCGGCAAGCACCGGACCAGTGGAGTCTTAGCGGCGGTATTGTGCGGGCGGAGCGGGTCAGCCCGCCGGCCTGGGAGACCCGTAGAAACGGGGGCCCTTCCGTCCGGCGGACTGGCCAACTCCGACCCGCACAGCTCAATACCAATGCGAGACTCCACGCCTTGTCTCGTTGTTGCCGCAGCAGTGGTCTCCTTTTTCACGGCTTTCAGGGTGAGTGCGACAGGCTCAATATGGTCTATTGTGCCTGTCGACCTCATATTTGGATCTCACTACCGCTTACCATCAGGTGGAGTGAGGTCATCTTGTTAGCCTCTTTATAAAAAAAAAAAAAAAAAACACTGGTTCAGTACGAGTTGGTCGACTACACAACCTTTGCATTTCTTCTTCCTGAATACCTTAAACATATACCTATAAACATTTTGAATAAACCTGCACAGTGTGCAGGTTTATTCAAAATGTTTTCCTTCACCAATAAAGCGTCGTACATATTATGTGATTCAAATTTGAAAAACACAGTGGTACGTGGCGGGGTTTGAACTGGCGAACTTTTATAGAATCTGTTTAATCTATATTAATAAAAATGAATTCCGAAATGTACGTGCATTTATTTTACTGTCGACTTTTGAGCGAAGTTCGTTGTTTATTTTTTGTTTGGTATTTATAAAATAAAACACAAACTGTGTCCAAGAATTGATTAAAATAATAAACGATTTTTAACGGAAAATAAACTCATCTTTCGAAGTTCGCCGGGTGAGCTAATAAAAAAAATAAACAAATCTTAATTTTGTATTTCTCGAAATAGAAACATGGCTCGTATTAAATTTGGTCATTTAGTGTAACATGTAATTTGTTATAAATCATTCTTACCACCATACGCCAAGAGTTTTATAAAGTAAAGGTTATGCTTTGCGTCAACAATTTACCTTTATTTCAAGATTTTTAATTACAAATTCAATTAACTGTAGCCTTCTTTACCTCCCAGATATAATCTCGTTATCTAACTGAAACTAATTCTAGAGTTTAGATATCTTCATCATCATCATTAAATTCGAAGGTACAATAAGAGTAGGTACAGTAAAATAGATAGTTTATTTAGACAGTAGTAACTGCCTCGTAAGGAACCCGGTTCTAGTCCGGGGTCTGGCGAAATTTGTGTGAGTTCTTCTGTAGAGAAATTAGTCAGCCCGGAGTAAAGAAAATGGCGGTCGTATGCCTGTATCTCGGAAAGCACGTTAAGGCGGTGGTCCTGCGCCCGATCTCCTCAGTTATGTCGTATGACGAACCGTACTATGAGAGTAAAGGTACAGTGAGTGCGCTTGTGTTTGTGTGCATCATCATCATTATTAGCCCATACACGTCCCCACTGATGGGGCACGGGCCTACCCTAAACTAGGGCGAAAAGGTCTTAGTCGACCACGCTGGCCAAGTGCAGGTTGGTTGACTACACAAACTTATGTGTGTGCACATTTTTTTTTATATATTACACAACATCACATACATTGATCTGATCCCGTGGTAAGTAGCACTTGTGTTACGGATATCAGGATCAACAGTGGATACACAAATATACTTAATTATGTTTAATAACACACTCAGACACGGAGCAAACACCGATGTTCCACACACAAATATTTGTCCCGAGTAGGAATCGAACCCACAACTCTTGGAACCGTAGGTAGTGAACCTGGGCCACTAACCACTGTTCCAGCGAGCCAGTCAAACACTCATACACGGGACATATTTATATTATTCCGCCCGCAACTCCGTCCGCGTAGAGACATTTAACGGGTAAAACATTACTTCTTTATAGTGCAGTCGGTTAAAAAGTAGCCTATATCTTTTTCTAGGCTCTGGAATTATATCTGTACCAAATTTCGTTTAAATCGGTTCAGTACCTACTCTATGCGTGAAAGCGTAACAGACAGATAGACAGACGGACAGACAGAGCTACTTTCGCATTTATAATATTAGTAAGGATGTCCCGTGCACTTGGCCGGTATCAATTGAGATCTGCGCATTGGCCGAAATCGGTCAGACGCCTCATAATAATTAATAATAGTGATGATTAAAATTCGAAGATATAAGAAGAGTATTATGATTTTACTATTTTATGTAGTGTTTAACGGCTCCTAAACATGAACTATGCAATGTTTACTTATACTTCCAAACACCACGACACGTATTTAATCCGTTAAAAGGTTTTTTTGTTTGCGGTTCAATGTTCAACGAGAGCTATGGAAAGGTTTCCATTCGTTTTTGACATACATACATACATACAGAGATATTAAAACAAAAAAAGACGTGTGGCACTCGGGGACTGCCGCGGTATAGCTATTGCATAGCATCGTCCGATTTCGGAGCAGTTCGTCTCGATTCGTGCGAGTTTCGTAGAGTCGTACAATACGTCTAAGCGCACGCACACCAACACCGTGCCGAAGTCTACCGAACTGAAACGACGCTAGACGATGGTGAGGTTTTTTTCGTTACGGAATTTCTTGGTTCAGTCGCCGCGCTCAAAGCCCGCGATAAAAGCTATGCAATAGCTTTAAAAGCGATTAAGTCGCGTTCCGAGTATTAATTTTATTTCAACTCTGCGTTTCCTAGAAAAATCGCTCAAGTAAGAGTCGGATTCGCGCATTTTATTTACAGTTTTTAATATCGAACAAAAAACGAACGGTTCGTTGTTACAGCGGTTACAAAAATATGATTGTTGAAAATTTTAAGTATGTATTTACAGCCCAGTGACAGATGGAAGGACAAATGTTATGTTTCGGTTTTTATCCATTGGGTACGAAACCTAAACAGCGGCTAAGTGCAAACCGGAAGGGTTCCGTACCAATAATGTAAATTAAAACAACTTTATTGTATGGAGACCCCAATTTATAATATTTTAGTTGTTATAGCAGCAGCAATAATACGTAGTTTGTGAAAATTTCAGCTTTCTAGCTATCACAGTTTATGAGATACAGCTTGGATACAGACAGACGGACAGACGGACGGAGGAGGCTCAGTAATAAAAAGGGACTGACAACAAAGTGTTCCATCCATCATGTGTGTATGTTTTTTGGGGCACGAAACTTTAAAAAGCTCTGAGAAAGAAAAAGCTAAGAAAAAGTAGATCTTGAATCAAAATTATCATTCAAAAAGTCCGTAAAATGTAAGGTTTTCCAGAAAAAGCAAAACTTCTACAAAAGCATGCAGTGATGAGTAATCTTATTGGGCAAAAATCGCATACTTGTTCAATGAGAAAGGGATTTCAAATTTTTCGATTGACATTCGGTAAAAAGGACTTCGTACGGTAATCCCGTCGGATTGATCACCGACGGAGACCAGGGATTAGGAGTATTCCAGGATTGATTTTTATTTTTAGGTCAAGATAACTGTCAATAGGGATTTATACCTATGTTTGATTATAAGCTGATATTTTTGGACATTGGTTTCAATGAAACGAAAATACCTTATTATTGACAGTGGTTTTAGTGTGGTATATTATTATTATTATTTGTACATTCGTACAATTAATAAATTAGACAACATCGCTTATGTTACAGATATTAGATATAATAAAACACCAAGACTCGGAACAAACATTTGTCCCGGATGGGAATCGAAATCACGACTCTTGGAACTGTAGGCATTGAACCACGATCACTGTCCCACCGAGCCAGTCAATATTTTACTTATTTAAATATAATATATCATTGATAAAGACGGCATCCAATACTTCATTACTAACGGTTATTTCTTGAATCATTTTAGATACTAGTGACCTGTCCTCGCTTCACTTCGGGTTTGTCGTACATGAAAACCTTTCTCTTAAATCCCTCTATCTTTAAAACTAGAAAACCCATCAAAATTTGTTGTGTAGTTTTAAAGATTTAAGCATACATAAGGACAGACAGACGCGGGAAGCGACTTTTCTTTATACTATGACTAGTGATATGAAATGGTAATCCTAATACTCTAAGAGTTACTTAAAGTATTGATGCTTTCATTACTTTGAGATGAATTTTCCTTTGTTGAAAATCCCTCTAAAAGGTCTAAAAATAGCGACTACAGATGAAGACTGTATATTCTGGTCTCGCCTAAAAGCGTGTCTAATCGAATCAACTAATGTGCCCTCAGATTAACACCAGGAAAGGTCAGACCACAAATCAGATACTCTAGATGCGAAGTGACATTGTCTCCCTAACAATGTAGTAATCACTTTAATTCCTTCATTTGGAATGGGTTTTGTAAAGCCGCGCGCAGTAAGGCAATTTGACATCACGATTTTCATTTGTTATTAAGCTATTGCATAGCTTTTATCGCGGGCTTTGAGCGCGGCGACCGAACCAAGAAATTCCGTAACGAAAAAAACCTCACAATCGTCTAACGTCGTTTCAGCTCGGTAGACTTCGGCACGGTGTTTGTGTGCGTGCGGTTAGACGTATTGTACGACTCTACGAAACTCGCACGAATCGAGACGAGCTGCTCCGAAATCGGACGATGCTATGCAATAGCTATACCGCGGCGGTCCCCAAGTGCCACACGTCGTTTTTTTGTGACTCATAACAATCTCTGAGAATGAACTGTCATAAAATTAGATGACTCCAGAATAGATGATTTTTCTTTGTTAAATATTAATCAAACAAAGTAAACATTAAGAAGTGGTGAATAGCATGATTGCTTGTAAATCAAGCTGTGTTTATTCTAAGAAATGGAATTTATTTTCAATATTTGTGTTTATTCCATTTAATTGAATAAGAACACAATTTTTTTTAACCAAATTACACCCAGACTTGAGTGGTCTAATAAAATATGTTATTAACTTCAAATTTTCAAAATCACATGCTGACAAATACTTTATAATTAAAGATAGCAAAATTAATAAACCACGCTTAGCCTAAGGAATAGGCATTATATACAGGGTGAAATTAATATAGTTAGAATGAACAAGTTTCTGAACATCAAGGTACACAGGACACTCAATAATAACAATAAACGCAAATTTAAAATTTGAAAATAAAATCGCATTCATGACCCCGCCTGAACGGGGACATGAACCACTGGACCTTCCGATATCGCGTCGGATGCTCTTTCCTCTGAGCCATCCTTACAATAAACGCGATTTTTAAAAAAATCTTCTTCTCTTCTTCTTATCATATGGTTGATGAACAACCTGGTGTCAGAGTTTTTAAAACCACCCGTAGGCCTCTGACATGGCTTCACACACCGTAGAAAAATCTCTCAGGTGTGCTGGTTTCCTCACGATGTTTTCCTTCACCGTTAAAGCGTCGAAATTTGAAAAACACATTGGTACCTGGCGGGGTTTGAGCTGGCGACCTCTCGCATGGCAAGCAACGACCTTAACCACTTAACACAATCGACGCTTTTAAAACATTGAGTTGCCCACAATCCCACATATCAATTTAAAATGATTCATTCGTAACCCAATACACTAGAAACATATACATTTGTCCATGCAACCTGTCCAGATCCATTAATAAAAATAGGTGGCGCAAGCCCGGAGGGAGTGTCCATTTTCATACACATTTTGTACTACTACGTAATGGCTTTTTTGCGTTCAAGAATGCCCAGTAACAATAAGTAAAAAAGGGCCAAATGCAAGTCGGACTCGCGCACGGAGAGTGTCGTACAAATTTTGTAAAAAAAACACGTTTATTGTATGGGAACCCCCGTTTAAATTGTATCTTTTTAAATTTACTTAATTTAGACAGACAGATAGACAGACAAACGGCGGAGGCTAAGTATATTTTTATCTTTTGGGTAAAAAAACCTAAGAATTTAGTAACTGATAAAAACACAACCTGTATAAACGCAATTCTTTTACATTTCAAGTTCCATGATTAAATCCGCGGAGACTGGAAGCTTAATTTGTCATAGAAGAAGTTATTCTGTCAAAAAGGGACTCGCAATTGCGATCCTTCATCTGAGTGGGTTTAATCTTGCGAATTTGCGTATTTGTAAAATTATGAAGGATTGTTACTGACTGAAATGGTTTACGTTACGTTTTGAAATATTAAAGAAGTTGAAGAAGAATAAGTTGGGAAAGAAAGAAACAATTTATTTGGTACGAATTAAACTTAAGACGCACATTAAATAAGATGAGAGAGATAACAAGATGCAGTTTCACCCCTACAATAGTAGATTAGAGATATGTTTTTGAATGCTAAGCAAGTACATTCATATTTTAGTCTCTAATCGAGCTGTTACATTACCATTTGGCATCAGCCGCCATACTTGCACTGAGTAATAACTTACTAACTAACTAGGTTTGCGCAGCGACTTAAAATGAATCTTGGCCTCCAAAATAAGCACTGAGTAATAAACCTATTAAACTTTTGGCTCATTTATGTCCCAAGACTGCATATCGGGAAAGTTACTTTGTCTTCCTAAATCAAGTTGAAGCCCGATTTTCCTCGCCACTAGACCATCCATCGGTTACGACGCATTCGATTTCCATCCTCCGTTTATTAGATTGGGACGTCACAGGCCCTTAAAATAGCCATTATCCCTATCACAAAACAATGTATTCTCGCCCTTTCTAAATTTTCTCGGGCCTAGAATGGGATTTTCAGCGTAGAGTTTCCAAATCCGATTTGGAAGCCAGATACTAAGTAGTTTCGGTTCGAGTGTGCACGTGCCGTTTCACATCTTGTTTAATAGCCTTAACGGTTTAAACTGTTAATATTAATGTCCTTTGTTGTTGTCTCGGGATAGATGAGCTTGAATGGGTTGAATGGAGCGTTTT
Organism: Maruca vitrata; assembly: GCA_039566165.1. NCBI lineage: Eukaryota > Metazoa > Arthropoda > Insecta > Lepidoptera > Crambidae > Maruca > Maruca vitrata. The sequence continues at coordinate 15,190,981 of CM076912.1, read as the reverse complement.
TTGGGTCCATTGTATTCTGAGAGCTTTGTCAGCAATTTTATTTAGAATAGATCTAGACTGTGTTTTCGCGTACCGATTTCGGGACAGGCTTATATTGTTGATGATAGTACTTTGTCTCAATATAAATGGCATTGTCAAGTAAATTAATTTCAATTTACAGTAAAGCACTGTAAAATGTGTTACCTTCGAGAATTTCACTCTATTATTAATTATTTGATACAATTAGAGCTTATTACAGACTTATTTAGTGCAAATATGTGTAGCGGATAGGAGCGCATCAGTAGCTGCAGCGTCAGCGATTTATCACCCTCTTATATAGCTATCACCTGATCACATCGGCTATATAATACCACTCTACTATAAACCGCCAGCCGACTCCTAGGCTGTTCTTCTACCGCAACGGCGCAGCGTCAGTAACTCACGACCCTATATACCGTCACTTCTCCTATTCATACCGTGACAGGCGCACCATGCCACCCGCCAAATAGGGACATCCTCTGTCATGGCAGACAATGCCAGTAGCTAACCTGTCAGCAAATTATCAACCTATACAAGCAGCAACTGCTAGCAGCTACACCGTCAGCAATCTATCACCCTCCTATAAACCGTCAGCTCGGCTATAAATACCGATGGGAGGCGCACCGAGCCAGCCGGCCGCCCAGCCGCCGCCCAGGCCCTTCCTCTGCCGAGCCAGTAGCTGCACCGTCAGCGCGTACGTCAGCAACATGACGCCCAGCGGGATGTAGAATGAGATGATGGACCCGATAGCCTTGTACAGAGGGTCGGGAATCTGACAGGAGCCACCGATCAGCACGGACTCTTCGTTCTGTGGAAGAAGGTGAAAGTTAGCAATGCAATTAAAATGTTAACTGGAGGACAGAACGTGGTAAAGTGGAATAAATATAGCTAATTATTAGGCTGTTAATAAGTTGGCTTCATATTATGAGATGTTACTAATGTGATCTCTACCTAACCCTCCGGGAATAAGGTGGGATTGTATGTATAGTATGTATGTAAGTTTATTAGTGTTGTACCACTGTTGTTTCTAAGAACCGTAACAAAAGAGCATAAATGATTTCAAAATCAGATCAATGTATGTGACGTTGCGTAAAATTTATTGATAAGGTATACCAGACGACTGAGATACGCCAATCATACTACTTGTGACTAATGAACGATGAGAACTAGAGAACCAATATTTTGTGCAATTTCCAGATCTAAATGATAAGATTTTAGACTTTCGCGTTCCATTACACTAATATTAGTCTTCGACCACAATTGTTGCTACCCAGTCGAAACGTTGGGCAGTAAGTAGCTATGTAATTTGCTACTCCTAATATTGCGTGTAGACCCTAAAGACTAATTTTATTATATTTAATAAATTCTTAAACTGCATCTATTACAAAACTTACACTTCGAATTTCCACTAAGTTCTAAACTTTATTATTTGACAAAAACCTGAGTTCTGATATAAAAAACCAAAACTTCTTCTTCCTACTATCCCAACTATCAAGAGTTTTCGAGATAATCCACCATGATTACCGTGAAAGGTGGAAAAAGGGCTTTGGAAAAAGCAAACCGTAGATTTATGGTTATCGATTAACTTACTACGGATCCAATTTCATTGAGTGTCGTCGTTTTTCACGTTTAAGTGGTTCAGTTGACGATCTTTGTGCAGAGATCAGCAAAAACCCAAGCATTGCTTTCATATTATCGACCAATCATATTTTGATTGGATTTTTGTACTTAGTAAGTTGGTACGCTCGTGTCCTATATTTTTTTGTTGAGAGAAAACGGGACGGGTCAGCCTATTAGTGCCTATGGATAACTTTATTGATATTTACAAAGCTCATAAGTCTACTACTATAAATTATTAACAAATAAAAAACGATTATCATAATATACATGCAATTATGTACTAAATGAAGACCACTGAATGTAATTATCTTGTATAAATAAAATAAAAAAAAACAAATGTTACAGAACACACATACATTGATCTGATCCCGTAGTAAGTAGCTTTAGCACTTGTGTCACAGATATCACAATCTACACGAATATACTATATATTTAATATCACACCCAGGCACAGAACAAACACCGATGTTCGTCACACGAATAATTGTTCCGGATGGGAATCGAACCCACGACTCTTGGAACGGTATACACCGGGAAATTTTAGTGGTGGTTTTCCCGTGGCAGAGCAACTTGCCTTTAGTAATACTATCGAATCATGCAAATTTTTCAGAATAATATTTTTCCAACTCGAAAACGGGAGAAGCTATCGTTGTTTTTGAAGATGTGACGTATTCAGGTACTGCTTGCCGCATGAAATCGATGCTTAAAGCTAAAGAAGCTCTACACCCTAAGTCATAAAGCGGTTCGAACGTGTTTTCGAGTTACGGTAAAACCTTTCGTAAAACCGGCATTTATTGATTTTACCAAAAAAGAACTGCACACATCTTTTGTACTAGTAGGATAGAATCATTTTACTGCGGGAAAACAACCACTAAAATTTCACGGTATATAGTGAGCATGGGTCACAACCACAGTTCCACAGAGCCAAAAAATGTATAAACTAAATAACTCGTATTTAAAAGTCATGTTCAAAAGCGTCTCATGTCTACACCGAGAAATTTGAGTAGTTGTTTCCCCGTGGCTGAACGATTTGCCTTTAACAATACTATCGAATATTGCAAATTATACCTTGAAATATAAATTATTTTTTTAATTATTCAAAATAATAATAAGTTAAACCGGCTTTTATTGATTTTAATATAAAAGAACTGCACAAACCTATTGTGCTACTAAGATAGAATCATTTTACTGCGGGAAACAACCACTTTTTCACGGTGTATATGAGAGTATTAAACCGACATCGCTTTGATTCTATATCTATCTTCACATAATCACTAGAGGCTCTCCACAGAGGGATCCTCTTCTAAAACATGAATGTAATATTCAAAAGCCATATTCATATTGAAAGCCAGCCCGGCCTGAGCAAACACGCGAATGACCTATTGATCAAACAGAAGTTGAGAGCCCCGTAATTAATCATTCAACAATCCATACTAATATTTTAAATGCGAAAGTGCGTCTGACATGTCACCTTTAAAAATTCGGCCAAGTGCGAGCTCGAACTCACGCACTGAGAGTTCCTATAAATATTTTATAAAAATGGTTAAAAGTTTTTGAGTAAGAGACAGTGTGCCTCATCGTCAGCCCATATAAGTCCCCACTACTAAGGCACGGGCCTACCCTAAACTAAGGCGATAAGGCCTTCGACAACCACGCTGCCCAAATGCAGGTTGGTTGACTTCACAACCTAAGAATATCATATCGTAGTTGTGCAGGTTGCTTCATGATGTTTTTCCTTCACCGTTAAAGCGTTGAATGATCGAATAATATCAAATCTGAAATACACAGTGGTACGTGGTGGGGTTTGAACTGGCGACCTCTCGCATGGCAAGCAACGACTTCAACCACTCGGCCATCGACGCTAATGGACGTGAAAGTCTTAAATTATGCAGAAATCTAGTACTATTATAAATTCGGGTACGAACAAGTTCGCGCGAACAAAGTCGCAAACAGAAGCTACTTTGCTGTAGAAGAGATACGGGAGTTAAAACTAAGGGGTTGGAGCACTGACGTTCCCTTTTAATAATTAAATTGTTCCCGAGTGTACTCCCGTTTGATCAATAGCCGAATCGTGGGGGAACCAAAGGAGGTAAGGTATACGTCGGTTATAATTTATTTTATAAATACCCGGTACACTTGTGTGTGCGGCTGCTGCGTTGTTATTCCAATTATTGACAATTAATTACATGTAAAGTGACTCATTTTGATTTGTTTTTCACTACATAGTATAAAGCGAAAGTCGCTTTCTATGCCCCTATATCCCTGGTTATGCTTAAATCTTTGTAAGATAGGGGGATTCCAAAGAAAGGTTTTTATGTATAACTAGCTGTGCCCGCGACTCCGTTCGCGTTGGAGCTAGAATTTAAATAGCCTATCCTGTGTCCCAGATGTCTATGTGTTTTTATACCAAATTTCATCAAATTCGGATAATTGGTTTAAGAGTTATGGAGGAACATACATAAATACACACATACAGAAAAAAAAACTAAAAATCGTGAAATTAGTATCAGTATCATATATTGAGCCTATAAACACAATATCTCTGAACAAACTAACTTACATACTCCATGACCGATCCTTACAGATTTATTATTATTATGTAAAATTTACCGGGTCACTTATCATTGTAGATTTTCATTGTAGAATATGATCGGGTCATATATCGTTGTAGATTTTAAAATAAAACTTTTCTATGGCCATGATCGTGTGGTAAATAATTTAAAAAAGCTCGTGCAAGCTTTAGCCGTTAAAATAGAAAATTAATATTGTATTATATTGGTGTCTTATAACTAAGCTTTGTGACGTCACAAAGCTTTGAAGCACGTACGTAGTACGTACTTATAATTATTTTGTAATAATATAACACATACATAATTAATGTGTGCGATTTTTAGGGTCCAATAAGAATTTGAATATGAGTGAACCAAATTTAGACATTGCATTGCTTATAAAATTCGGTAATTTTCTGGATTACAACACCATCCATAGTTTAAATAGAGTAACGTATAAATAACGTATCCCACCGATATCGGCCCTGGTGGCCGATTTCATTGAGACTAGCCAAGTGCGCAGGACATAATAAAAAGGTATCGGACTGATTTCAGCCATGGCGGCCGACCTCAATTGACATCAGCAAAATGCATAGGCCATATAGTGCACAAGTGTACGCGCAAACACAAGTGACCTCTGTGTTCCCTTACTGTCATAGTTCGGTAAGACGACAATCCGATATGACCGGTGATAGACTAGGCGCAGGACCGCCGGCTCCGAGACACGGGTGTCCATCCGCCGACTTCCTGACTCCGGGATGAGTAATTTATTACCAGAAAAACTCACACATAGCCCAACCCCGGTCTCAAACCGGGGAACTTTAGACCATTAGGTCCTTAAGAAGTGTCTGCTACTAAAAGACTAGCAGTTAACAAAATATAAACACCGTATGTAATATGTAACTTTCTATCTGTATGTAAGCTTATACAGAAAAAGTCCCGTTACAAGCTTCACAAAAAGCTTCGTCATCTTTCAAACACGGTATCCGAAAACCAGATTAATTAAATTTCGGATATCAATCGACTCATCGTGGAGCCGATTCGGACACCGGCCCACGGCCGTCAGATAAGATGGGATCATTTCATTTCATTTTTGGGGTTCCGCTTTTGGCACAAATCCGAGTTATATAAATAATAAAATAAAAATATCTGGGACATTTCCACACACAGTCATCTGACCCCGAACTAAGCAGAGCTTGTACTATGGGCGTCAGAGATTGATATACATACATATATATTTATAAATACATACTTGAATACATAATCATACCCAGACACGGAACAAACACCGATGTTCATCACACAAATATTTGACCCGAGTGGGAATCGAACCCACGACTTTTAGAACCGCCAGGGTCACTAACGAACCAGTCCCTATTATCAACTACTACTACTACAATTATGGCGTTTTGTTTTGTTATCAGATAAACGCTTTCATTTTTTTATTTTTTCCAGGGATTCAAATTCAATAGTGTACTGAGTACTTACATCATTCCCAGTAAACATACATCTTCAAGAATAGCTTACAAAAGCTTACTCAGTTGGAAATATTGTGTTTTATAATAAACCAGCTTTTAATATTTTCTAAAAATTTAAATTTAATACTTTTACGGAACCCTGACTCTATTTTATTCACTTGGCCGGTTTTTACCCAGTTCCCGGATTTGGGTATTGCTGAATTTAGTCATTAAGAGTTTATTACAAGGACGTCATTTTGTATGAATGACTTTCATCTGCTAGAGTTATATAAGGGGAGCTTTCTTTAAAGATTTCAATGTAAAAGTACTGACATTCTACTTGTCTAGTTTAGTTTCATTCTACTCGAGTCTCCCACAAACACCCAATGCAATGTACTACCTACTAGTTTTTTATTAGCAATAATGTACCTTTTAGTAAATTATTTATTATTTAGGTGTCTAATCTTCGAAGTATTCACTGACACTTTTAAAAAATTACATTAAAAAAAAGCTCTTTGAAGTATTGGGACCGTGCAAAGTGGGTAGAGGGAGAAATGGCGCTGATTGTCAAAAACGCATGTAATCTTATGAGATGTCCGTTGTTCTTGCTAGCGGCGGCCGTTGGTACTAATTTCACTCCATAAGATTTAACGATAGAAACGCCACCAAAAAGAGGGCAGCACCATCGTGCACGCTCCCAATAAGTATGGGTATATTGTTAATGTTTAACAGAAAAATACTAGTGTCCGACCGAAGCTTCGGCTTCGGCTTCGGCCACCTTCGGCCAAAAGGCAAATCTTCGGCGAAACCTGATCTGTCTGATTGTGATTTATAAATTACTTAATAAATAAATGATTATTTTTTTTACGAATAAATCACAAACTTTTTTTTATCATCTTTAAATCCACTTCCACATGAGACAGTCAATGTAAACCTTCAATATTGAAGTTTCGAAATAATCAATAACATTAATTGTAGCTTGTAGACAATATTGAACAAAATTACTAAGAGCTTACAAACCTTCGGCTTCGGCTTTTGCCGAAGATTTTGGCGATTGCCGATTAATCGGCTTCGGCTTCGGCTTCGGCCGAAAATAGACCTTCGGTCGGACACTAAAAAACAATGAAAATGTTTAAAATTTTATGAGATTGAGAAAGCAATTCAAGAATACACAGGCGTTATTGTGCCTGGCAGACAAAAATAATGATAACTAGGTCAAATTATATAATTCAATCTGATAATTTTGAGCAAATCGGTATTTAAGCTGAAACTGAAAATGGAACTGTCGAACTGCCAATTCAATATCAATAATGTTATTAGGAGCTGCAACCAAATTAACTAGAACTTAGCCTCGAAATAGGGGAATTAGTGAGACAAGTCACGGGGTAAATTATTAGAATTTCATCCAATTCTTAAATATTGCTAAAGTTTTTCGATATAACGAAGGAACGCCGATCGTTAAACGATACAGACGGTCGAAATGTTTGGAGAACTGAATGATTGGTATGTAGGTTTACTTTGTTATATGAATTTAAGAATTTTTTTTTTAAATTAATTTTAAGTCTATGTTCACAACCTCCATCCAGCACTCATTAGTCAGTGCAAGTATTTTTATAGGTTTTGGACTTTATGACGAGTAAATTAAAGTCCAAAATTTGATCCTATGCTCTTTTGCAACATAAAAATAAAGGCAAACACAATACTTAAGTGTGTATTAAAACTATACAGTAACGATTACTAAAAATTAAAAAAACATAAAATATTAAGGGGGTCCCCAAACAAGAAGCGTGTTTTTTTTACATAATTGCTACGGAGGTTTTTTATTATTTAAATTTTAATTGTTTGCTTATTATCGTACCTTTGAGTCCCAGACAGATTTCGAAGGAACTTTCCGTTTCCGAATCCAATCGCGATTTTGAATATTTTCCAACAAACTTTTGGGTCTTGTTCCATGAGTTCCCGAATTTGTTATTAGATACTTTTACAATGTATCAATTTCAAATTAAATCGTTAGAAATTTCGATTTTGTTTTCTTTCGTAATGAATTTAATGATTATTATTGAATGTCGCAGAAACGATAAAGATTGCAATACATTATAATTTTCATCACTTTAATGTCCATAAACTCAGATTTCCATTCTTCCGCGAGTTAGTGAAATAATAGCTAATAGATTGCTACTATTAGCTTTACTAGGACCTTAATAGGACTTACTGCCCGACGTCTCGACTGGATAGCACCAGTCAGTTGCAACTGCGTACCGGTAGGTAGATCAAAATGGACCCGGATACTGTGAGTGTTGTATAAATACACTTAGTGCCTGTTCACACGTAGCGATTTTTGGGCAATTTCACGGCGAGGCGATATCGCCGCGATTTCACCGCGTGCTCGCAATGGGCACGCGCGCGCTCGTTGCGATATCGCCGCGATAAAATAAGCTAAATCGCAGCGAGCGCGCTGCGTTTTAGCGGTGGTAACGCCTCATCCAACTTACCCGCTTAGCGCTTGTGCCGCTTTCTACAGTGCAGGTTCGTTAAATAAATATATATTACACAACATCACATACATTGATCTGATCCCGTGGTAAGTAGCTTAAGCACTTGTGTTACGGAAATCTGGATCAACAGTGGATACACAAATAAACTTAAATATATTTAATAATACACCCAGACACGGAACAAATACCGATGTTCGTCACACAAAATATTTGTCCCGAGTGGGAATCGAACCCACGACTCTTGGAACCGCAGCTTATGAACCTGAGTCACTAACCACTGTTCCACCGAGCCCGTCCAAGTTCCTTCACGTTGGAAATGTGAAATCGCCCAAAAATCGCTAGGTGTGAACACGCCGTCACAGTCACCGGGTCGATTTTGACGAGAACGAATGTGAGCCGCTGTGCGACAAATGATATTAGTGCTAGTTCGAGGATGGTTAGAGAAATTCGCACCCGCTATGGTGTCAGATCGCTAGCGACCATGGCTGGTTCAATCACGCACGTTATTTTGGAAGACCTGGGGTAAAGCAGACCGAAACCGAGGAAAAGAGGAACCTTCTTGTCGCCGAGCTTGACGGGGTCTTGGACCGCATTTCCGAATGGGGCTCATGCAATCTTGTCGAGTTCAATGCCAAGAAGACACAGGTGTGTGTTTTTTCTAGTAAAGTGTCTCCTTTCCTTTCCCATCCTACTCTTCAGAGCACCCCCTTACCAATACAGGATAGCCTTAGCATCCTTGGCATAGATGTTCGCCGCGACCTGAACCAGCGGGATTACATCGAGAGCGTCATTAGAACAGCCTCCCGCAAACTGGGGATCCTGAACAGAGTGCGGCGATTTTTCACACCGGTGCAGCTCTGCCTTCTTTATAAGGCACAAGTTCGCCCATGTGTGGAATATTGCTGTCACCTCTGGGATGGCTCCGCAAAATACTTGCTCGACGCTCTCGATAGGTTGCAGCGACGTGCTATCCGTATTGTCGGTGATGTAGAGGTGTCCGAAACTCTGGAGCCTCTACAACTACGTAGAGACATTGCCGGTCTTAGTGTTCTCTACCGTCTCTTTAATGGGGAATGCTCTGAAGAGCTATTTCAGCTAATCCCTCCCTCCCCTTTCCACCCCCGAACGACACGTGCAGGACAGCGCTGCCATCCACATACAATGCAGTCGCTGGTGGCTCGGACAAAGAGGTTCAGCTCTTCATTTCTGCCCCGTGCCATTAAGGCATGGAATGCCCTTCCAGCTCATGTTTTCCTCCCTCCTATGATCCCGGGCTCTTCAGGCGGGGCGTGAAACGGCATTTAAGCAGGCCTTCAGGGTGAGTGCGACAGGCGCAATATGATCTATTGTGCCTGTCGACCTCATATTTGGATCTCACTACCGCTTACCATCAGGCGGAGTGTGGTCATCTTGTTTGCCTATTATAAAAAAAAAAAAAAAAATCAAGCCGAGTCGTCCGACAGTAAGCCTGATTACATTTGTCACCGTACTGAATTACGATGGATTGGTTAGGAACCATATATAAGCTACTTTTTTTTAATACGTTTATTTATTTATTTATTATTAACGAGTTACTTAAAACTAGGAATACAGTTTTAAACGGTACAACAAAAACCAGTTAAGGTTTTACCGTGCACCGCAACCGTTTACAGGCCCACAATAGTTCTTAATGTAATGGAACGCGAAAGTCATCATATACTAAGCAAATCGAGTCTAAATTTTTTTAAAGATCCATTCTTTGACAAACATTTTTCCAGAGTTTTTATTTGGTACTTTAAACACAAATCATATACCTACATAGTTCTGTGTTTTATGATAATACTTACAAAAATATTAAAGTCGATACTATAGTATATGCACTTTTATCACCGTTTCTCACGAAATCTAGATACTTCATAATTATATGACCGCAAAAACCACTTTGCAGGTAAAATAACTCACAGTGCCTCATTTCAAACACACAATTTATATGCAATAACTACAGTGTCATAAAATACATAAGAGTTTAATATGCAGACTGAAAACTTTTCAAAGCTTTCATACATGTAGTGCCATGCACGATTTTCTAATATTTTACTGATATTTTTCACGACGACTTCTAATGGACTGAGTTTAAAGCTACTGAATGAAAAAAGTAACCAGAATGTATTAACAAAACTTATGATAAAAGCAAAATGAATTCAATATGGTCCATTATTTACACGAAGGCATCTAAGTATATAATTCAAAGGTGACTGATACTGACAAAGTGATTACGCACAGCCCAAACTACTACACGCTGAAATAAAGCATGCAGTGAGATGTTATGACCTAGGCATCCGCTAAGAAAGGATTACCCGAAGCAAAGCGAGGCTGGGGGCTTAGACAAAAAAACAATATCGAAACGAAAACGAAGTTCGAAAAGAATAAAATGTATGGGATGGACATTAGACGCGACAAATCACGTGGTCAATCCCATACATTTTGTTCTTTTCGAACTTCGTTATCGTTTTCGATATTGTTAAGCCCCCTGGAGTGAGACGAATGAGTTTGAAAAAAACCTTAGTTTACGGATCGGTCACGGGAAAACGTGACCACGAGCGCTGTAAAGAGCTCGAAACGTAGGGTCTCTAAATAATATGTTTAGAATAGCAATACACGTCAGTTTAATCAGTAAATTTTGTTTAATTTCAAAAGATGAATTCATTTGTAATGCTTAACCTAAAATTTAATACTTTCGTAACAAAACCAATTAGTAACGAATATGCGCTCCGTCTAGGTCTGGATCCCTAATTAGATTAGAAGTTCACAATTGTTATGAATATTAATAAATGTCTGACTTTTGGCAAGCAAAAAGTTTTTTGTTATAACAATTTGAAGGCGGCACTCGACAAATTTCAGCAATATTTTCGATGAAGGCTGTATGTATAAGCTGTCTTAAAATAAATATTTTTTAATTTGTTCCCATCGTCTCAACAATTTATTTTCGCAAATATAGTCTCTAGTAACTTTTTATACTCATATGATTATTTCTCGTGCCTTGTAATGGCAAGGTCAGCCATACACTGGAAGGTTCCGCGTGTAAATTTTATTTGACACTATAAAATAATGTACCTAAATAAATATCACACAAGATCACATTCCTAAATAATTTTGCCCAAGAAATTGTGTTACGGATGTCAGAAACAACAGCTTCATTCTTTTTTAAATAATAGGCTTACAAGATGACGTCACTCCACCTGAGGGTAAGCGGTAGTGAGACCATATTGAGCCTATCGCACTCACCCTGAAGGCCTGTTTAAATGCCGTTTCACGACCAAATTCAAGAATAATCCCAGACACGGAACAAACACCGATGGTCACACAAATATTGTCCCTAGTGAGAACCTACGACATTTGGCGCAAGGGACTGGGCCACTAGCCAATGCGGCGTCAAGGTAGTCCATTAAAAATTAATAAAAAATAAAATACCTTCGAATACATTAAGCTCAGTGGAAGACTCATGGCCGTCGACAATATCCACACGAAGACGATCTTGATGGTCACCCTTTTTCTCGTTTTGTTTCTCCCAAACCTCATCGGGTACCTCAGTGAAAGGTATCTGTAACAAAAACGAAAGGTCTTTATTTTTGAATTGAGCTTTGGTTTTTAAAAAATATTCACATGTTTTTTTTTTTCTCTTTCACAAACACACAACCGTGTTGTAAACACTTGAATTGCAGTTACATTTTTTAAAATAGTCCCGTTAAAATAGCCGAAAAATACTTAGGCAACAAAAATAAATGTAAATAAATTATTTTTGTGACCTTTGACCTTGAATACAAGTTGTATCTGTGGGAACTTTGACATTTTCTTTTAAAGATAATGATGTACTTAAAATCCCCACACATTTTCAGTTCTTGCTAGAAGAAATACTATCTTGAAATATTAGCAGTCTAAAAATACAACAAGCAAGTTGTTATAAGCAAAGACAACAAACTTTTATGCAACCAAATTTTCTTAGTCATGATTTTTTCATACTTTTTTGTCATGTTTTTTTTTTATTTTTGTCGAAACATACCTGTCAACACTGATAGTGCATAAATGCATGATAGAAGCGGTACACAGCAACACGTCCAAGCAAATCCAGGTGAGGCAGTAGACTGCTGGTAACGGGAAATAACCTGGAACAAAAAATAATAAAATTAAGGTTAGGTTCATCATATTAACTGAAGTTAAATATTACTTAACTATGAAGTAGGAATTGTATATAATTTAAATGAACACTTTTGTGTAAAAAACGTTAAATTACGGATTTAAAAAAATAATAGTAAGATTTATGTACGAGTAATACTTTTAGAAAAGTTGCATATATTTTCATATTATTTGTGTACTAACAACCCGCCAATCTCTTTATATTGGGTATAGGTATTATTCAAAATATTTAATATCTAAGACTTCCTTTTGTAGCAATCTACCCAACCTATGTATTAAAGTCTTCAAAATCCGACGCATATTTTACAAGCTTTTATTTAACTTGCAATGTATGTATGTATGTATGTATGTATGTTTGTGTGTTCGGGTGTAATTTTATAACTCAATTTTAAGGCACTTGCCCTCAACCGATTGAGCTGAAATTTTGCATGCACGTGTATATCCGATGACAATGCAATATTATTATGACATGGAGCTGATCTGATGATGAAGTCGGAAGATAGCCATAGCAACTCAGTAATTAAACGACACAACCAAATCGAGTTTGGGCTCGTTTGATTCGCCTAGATGAGTACTTAGATGCTAGATGGTAACCAGGGTCTGATGATGGAGCCGGAAGACAGCCAAAGGAACTCAGTACTTAAACGACACAACCCCATCGAGTTTGGGCTCGTTTGATTCGCCTAGATGAGTACTTTGGAGCTAGATGGTAACCAGGGTTCGATGGTGGAGCCGGAAGATAGCCAAACGAACTCAGTACTTAAACGACACAACCCCATCGAGTTTGGGCTCGTTTGATTCGCCTAGATGAGTACTTTGGATCTAGATGGTAACCAGGGTCTGATGATGGAGCCGGAAGACAGCCAAACGAACTCTGTATTTAAACAACACAACCCCTTCGAGTATGGGCTCGTTTGATACTTACCAGCTTTTATTTAAATTCCATTGTATGTAGATATGTTTATATGTTCGTTTGAAATCTTACAAATCAATTTTGAGCATTTCCCCTCAACTCATTGGTGAAATCGTTAGAAGGGCTCCTAATTGAAGAGTTGGATTGTTCAAAATTAACTGGCAAACGACCTTGCAATAATGATGCGTTGAATGAGATGAACAGACTTAGGAACTTACAAGGTGAAAACTAAAAAGAATAAAATAAATAAAGGTAAAAAATCTTTAAAAACAAGCTTTTATTTAAATGCACTAAAAAAAAACAAATAAACTTTTACACTATAACTTTACTGTCAACTTATAACATTTCAAATTCAACATATTTGACACAATTTATATGTTTTAAAAGCTTGTCGCGAGATTTAAGTACCTACTCGTAATTTTAAAAGCAAGTTTTAAAATACCTGCCTATTAAAAATTTTAAACTAAGAAAGTAAATACGAGTACTTAAATCTCGCGACAAGCTTTTAAAACATATAAATTGTGTCAAATATGTTGAATTTGAAATGTTATAAGTTGACAGTAAAGTTATAGTGTAAAAGTTTATTTTTTTCTTTTTAGCGCATTTAAATAAAAGCTTGTTTTGTAAGATTTTTTTATTTAAATATTGAAACATATAAAGAGACAAAAAGCTGGATTGATTTGACTTGACTGCTAAGGGACTGACCTACCCTAAACTAGGGCGATAAGTATATTTCTTCGTAGGTGTGCAGCTTTCCTCACGATGTTTTCCGTCACCGTTAAAGCGTTGAATAATCGTACATGAAATTTCAAATTCGATAAAGGTGGCGGGGTTTGAACTGACGACCTGTCGCAACGACCTTTACCACTCGGCCATCGACGCTTATTTTTTTATACTATGAGTGTTTTATACTATGTGGCAATGTAATTTAAAAAGCCTTCATCATTTTGACACAGAAATATTACCCATTAGGTATAGCTATTATGTTCCTCTCATATTTTCTCTTAACTCGGCAGTAGGCGCTACCGGGTAAAAAATACCACATAGTGCATAAATTCGTGAATATTTATTTTTGTGCTTAATTTTCGGTCGCGCCGCTTTAGGTACCTTTCGAGAAACGTACGACGATCCGCTAATAGCTATTTGCAGCCAGTGTGCGCGCAGCATTTAGCCACCACGGATTTATAAAGTACGAATGGGTATTTTTTACCCGGTAGCGACTGTTTACGTCCTGTAATTTTTATCAGACAAAATTTTATTTTTAGTTGTTTAAGACTTACAAGATGCTTTATATACCTCTTTATAAAGAACAAATAGAAGAGTGCTTATCGTTAGAAAACAGTGAAGAAGGATTGAGGATTATAGTGAGCATGAAACTAATTCAGAGCAAGAAAGAGAATATGTAAGGTCCTCCTCAGCTATGTCGACCTCTAGTGATAAGGGTATATTACCTCTGCTTCGTATGAATAAACAATATCGTCAGTATCTTGATGACGTGCCCTTGCTTTATGTAAAACGTTAAGAAATGCGTATGTCATGGTAAAAACAAAAAAGAAAACCGCGGTGATGTTGTGCCACCAAACAAAATTCTTGAAAAGGCTGGCCGTCACTTGTTATGCCACACATAAGGACCAGATCTACTATCCCAAACCTGTCTACAGATACTAAAGATAAAATAATGTATTTATTTGGTGGCGATAATCAAGAAAATAAAAACCTAATCGTCGTCGTACTCATCAAGAAAGAGCCCTGCCCTGCCCAGCCGCGAACGCAACTGTCTTCATCACGATGTGCAGTGTGTACTTGGAAAAAGGACAGAAAAACTAAAACTGGTTACAATAAATGCCATAAAAGATATGTAGAGAAAATACTGTTTCTATTTGCGAAGAATATGCCGAAAAAGTATAGATTTATAGAACAATATCAACGTATATTATAAGGACTGTGATTATTTTAAGGTTAAACTTTGAGTGATCTTTATCCAAAAAAAAGCCAAATGAATGCATGCTGCAATTATTATTGTGAGTAAGACTACCTCATGTTGATTAGATATTGATCTCGTTATTATTATTTTTTGTATGTTTGAGTCTAATTTTTGTGTTTTTTTCAAGTCATGTGTGAAAAACATTAGAATTTACTCTGTGAATTTCATTAAAATTATTTTTATATTATATCAAGAGATAAATACTTAATTCTCACATGTTTTCGTAAAAATATTATTAAAGTATTACTAAAAACTATGTTTTTTTAAAATACTCATAAAAACCCCCATTTTTTACAATAACATTAATGTGGTATTTTTTACCCGGTAGCGACATTCCGTGTTGCATTATGGGGCGCGCCTACTGCCGAGTTAATCAACTATGAGACATCTGTTACATGGAAATTAGTTCTATTAACTTTACCTCTCATCGTAAAAATATCTTAGATGTAATAAGTGCTAGTATACCCCGTAATATATTGCCTTAGTTACGACAAGTATGGACCGGGGCTTGTGCGTACCTTTTGGCTAACGTTATCACCAGAACTCACTATTCATTTATATTAATAAGACCAATAAGAGTTACTGGAAAAAAAAGCACTTATAAGAATTTGTAATAAACTATGGCGAATATTGCGTAAAGAATAAAGGTCGATTATTGGCCATTGATCGAGTCGGTTGAACAATTATTAGTGACACTGTCTACGGTTGCCAAAGTTGTGGGTTCGATTCCCACTCGGGAGAAATATTTGTGTGATGAACATGATGAAAAATTTATTTAAGTATGCATTTATCTGACCTCTGACCTTTGACCTCTGACCACCATAGAGGAATTTCTGCTAAAGTTGGGGTCAGGTGGGGGCCGTGTGTGGAGATGATATATTTTATTAATTATAATTTCTTCTTTCTACGTTCTTTCAAGGTATATATAGATTTGATATCCGAATAGATAAAGATGTGTCCAGTATTATAACAATATTGGTTATCATCATCAGCCTAATACGTCCCCACTGCTGGGGCACGGGCCTACCATAAACTTGGGCGATATGGCATTGTTCGTTCAATCACGCTGGCCAAGTGCAGGTTGGTCGACTACATAACCTTAGAATTTCTTCGTAGGTATGCAGGTTTCCTCACGATATTTTCCTTCATCGTTGAAGCGTCGAACAATGTTGGTGCAAAGCATATATTAAATTTAAATACATAGCAACTTATAAAAAAAAATATTACGTAATATCATGTCAAGCAAAATTTATTTTAATGTGTGTATTTGACATATGGTATTTTTAAAATGACTGACTCAGAGGAACAGTGGTTAGTGACCCAGGTTTACTACCTACGGTTCCAAGAGTCGTGGGTTAGATTCCCACCCGGGACAAATATTTGTATGACGAACACCCGTGTTTGTTCCGTGGCTGGGTGTGTATTAAGTATATTTAAGTACATATTTGTGTATCCACTGTTGATTCTGATATCTGTAACACAAGTGCTTAGGCTACTTACCACGGGATCAGATCAATGTATGTGATGTTGTTTAATATTTATTTATTTAAAAGATCTCTAACAATCAGTCTGTTTATGTAGTCTCTATGACATTAATGCAATAAATTATTCGTAAATTCACTGTCAATTCTGCTTAAACAGGACCAAAATGTTAAATGATACGTTGGAACATATTTTTAAGGATTTGCTCCTTAGAAAATTGTCTGAACTTATTCATCGCTAAATATTTTGATCTCTCCAATTTATATGGTAGTAATAAGAAGAACCAGACAAACTTTGTTTGAATTTGCTAACTAATACTCAAGCTATTCATAGAAAATATTTACGAATCCTTCGATTGGAGTTATTTGAAAGTCAGCCATTATTTACTTTTCGTTTTATTGAAAACCTTTCGACTTCGTCCGATGACACCTAGTCATCTTTTGTGCGAAAATATACAACATAACTTCTAGTTAAAAAAAATATTTGAAGTTCAAATATTTTTAGGCAATAAAATGAAAGGGGGTAAACATAAATATTTGACAACAAAGACATCATATACTTAGGAGAATTAAAATCAAAAGTTACGTATCACTTAAACTGATGCTAATTTACTTATTTTGTTTAGAATATCAGAAACAAGAGTTGTAACTGATTATGAATAAGTATACTAAAATAGATAAATACTCCTAGACTGGGAATAAATAAAAAAGCTCCCATACAGTATTAACTGGCTCTGTGGAACAGTGGTTAGTGACCCTGGCTGGCGGTTCCAAGAGTAGTGGGTTCGATTTTTGTCTATATTGATAATGTGATAATTTGTGAATCAACAATAAGTTATGATAATCTTCGGGACAAGGGCAGGAGAATGATGTAACACAAGTGCTTACGCTACTTACCTCGGGATCAGATCGATGTATGCGGGTTTTATGTTGTGAAATATATATATTAAATTATTTCTCCCGAACGGAGATTGATCCTGGGAATAATGGCGCAAGAGACAATGTAGTCTCGTGTCTAATATAACCGATTCAGTTAGGTCTATTTTGACGGTCATGCATTTCAGTCAGGGTTGAATGGTACATGCTTTTACGAAAGCTCCGATTTCAAGGTACACATAAATTATATAAGTCTCATATTATAAGGTTATTTGTAAGGTTTGTCGAATATCAAAATCATAGGACACTAACTTGTTCTTATAGACGCAATAGCAAATATTAAAATTAATATTATGTACCAGCGACTCACCCTTTCTTCGCTTTGGGTATAATATACATAAAACCTTACGTTAAATCCCTCCATTACTTAAAAAAACCGCATCAAAATCCGTTGTTATAAAAGTCTCAAAGGGGCAAAAAGACGCGGGACGCGACTTTGTTATATACTATGTAGTGAAAACGATGGTAGTTCTTTTGTTTGCATGCGAGACCAACCAATATGTTGAAATATTTTAATGTATTTTGGGGTTCAGATTTTAATTAACACTGGCTTTTTAAACTGTCATGGTTACACACATTAGAAAACTGAAAGTGTCCGGGATATTTACCATGTTGTTTTGTTTTAATGAGCTCCCGATATTTCGGCACTGTTGCTAGCGCCATGATCACGGGTGAACTGTAGGACTGCGAGAATGACGGTAGGTCTTAAAAAGGTATCGCAGTTTCTACGCTCACCGAAGGATAGTTTTCCTTTGGAAAAACCAGGCGTTTATAAAATTGACTGCAGCTGTGGGAGCTCGTACATAGGGCAAACGAAACGGACGATTTCGTGCCGGGTGAAAGAGCATATCAGGGCAGTGAAAAACAACGAAGCACAAAAATCGGCAATCGCTCAACATCTTTTAGAATCGGGAACGAACCACTGGATTGAGTTACATAACCCTAAGATACTTTCGACAGAACGCCATTACATACCACGACTGGTCAGAGAAGCTATTGAAATTAAGAAATTCAAAAACTTCAATCGTGAAGATGGGTTTCAACTGTCGAACGTATGGCACCCAGTGATACGTTTATGTAAAAATAAAAATGTGTCCGTTTTCGAGGAAAAAAGAAGTGATACCGTGAGTGTAGTGTGTCGTGATCGAATTCAGAGTGACAATATTGTGAACGAGGGTAGTGGTGTCGTGCGTAATAAAAGACTTAGAAAGAGGGTAGACCGATATGTCTGCCCTTAGACCTACCGTCATTCTCGCAGTCCTACAGTTCACCCGTGATCATGGCGCTTGCAACAGTGCCGAAATATCGGGAGCTCATTAAAACAAAACAACATGGTAAATATCCCGGACACTTTCAGTTTTCTAACACTGGCTTGTTCATACCACAAAATTTTAAAAAAATACTACTTTTATACATTTTGAAAACGTAACATCGTTCGCAACAGGTTGTCCCTGCCGTGAATATTTGTTTGCCGTCGTAAATAGGGTGTGTCCGAACTCCCTCCACCGAATATCTGAAAAGGGTTCCTCAAAAATGGACCCAGTCAATAATCCTCCAGTTGACAGCCCAAGAACTACTCTCACCTCACTCAGGATTATATTACGTCCAATTTGCAGACTGGGTAAACACCAATTGGCCTCTAATGAGGGATGTTTAGTGCGGAGAGATATTTGCACGGCCCTGGGCCGGCCCTGGAAGGTTGTTTGGCTTTATTGCTTCTTTGGTTGGTCCGAGATCGAGACGTTCGGTTGTTTCAATTGTAGACATTAGCCGTTAAATTGTACTCTTGTCTGTGTTATGTTTTTGTCTAAAACTCGTCCGAGTGAAATTAAAGTTTGCAAACCCATTTAAACCTGCTAAAAACGTTAACTTTATAAATTCATTGCCCGAGAAATAACTAATACGTAAATTATATTCAACTGGAGAGTTTTCAATTTAGAATCTTTTGCATAATCTGTGATCATCATTAGCCCATACACGTCCCCACTGTTGGGGCACGGGCCTACCATAAAATAGAGCGAACGGGCCTAATTCAACCACGCTGGCCAAGTGCGGGTTGGTCGACTAGACACACAACTTTACTTTTACTATTACTCTTACTTCACTCAATATGAAATTTACTTAGCATGAGCCGGTAAAATAATCAAATCAAATATTTGGCTAATACTTTAGCACAAGATTTAATTATATTATTATGTTTTTACTAAAACATCGAAATGAGTAAGACGTAGATAGAACTCAGATGGTTACACCAATTTTAGAGATCTAGTTTTCACAGCTTGTTTGCTCAAGTTAAAGGAAATAAAGGTACTATTATGGCAAAACAAGATAAATCTAGTTTCTTAGATAATTCAGATACGCTTAGATATTTGCTTTTGTTTGTTTTTCTTTTAGTTTTCAAGCAACTTATGTTATGTGTAAGATTTAAATAAAAAAAAATATCTGGGACATTCCCACACAATATGGTGATCTGATCCCAAACTAAGTAGAGCTTGAACTACGGCCGTTGGAAACTGATATCCATACATATATAGATATTTTTTAAATACATAATTAAATACATAGTCACACCCAGACACGAAACAAGCACCAATGTTCATCACACAAATATTTGTCCCGAGTGGGAATCGGACCCACGACTCTTGGAACTCGACTCAATAAATATTGCTTTTATTTATATTAAGCTTACAAGATGACCTCACTCGACCTGATGGTAAGCGGTAGTGAGATCCAAATATGAGGTCGACAGGCACAATAGACCATATTGAGCCTGTCGCACTCAGCCTGAAAGCCCGCTTAAAGAGGAGACCACTGCTGCGGCAACAACAAGACAAGGCGTGGAGTCTCACATTGGTATTGAGCTGTGCGGGTCGGAGTTGGCCAGTCCGCCGGACGGAAGGGCCCCCGTTTCTACGGGTCTCCGCACAATACCGCCGCTAAGACTCCACTGGTCCGCAACAATGTTCCCCCCTGGCTCCAGTTCGTACAGTGCTGATCCCGGAACGCGACCTGACCGAGGAGGTCAGAGTCACTTGGCGGGTTTTAAGCAACTTTATGGTGGTAACAGCAACCGGTCGACAAAACGTCTTCCACCTGAACAAAACGTCTCCCACCTTATTCAGTCAATAATTTTGTTCATTAGCCCGTAATAAACACAGAACGATTTTCAATTACCTATGGCCGCCAGCAAAAAATGGTAAATCATTTTGATACGTTTTGATACCAGGTTGCCGGTTTGCATGTAATTTGATATTCTAATGAAGTAAATTCATCACTGTTGTAACATAAATATTTATGATTTTTTGCTTAACGAAATTCAGGAAATTATATTACTTATTCGGCCAGAGGTTTTGTTCACGCAAATATTTAATATTATGACCTAAATTAATAAAAATCGTATTTGTATTCTGTCTAAACATAGTCTAAAAGTATTCTTAGAGAAGTAGGTCTGGCAGTTTTGAATAGAAAAAGAAGAAAATATGAAGCTTTTTCATTTCGTTTAAATGAATAAGTAAAAATAAATAAATATTACACAACATCACATACATTGGTCTGATCCCGTGGTAAGTAGCTTAAGCATTAGTGTTACGGATGTCAGAATCAACAGGGTCCACTGTTATACTCATACTGGTACACAAATATGAATATATTTATAGCACACCCAGACACGGCACAAACACGATACTCTTCACACAACTATTTTTCCCAGGTGGAAATCGAACCCACGACTCTTGGAACCGTAGGTAGTGAGCCTGTTTCACTGACCACTGATCCACCGAGCTAGTCAGTCAGTTATCTAATAATTACTTTATGTAACCTCACATCTCCATATCCAAAGCACGCATATAAAAACTCGCAGTGACAGATAATTGACATTTGCCCATAGATATTGTGTCAGGGGATACCAGTCACAACTATCTGTCCGGTGGTTGGTGAACGGTATATGGGTAAGCGACCCCGGCTCCTCGAGCTACTATCGACTCAGTCCAAATCATCCGAGGCGATAGTTTCCTTCCTCCGTCATATATCCTTGCTACTCGTGGGAACGCAATGACCTTGTTAAAACAATGCACAAGGCAAAATGGCGGCGACGTGGTCCACAACCCGTCACGTCACGTTTCCCACAGAGGCGAAAAGTGGATCGCTGGAAGTGATCTCTGCCTACCCCTCTGGGAAAAAGGCGTGATTGTATGTATGTGTATGTATGTATGATATAGACAGTTCCGAATCGGGTCTGTCTGTGTTTATGGTAATATAATCTTCGTAGTCGTGCACTCTTGACAGAGTGGTCGTGGTTATATGGTCACGGTCGGTTTTTGCGCCACGGCAGCTCCTGCGATCCGTCGCCACGTGGCTCTGTTTTTGGTGGAGCGGGAGCAATCATTTACCGAGCATCCAGTGATGGACTTGATGAGGTCAGTCCATCGTGTTGGGGAGCGGCCACGAGATCGCTTGCCCTCGACTTTCCCCTGGACCATAAACGTTCCATGGAGTCCTCGTTTCGGGTAATGTGTCCAAAGAACTTGAGGATTGGAGGAGGTAATATAATAGTAGAGCTCAGAAGCATATGGGCGGATGTGCAGATAGGGCAAAATTTTTTTATTGGTTAGCAAAGAAATACACTTCTTTCTCTTTCTATACCACTGACAGCTATATTTCTATCTCTTTTCTGGGCTGAGATAATTTCGTGCATAATGTCGGTTCTGACAGCTTTTCCAAAATCATTAGAACCTTAAAGTTTTATTTTCACTTCCATCTCTCTGCATCTACAATGCTGATAATTTATTTTGGTGGATTGTAAGTTTGGCCTTTATGCCTAAAAAAAATATTCTCGCAAAGGCTACGTAAAAAGAGTCACGCCTTTATGGTCTGAACAGTGATTTAAAATATTCATCATATCTAAACTTCCGACATTATGCTTCTAAGTTTCCATTAGAAACATTTAATCGGTTGCAGATATACGGCTTTATGCATTTTGTTTTACTAACTTTGTGAACGCATTGGTGGGCCAATTTGAAAATAAGTCGTTATGGATGTGAACTATTCAAATATTGCGCCAAAAAATTAGCGATATAGGGCATTATACACGCCGTGGCCCTTGACCAATAGACCAATACTAATATACATGGAATCCTTAAAGTTAGTTTTTCTATCGTTACTCGGGTGGTAAAGGTTTTAATACGATGCCTAGGCACTTGGCAGTATCTTTCACGAGTATTCTTTCGTTACAGAGTAGTTGAATAACTCTCATAGTTGATGATAAGCATATTGATTCTGATGTTGCAAATGTTTTTTAACCTATTTTTCTAATATACCTATAATTACTACAGGCAAACTAAACTCATGCCCACACCAAGTTCAATCTCTCCTTACAGGGACTAGGACTGTAGAATATGTCTAGTATTTTTTAAGAATAAAACTAGTACACCAAAATGTAGTTTTGCAATCCTTTAAAGAGTTAAATTTTAAAAAGACTGGCTATCATATTTGACATGTGTATAAAGGTAGGTAATTTCCCAAATTTAATGAAGTTTAGTAAAATAATTCCTTTATTCAAGAAATTCCGTTATATAATTGACCCATCTAATTTCCGCCTTGTTTCAATACTACCTGCACTTAGTAAACTTTTTGAAAAAATTATATTATCTCAATTAATGTCTCATTTTAATGAAAATAAGCTGTTACATAATAAGCAATTTGGCTTCACCGAAAGAAGATTCACCACTGACGCAAGTGTGGCACTTGGCAAGCATATCTTTGACGCTTGAGAAAATAAGCAGGATGCAAAAGGTATCTTCTGTGACCTATCAAAAGCCTTTGATTGTGTAAATCATAAGATATTGCTATTAAAATTGCATCATTATGCAGATAAAACGATTGATTTATTAAACTCATATCTCAAAAATAGGGTGCAAACAATGAATGTCAATGGAGTTAATTCGTGTGGCGCTCCTATTCTCATGAGAGTGCCCCAGGGCTCAATAAATGGGACCTTTACTATAGTCTTCCAGGACGACTTCTTACTTTAAAGCCTATGTTTTTATTAAACCGCTTACCCCTATATTAAATAATAATAAACTAAAATTTATGTTTTTGAATTAAATTAGAATAGAGATAAGTCAATTAAATAACACAAAATGGCAAAAATGATGATTTTAAAAACTAAGAAAATTAATAATCTGTACTTCCACCATAAACACGCTTGGGCAAGGCATGCTTAAGATGAGTTCATCAAAATCACTTTGAAAAATGGCCGCCTATGTGTTTTGTAACAAATCAAAATATTGTTGTGGAGTACCTATGTATGGTATGCATACTCGGCGGAGCTCTTTTTGAAGCATAACCCATGCGTGCTCAATTGGATTGAGTTCTGGCGATTAAGCTGGCCACAGCAGAACGTTGATACGAGCTTCGGCAAGAATGCGTGATACGACTCTAGCCATGTGTCGACGTGCGGTGTCATGCATTAGTTGAAATAATTCACCTAACTGGCCTCGCAAAGGGATGATTATATCTGAAACAATCCTCTCTGCGTAAACTTGAGTATTGAGGTTACCTCTGATACAAAAAATGAGATCGGTTCTTCCGCCGATCCAAATACCGGCCCATATTATTATTGTTCCCCCACCTTATGGATGAACTTCCTGACAGTTATCAAACGTTCTTGACGTCCACTCGAGTACGTCTTGTATCCGGTCTCATACCGAAGCGGGATTCCTTCGAAAAGCACACAAAGCGCCAGTCTTCTTCTTCCCAGTTTCTGTGTTCGCGAGCCCATCGTAAACGGGTCCTGCGATTGCAGGATGCAATAGGTGAAACTCTCGCGGCCTTAGGGATCGCAGATCCACTTCACGTAAACGATTTCGGATTGTTTGATCGCTTATTAGCAAGTCTCGGGACTCTCAGGAGCTGTGGAGCCTCGTAACCAACATCATGGCGGTCATGGTACGATTTCGTCGAGCAGTATTTTGGATATACCGGTCCTGTTTGCGTGTCGTGATGCGAGATCGTCCTCCATGTCGCTCGGCCACGCTGCCCGTCATGCGATAGCGCGTCCAGAGAAGACTCATGACGTTCTGTGTAGTGTTAAGAGCGAAAGCTACAGCACGTTGCCTGGAACCAGCTTCCAAAATTCCGACGGCTCGCTTCATCTCTTCTCGTTTTGAATGATGTCTCTCCATAAGAATGTAAATTGTTTCAGTTCCGATTCGGACATTTTAATGATTTTCTCAAAACGGTACTTTTATAAACTAGTAGGTACTCAGTTTTATACAAATCCACATTGACAGACGATTTTCTTCTTATTATCGAATTTTAAACAATATTTAATTAAAATTTAAATGTTTTAAACTCACTAAAATGTACCAATAGCGATACAAAAAAGTTATTATTTAACCCTGATTGCAGCAATACTCTAAATATACTCTATCTCTAGTCATTTTTAATGTGTGTAGTATTTTTTAGTGATGTCCGACTTTTTGCCAATACAACCAAAGTTAATAAATGAACACGATAAAGTCGCATTTGCAATTTCGTCTTATTAAGTTTTACTAGAAATTGATTATTTTTGAAGACATAACGTTGCATTCGGACAAGCAACTTAACATTAAGTTACAAAAATTGGAGGCATAAAGCCGTATGGGCACATACTTTTCAGTCGAACAAATAATTTGATTTATTTTAATGGCATAAAGGCGGATGTGATCATTTTTTGAAAAAAAGTTAATTTTTTACTATTTAGAAACATTGTTTTTAAATTTTAATTTTAAAGTTAAGAGATCTTCTTGGTTAGCTAATTAAATGCGATGAAATAATTTACGTTTTGTTTGTACTTATTGTAATATTTGACGATAAAATTGAATTTATATTTTACTCTGTCCTGTAAAGTTGGCAAAATCGACATCCGCCCTAATGCTTCTAAGCTCTAGACATAGTAAAGATATTTATTTATGTATTTTTATGGTATGTGTCGTTTTCCTTCTCGTTAGTTCGTTTAGTAATCTATTCCTTTAAATTTTTTATTTTTCTTTTTTATATGTATGAAATTTATACAATTATAGAAATTGATGGCCTTGCTTTTATAATTTTTTGTTTTAGTTTACTTTATCTGTGTTGTCGCTTAACCAAAAAGCCAGAATACCAAAGCTTTTAAGCTTCTGCGGTCTAAGCTGAGGCACGTACCTTGTTAGTCACTTATGTGAAATTTTCATTTTATTTATTAATGTTGTGTTAATTACTATTATTTTATTTTTTTCTTGTAATATGTAATTGTGTATGTGACCAATAAATCTATCTATACTATTCTACTCTATTCTATTCTTCTATTCATATCTGGGAGTAACCAATTCGTGATTTATATCTGCAAATGATCAGTAAATCTAGTTTAGACTAAACTGTACTAAATCGCTCCAAGGCATGCACAAAGTTGCAAGTAAGTTTAAGCATGTTGATGATGGTAGAAGGCTAACTTATAGAATAGCTTATTCCAATACGTTAGCAACGGAGCAACTTAAGAGCAGTTTGTGTATTTTAAAATGTATTCTAAGTACCTTTACCAACATAGAGCTTAGCATCTAAGTTGCTTAATATATAAGCTTAACACAACTTAATATAATCGTTCGCTATTTAAGAGGATTGTCTTAGTATGTCGACGAAAGATTAATTTTCTTTTGTAACTGATGTATATGTGAACATAAAATACTGAACATACAGTACATAACATATAGTATTGTCTTTAATTTGCGCGCGCAGTACACATTTGAAAAAAAATTACGGATTAAACTCGATTTTTGTGAGCTCATCCTGAGAATCTTGTGTAATTGTGTAAAAAAAATGTATTTCTGATCCTTGTTAATGTTAAATCATTATTATTGAAGACAATTAATATAATTTTATTTTTCAATTTACTTTAACGACAGGAGAGATATACCTGTTTAAAGTTCCTGAGTAGACAGAGAGATCCGATATGTCAGGTGACGTCAAATTACACTACGACCATACGCAATCCATACAAAACTCTGTTTCGTATGAAATATATGGAAAATTAACTTTAATTCATTATGAAGCCTTCGTTTATGAACCGATTTTCACTTCAAATTCACATTGTATTATATTTTGAAGTCTATTTGCATAAGTTGTTGAAAAAATCAAGATTGCCGGTTTATGCATATTATTTATTGTTTATTTTGGTAACACATCTTTTATATATTCGTAGATGACGCGACCGGAATAACCCTGACAAACAGAATAAAATTAAGGTTCGTTCATTGAAAGGATTTCGAACATATTGAGTCCCTAACAAAGCTCCAGCGTATCTCATCCCCGTTCTGTAAAAATCGTGATTTCTCGTACTCCGAAACATAATTGTGGTTCCGAAGACGGTTTTTCATACACATGTGGCTTGGTAGAAACTTATTTCGTGAGGTATTGTCGTCAGACACAAAGAAGTCGTTTCGACTACCGATCGATCGTATACCCTTGACTTTTTGACAGGGACCGCTGGTCTAATAATGGATGTGCGTACATTTGTCTTGTTTCTAAGGCCTGGCGACTGAACCAATGGAATTAGTAAACTGGTAAACTAAACAACTCAAAATGTGATTACGTTCAAAGTCGACTATAAATTAGTAATACAAATGTATCACACATACTTTTGGATTCTTTTCGGCTTAGAATAATATGATGTGACTTCATCATCATCAGCCTATATACGTCCGCACTGCTGGGGCACGGGCCTGCCCTAAACTAGGGCGATAAGGTTTAGTTAGCCACCCTGGTCAAGTGCGGGTTGGTTGACTACACAAACTGAGAATTTCTTCGTAGGTGTGCAGGTTTCCTCACGATGTTTTTCTTCACCGTTGAAGCGGCGAATATAATTGTTCGTATGAATTTCAAATAAAAAAAAACACACTGCTGCGTGGTAGGGTTTGAACTGGTGACCTCTCGCATGGCAAGTAACGACCTGAACCACTCGGCCATAGACGTTCTTTGGTAAATATTTCTCCTCCTGCGGGACTAGGGTAGTTACGTGTACCGGACACCTTGGCATCCCTCTAAGGGGGTCTTGAGGGAGCCCGATAGGGCTGTCTGCCGGTGGCGTCGTGGCTTAAGAGCTTAGCCGGGGCACCATGATCCCGCCAAGGTGAGGTACACCGAAGTGTTTTAATCGGTAAACCCCTGGCACCCCCTACGCCCAGGAGCCGCGACTGGCATTTACCATCTTATCGCCAGTCGCTGGAGTTACCGACACACCACTGGGAGAGAACCCCATTTCCCAGTGAAGGTGCACAAGGCATTTTAACCGCATCAAAAAAAAAGTCTAACTTAACTTTACCCGTCTCTACTAAGCTCAGAAAGGGGCGTTTAACACAATCTCTACTTGTCAAAAGGGCATATCCCCGATCAATCGGCGGCTGCCAAAATGGATTCCGTTTTGTGTCAAACGACAATTAACTAGAAAGCCTGTCGGTCGCACTATGGTTGATTGAGAGCCTCTATCAATGAGCGCGATTGATATGCTGTAAGTTAACCCTTTTGTTCCCATAGGCAAGGCGCAACTGTTGATTTTTATGCTGAAAAATGGTCAGAGTTGAGAGCCATCCGCTCCCCCGCAAGTCCGGTGATGATGACGAGGCTAGAGTACTCTAAGCCATCATCGTATGTCAGATAGGAAAAAAAGCTGGCCTAGTCTGATTAGAGTGAGATACATTCAGCTGTGCTGAGCATCACACTCAATTAAAATAATAATGATATACAACTAACAAATTACACATTACTAAATAGCGTAAATGGCCGAGTGGTTAAGGTCGTTGCTTGCCATGCGAGAGATTTCCAGTCCAAACCCCGCCACATTCAATGTTTTTCAAATTTTTCAAATGTACTATTATGCGACGCTTGAAAGGCATAGGACAACATCATGAGGAAACTTGCATACCTACGAAGAAATTCTTAGGTTTTCTAGTCAACCAATCTGCACTAGGGCACGGATCTACCCTGCACTAGGGCGATCAGGCCTGAGTCAACCGCTGACCGAGTGCGGGTTGGTCGACTACACAACTTTAGAACTGCTTCATAAGTGTGCAGGTTCCTTCACGATGTAATAACATTACTATTATTGCTACCAATACGTAGCCCCAAGACGTAACCACCAATAATGAGTGCCTTATTAGTAATTAAATATACCGTGATACCTTTACTTATTCGACCCACGCCACGTTCATTAATATTTGTCTTCAGCACTAAGACATCTGGCTATCAAACCCAATGATCAAATTTCCATCAAATCAACAACCTAATTGGTCCTTTGTTGTACAAATATCTAACAATCGCAGTCCACGTAGAACAAATTGAGTTAGGAATACCTACGGCGAAGTTATAAGTTTACCTACAGCTTCATTAGAGATTGCCTTAACAAGTTAAAACGAGATTAACGTAGTTTGGGGTAATTTCGACCGACAAAGACAATAATAGGGAGATGGACCTGTGTCAACAATTCGTCAGATGTTCTTTGGACTCTGCACCGGCTTTATGACGGGGACATAAGCGCATAATATTGTGTTATGCCTATCGTGCTGTTGACTGTTCGTATGATGGCTAAACTTCATTTATGAAACCGTAAATTTATAATTTTTTAGTAAACAAAAAACTGACCGAAAATGTATATTTACTTACTTCATGGTGCACGTATACAAAAAATCACAACATCAATTGCACAACATCACATATGTACATCTATCCGATCGCGTGGTAAATAGCTTAAGCACTTGTTTTATAGTAGAAGATCCCGTTCGAAGAACGACCTTCACCGAGATGCTTATTTAATGAAACTTATTTTATATTTAATTAAATATGTCAATAAATATAATCCATATGGGTTGCCTAGCAAATTTCAGTCCAGATTATGTTTAATTAATAATTAACAAAATATATATTTTTTAAACATTTCACCGGTATGATTATTAGATAAATTCTATGCCAATCAAAAGTATGAAGCCCATATAGAATACACAAACGTTAGGTCTATTCTTTTCCGGTCACAACTATCGGGTTGCCAGGTATAAACAGGTAAATCTGTACCCATAAAGACTAATGTTTAGTGAAATAGTTAACAGTCGCGTGTCTTTAAAGTTGTACAATGCATTCAGATCCTTGAACGCAACGTTGCGACGACACCATATCATCTATCAAGGGAGCTTTCTCAGAAGCGTGACGGTGAATTTAATTGAAAGCTTTTGCCGAAGGCTCGTACTAAATAAGCTCAGGTGCGCTACGAATAGTAATATAGTTAAGAACCTTAGGTTGTTTATCGTTATTTCGTGTGCAAGAATGTAATAAGGACTTAATGTTTGAAATTATTAATCGTCGTTGTTACGTCCAAAGAGGTGAGTTTGTTAGGTCATGCTGAACTTAACTTTGAATGAAACTTGTGGTGAGTTTTACACGATTTATTTATTCAACGTTGTTTTCCCCCAGCAATATGTTATACACCGTGAAATTTTAGTGGTTGTTTTCCCGAAGCAGAACGATTTACCCATCATAGTACTATCGAACCATGCTAATTATTTCGTGAAAACGCAAGAAAAAAATCTCAACTTTTCAAAAAAATATTATTTAACTCGAAACAGTGAGAAATGATAGTAGTAGTAATAGTAGGTAGATACCTACGTAGATTGTAATTTATTACCCTAATGGCGGCGCGGCGCGGCGGCGGCGTCCTTTGTCGGACTGCCCCGACAAAGGGCGCCGCCGCCGCGTCGACTCTTTGATAAAGCCGCGCACCGGGCGCGAGCGCACTACCGATACCTACGGACTCCTCAGTCCCGCTGCGTGCGTCGTCCGCTGCGCACGCACACACGCCGCTCGCCGCCCGCCGCCTACGCATGCGTGACGCGCTACCGTACTTACCGTCAAAATGGATCGCCATTATGTTTATTCGAATGT
The DNA here is from genome assembly GCA_039566165.1 of Maruca vitrata. Classification (NCBI taxonomy): domain Eukaryota; kingdom Metazoa; phylum Arthropoda; class Insecta; order Lepidoptera; family Crambidae; genus Maruca; species Maruca vitrata. The sequence continues at coordinate 15,160,416 of CM076912.1, read as the reverse complement.
GGAGTATGTGTCTAGCAGATGTGGTGATGTGAACCCGCTACCCAGCGGCTGCTCGATCACGGGCAGTTTGCGATGAGTTGAAAACTGGGATAGTGGACGCTTTTAATGTAGTTAGACGTGACAGAGACACCATCAAAATCATAATCTAACCAGATAAAACGTGCGCGATTGTGAGTGGAACGCAGTGGCTTACATTTTCATAATTGCTCCGGTACCAGGAAGAGTAAGTACTTGTTGTGTAAGTTGTAAGGTTAGGTAGGAAATTCAAATCAGTGTAAATACGTTGATTTTCATTTTTTAAATACTTTATTACCTAATTCAGCAACAAATTATTACTTTCAGACAATCTTAACTCTTCTTTTTGATGACCCGATGTTTATCCATTAAAACATTATGTTCGTAATTTAGTAGGCAAAGTATTTACGATGGTCCTAAGCTCGGTAAAGTATGAAGGAAATATGGAAATCACTTGTTAGTAAATAGGTAGTAAGTTAAAATCAGCTGATTGATACCAGCAATCGGTATCAATCAGCTGATCGGACGGTCAATAACCTGTCGAATCATTAGGCCTGTCCTCCACCGGACGTTATTTTAGTACTATTACACTAGTTTACAGTACATTTGTTGCCGAAGAAATTTTAGCTGTTGCTGACTACATATAATTAGCTATTTTCAAAAGTGTAATTAGAATATTTTTATCAGCTCTAGTTTCTGAGTTTCAGCTATGTAGGTATTAAACAGAAAAATACCTGTATTTACTAAGAAAAACCATAATAAAAAAAATAATTAATCATTGAGTTCTAAAAAACTTCGTTTAAAAAGCTCTTCTCCGGTGTGTGAACTGTGGACATATAGTCAGAGATCATATTTGTATCCCAGAAGCCCTGATAGCGCTCTTCCATGACGCGTAAGTCTTGATGCATACGCTCTCCCTGCTCTTCGCTCATATGTGCTAAATTTTCCGGAAACCTGTCCAGGTGACTGTGGAGGAAGTGGAGTTGTATACTCATATTGCATCCCATATTTTTTAATTGTAGCAGAAGGTCTTCTACAAGTTCAATATAATTTTGAGATTTTTTATTTCCGAGAAAATTCTGCATCACATATACGAAAGCTGTCCAAAGTGTCCAAGCCTTTAGTTCTGACTCAGTCATCGAATTTCTAAATTGAGTATCTTTCGGAAGTTGTCTAATTTAGGGGCCATCAAAAATACCGGCTTTAATCTTTTCCATGGTGAGCTCAGGAAATTTTTGACAAACGTAAGAAAAGCAGTTCCCATCTTTATCTAGTGATTTTATAAACTGTTTCATGATGCCTAGTTTTATATGTAATGGTGGAAGGATAACTTTGTCACGAGCTTAATGAATCGTGGACTATATTGTGCTTTCCAGGTTCCATTTAAACCGTTTATGTTCACGCAACAAAAAAAACAGTCTGTGAGATGGTTTCGTGGTTCTCGCCAAATAGTCGGAGTTCCAAATTTAAAGGCACTTCTTTTACCACTTTTCCATAATCTTAAATATTCCTCACACGATTTACAAAGACAATTTTGAGCCCAAGACTTCTCATTTTTATCCAACAATATCCCAAAATACTCAAAATAGGTATTTTTCACCAACTCAGATATTACTTTTCTACTATTTTTAACACATATTCTCCACATATATAGCAAAAATGATCTGGATTGTTAAAACAACGTCTCCTCAAACTATTCATGACGCAAAAACTTTAGAAACTAATTTTAACACAGTGAAGTACGCCAGTTATCGAGTAATATATATGCTTAAATGTTAAAAATCAAAAACAAAGTAACTCGAGCTGATCAAAAAATTTTGAGGGTGGATTTGTCAAAAGCGAGTCATAAGTTAACAATATCAACCACAGAATTCGCGGCAACAGACAAAAAGTTTAATTTTGTAAACTAGTGTTATTTACGTTACTGTTATTACAGTTTGAGTTTACACGTTACCTGTAAAAAAATTACCGGTAATAAATTGGAAACGAATTTGACATATTAGTTCGGCATGTGCACTTTTACAATAAAAGTTAGTATTTTACGATGATTATTAGTGCCGTACCGTAATAAGTATCGTTACCATTTAACGTTAAAATAAGTATCGCTACTTATTCAACGGTAATTATTTTCTCATTCCAATAGTATCTCTTTTGAAATAACTTATTTGTACTGAAGAGAAGTGGAGATTTTTTTGACGCTCCGCTGCATCGCTTGCTCCGGACAGACAGCCTTATTATTTAAATAATAATAACAATTCTAGCAGGACGAAGCGCGGCTAGTACTACTGGCGTTAGTTGGCGTTCTCGAATTCGAATGTTTCGTTTATCACTTTTGTAAAACTGACATTTATTGATTTTAATAAAAAAAAACTGCATCAATCTATTGTACTACTAAGACAGAATCATTTTGCTGCGGGAAAACAACCACTAAAATTTCACGGTGTATATTAGTAGTAAAATGGGGATTTATGTGACGAACATCGGTGTTTGATCCGTGTCTGGGAGTGTTATTAAATATATTTAAGTATATTCGTGTATCCACTGTCAATTCTGATTTCCGTAACACAAGTGCTTAAGCTACTTACCACGGGATCAGATCGACGTATGTGATGTTGTGAAATAAATATTTATTTATTTATTTAAATGAATTTGTGCAGTTATTACGGTGCACAGTGTACAGTCAATATATTAGTTAATTTTAACTACAACATTGTTTGCTCTTTTGAAAAGATATATTTGTTACCGGCCAAACCCGATTTCAGGACAAACTAGTTTAGCCTAGTCCAAACTAGTTTGTCCTAAGCCCGTTAGGATAAACCGGTATAGCCTAGTCCAAACTAGTTTATCCTAAGCCCGTTAGGATAAACCAGTTTAGACTAGGCCAAACTAATTGATCCTGATATAGATACGCATTATCTAGGATAAACTGGTATGGCCTTTTCTAGACATTGTAATATGTCAAAATAAATAGATTATCCAAATAAAATCCTCCGCAATAGGAAAAATAATCATTTTTATTATACTATAATCTTATTTCTTGTTTCTTGTAAAGATAGGATAAACCGGTATGGCCTTCCGTTTACAAAAATTTAATTTAAAAATTGTGATAGCATGAAAATTGAAGGAGTTATGGTCAAAAACTTATCGTATTTTTCTCTACTCCGTAACTGAAAATTTCGGCATGTGATTATTTGGAGCAACGTGAGAGTACGTAGTATAATACGTATATAATATAGAGACCCAAAACTATTGTATTGAGTATATTAATATACATAACTATCTGTGCCCGCGACTTCGTTCGCGTGGACTATGAGATTTTACATCCAAAAGTTTTTGCCCAATAACTCCCGTTCCTGTGCGAATTTTGCAATATCGCGTTGCAAATAAGCTTCAAGTTAATTATTGAATACAATTTAAAAAAAAATCAGTGTTTCAAGGGTTGAAAGGGGGTTAGAATTTGAAAGTTATTATAGAAAATATAAAATATGACTTAGTCTTTATTTACACACTAATGTATTTCTTTGTATTTTTTAAGGGTTGTTGGCAAGGGTTGTAAGATTTTCAAGGGTTGAAATTATTTTAATATGATGTCATTGTGTTAGAAAACACTTCACGACGTTAAAAAACTTGTCTTAAGTGATGAACACTTACTATGTAGACATGTTTTTTAACGTTTAAAGTATAAATATAGCATGATTGTACGTATTAAAACTAAACGTTGCTCTGCAATTCTAAATGCCACCAAAGCAAAACATGTAAAAATAAGTAACAATTTTAATAATTGACATAATACTCATATGATTATTTATTTTTATTATTATTTGTTAAAGTATGATTGTTTGTATTACCATAATATTATCCATAATTTTTAACGACATAAAAAAAGCTCTTATAAAAAAAACATTATGCCAAATATAGTTTGATTGTACGAATGAAAACTTAACGACGAATCATTATAAGAAGTAAGAAATAAGATTATAGTATAATAAAAAATATTATTTTTCCAATTACGGAGGATTTTATTTGGATAATCTATTTATTTTGACTTTCTTGACATATTACAATGTCTGGAAAAGGCCATACCAGTTTATCCTAGATAATGCGTATCTATATCAAGATCAACTAGTTTGGCCTAGTCTAAACTGGTTTATCCTAACGGGCTTAGGACAAACTAGTTTGGACTAGGCTATACCGGTTTATCCTAACGGGCTTAGGACAAACTAGTTTGGACTAGGCTAAACTAGTTTGTCCTGAAATCGGGTTTGGCCGGTAACATATTCATATGAATTCTTCGATTCTAAAAGCCTTAGAATCTGTACAGTGACAAAAGAGTTATGATTGCCAGGTACTCAATTTATGTCATTCAAATAACTCACCAAAATCCCCACATGAAAATTTGCAATATCAAAATTGTGAAGACACAACGACACGGGAACGATTCAAAACAATTCCCATTTATTTTCCAGTACAATAACTCAAGTGACGTAAGCAGTGACGTCATAGCTTACATACTTTCGACAACATCGCGCTTTTGAGTTAGGCATTTACAAGGCATTTTACTCATCCTTTTGTGACGTGGCCGACGCAAATTCACTCCTGGCATTTCTGCGAACAATTTTCAACTTAATCTGACAGCGTTCGTTGCTTGCAAAACTGCCTCCCGCATTCCGGTTCAATATTTATTTTATAATACGCTTGTACTTATATATTGACTGGCTCGGTGGATCAGTGGTCATTGACCCTGGCTGGCGGTTTTAAGCGTCGTGGGTTAGATTCCCACGCGGGACAAATATTTGTGTGATGACTATAGGTGTTTGGGTGTGCTTATGTATTTATAAATATATATGTATGTCTTTGACGCCCATAGTTAAGCTCTGTTATGTTTGGGGACAGATGACCGTGTGTGGAAATATCCTAGATATTTTTTTTTATAAAACTAAGTTTTCCGTAGCAACAGTGGTTGGAGCTGTTGACCAAACTTATGATAGTTCTCAAACAAAAAAATAACAGACAGACACAGGTGACCAACATCTTTAGCTAGCATTTTTTTATACTAGGCTAACAAGTTGACTTCACTTGACCTGATGGAAAGCAGTAGTGAGATCCACATTAAAAGTCGACAGGCACAGTAGACCATATTGAGCCTGTTACAGTCACCCTGAAGGCCTGCTTGAATGCCGTTCCACACCCCGCCTGAATGGCCAGGGAGGGAGAGAAAACAAGAGCTGGAAAAGCATACCTTAATGACACGGACCAGAAAAGAGGATCTGCACTTCTTTAGCATTAGTTTCTAAGGTTGTTTCTTAATAACAGATACATATGTATCAAAGCAAAATTAAGATGATAATGACCTAAATATTTAGTTAACTCAATACCTTTATTTGTTCAGGTTAAAAAAAAATATTAACAGACAGGTCTATCAAGTGCTTTGTTTTTCCATTTTTACCGTAAACCTATTTCTTATTCCACATAATTTTTATTATCTACCATCTAAACAACAAAATTATATTGGAGTGTCTGTTTGTAATTTTAAAATAACAACTTTTTATTAAAAAGGTATAAATTTTTATTGGGTACCTACCAATAACAAAGTAATGCTACTCCAAAATGTTTCAGCATTTAGCATAATCGTGTTATCAATCCATTTGTATCGCAAATGGCCTCAAACTCCGAAATATTTTTCCTCGACATGTCTAACTTATTTGGCACAAAAGGTTAAGTTCAAATACTGCATAAAGTAATTAAAACAACTCAAAAGTAATTTGTCATGGAAGACACCGAGTTATTTCTTGAGTTCGGATATTTAGATAAACAAACCGGTAATTTTGTGAGTGATTATAAACATTTGGAAAGCTTTCTTATTGTTTAATATGAATTAGGGAAAGTTTTCCGTATCGGTTTGAGATATAAAACAGCTTATGAAACAATCAAGTGAAGTGTTTCGTAGCTTACTGACGGAATGCTATAATGATGATTTTGCTTAATTAACCTTAGGTTGAAAAAAGTGTATATGTTACGGCTAATACCCGAAGTGCGGCTACACCTACTTCTAGCCGGCTAGCCTTCATCATGCCGGCTACAACTAGGTCCAGCCATTCCCTGTTGGATAAAACTAGGTCTATCCGATACCGTTTCGGCTAAAACTAGGTTCAGAGAATCCCTGTTGGGTAAAACTTAGATGCGTGTCCCGCCGCGCCTTCCGCGCCTCTGCTGGTTGTGAACGCCAAGTGCTGCTGATCTACTGCAGGTCTACTAGCGAGTGTGACTCATAGCGTCTGTACATAGTTGTAACTGCCTCGTTGGCTTGGATTGCTTGTTGGATCATTTGGCTGATTTCTGTTGAGATAGACCCCCACCACTAAAAGTAACCAAATTCCGTCTAACTACAACTCTACAACTAATATCGCATGTAGACCCATAAAGTCTTTATGGGTCTACATGCGATATTAGTTGTAGCAACTTCATAGCTACTTACTGCCCGAATAAGTGTTCGCTCGCGACCATGTTTGGTGTAACCCAGACGAAATTTCGGGCAGTATGTATTTGCTACACCTAATGTTTGGTGTAATGGAACGCGAAAGTCTAAAATTTTTCGTAACCAAATTATTTTGGGTAACATGTTGAGGTATTATTTTTATTCACATGTTAATTTGTATATGAAAAATCTTAACACCCTACATGTTTATGTTAGGGGTACAATACTCGCATACGCAAATCCCGTTATGTTGCCAAGGCTAATCGCAAGCTATAATAAAGTAGACAGTAATCCAGAACTTTGAGTTTCCGTAATAAAGAAAAAAAAATGTTGAATGAAACCTATTGAAACAGGAACCTATACCGCTTTAGATTTGAGGAAAAATTAATCACGGGTGATCAATGTTTGGGTAGGAGTTGTTGGGTTAAAATCGGTTAAGTAAGGAAAAGTTAAGTTTACGAACATTATAAATTAACTCACCTCTAACCAAAGTCAATATCCCGAGCGGCATCACTAAAATCGATACCAGCAGATCAGTTATCGCCAGAGACATCAAGAAGTAATTGGTCACGTTCTGCAATCTTCTTTCCAAGTAGATAGCCAAGCAGACCAGCACATTCCCTGCCGCCGTACAAACCACCAGAATTAGCGCCACCAACGCCCACCAGTTATTGACATCTTTTTCTTCTAGTTCACCAGTTCTGTTCCTATCAGTTCCATTGAGAGCTGTCCAGTTGAAGTCCCAAGTGAAGTTGAGTGGAACGTCCAAATTGTAGAGGTCTTCGACAGGTCCCGATGAGAGTTGGTACACTAGCTCATGCATCGTGTGGTCTATCTGGTGCAGCTTCCAAGTTCATTTTCGTTTGGTCGCCATTCATCTCATTTCGTAAATGTGGTAGAATGTACGTGGGAGGTCCATTTTGTTGTGGGTTTGTTCAGTTCCGCCTTGTGATTTGCATCTGAAACAAAGGAAATACGTGTTAGTCTAATACTTGCGAATCCTTTATCTCGTTTCTGAGGGTTTTCGGGGCGAGATCTTTAATAGTCACCACGTTATCATTGGTCATAAGGACCAATATTGGTGTACGTACAGTGTACATTCATGTAACATACAATCCTAGAACAATCCAAGAATATAACAATTGTCTACTGTACATTGTACAGTAGACAATTATAATATTCTGAACTGCTCTGCTGTTGATAACATACATTTGCAATAGCCACGACCACTCTCAAAAGAGTGTACCGAAATTGTCGATATTTAGAAACTAGGCAAAAGCTGAAAAAAAAATTGAAATAAAATTCATTATCCGAACATCCATCTCGGTTAACTTTCGTTAACTTTGTTTGCGTCGCGTCGCCACGTCAAAGTGGTCCAGTTGCGAACAGATCCTAAAATGAAACGAGCACAAAGGGACTTTTGCGATCACACAAAATGTATTCAACTAGCGCGGGGATGAGCAAGCGAACTCGGTGTTGTGTGGAAAAATCAAAGACACGTCGGGCACACAGAGGCTGTTGTTTATCGGATTAGATTAATTCGAGGGTAGGGATAAACAAGTTAATAAACTAGCAATAGTAACTTTGGAATGAATTAAAATTCAGATAATATAGTTTAATGTTAATGAAATATTTTTATTTTAATTACTTAAAAAAAAATTCGTGAACGTGGGGAGGCATTATGTCCTGCAGTGGACAAACCTATAGGCCGATGATGATAATGATGATGAAGTTCCAAAGGAGGTTCCAAGACGCAGGTAAAAGCGGGACCCTATTGCTGAGACTTCGCTGTCCGTCCGTCCGTCTATCACCATTCTTGAGATGAAGAACAGTAATAGTTATACAGTGCTAATTTCCACAGATGATGTCTTTCTGTTGCCGCTTTAACAAATAAAAAAATATTTAAGTGGGATTGCTATACAACAAACTTGATTTTTTTTTACAATATTGGTACGGAACCCTCGTGCGCGAATCCAATAAGGAATATGCATAAACCGGCAATCTTGTTTTTTTCAACATCTTATGCAAATAGACTTCAAAATATAATACAATGTGAATTTGAAGTGGAAATCGGTTCAAAAACGAAGGCTTTATAATGAATTAAAGTTAATTTTCCATCTATTTCTTAAAAAATAGAGTTTTGTGTGGATTGCGTATGGCCGTAGTGTAATTTGACGTCACCTGACGTATCGGATCTCTCTGTCTACTCAGGAACTTTAAACAAAAGTATATCTTTGCTGTCGTTAAAGAAAATTGAAAAATAAAATTATATTCATATTTCTTCAATATTAAAGATTTATTTAGGATAATAAAAAAAATGTGTGCATATTCCCCATTCGCACTTAGCCAGTTTTTATATAACTACTAAGTTAAGATCTTGTATACCAATATTTTGGAAATAGGACAATGCTAACGTAAATAGTGTATAAACCATATTCTAACTTAGGTATTAAACTAAGTTCTTTCACCAAACGCCATCTTGGAAGCTTAAACGGTGACGTCAGCGTTATATTAAACTTAAGACTCTTGTGTCTCGCTCTTAAGAAGTAAGCTCCTTTTTCTTTGAGCTTCAGGCAGATTTACGTACTAACTTTGATAGGATCGTGAAATTGAAAATATCTATGCAAGTGAGGGTGCAGGGATAGTAAGCAAACATAGTTTATTAAACCATCTATCTATTGTGCCTGTCGACCTTATATTTGGATCTCACTACCGCTTACCATCAGGTGGAGTGAGGTCATCTTGTTAGCTTATTATAAAAAATAAAAAAAAACATACACAAAAACTAATTTTACAAATTAAACTCGCGTGTATTGCTATTCCAAATATATTATTCAGAGACCCGACGGTTCGAGTTCTTTACAGCGCTCGTGGTCGTCACGGGCAAGACAAGGAGTCTTGCCAGTTTAATCCATAAAAGTAGTTATTAATTTTAATGCGTAGTGTTTGCGCGTATTTTCGCGTACACTACGCATCCTTTCTCACCTTATCATGATGATTGTCGTATTTTAATGAAGATTTTTATGGACTTTGAAATTGACTGATGAATGATAAGCCCGAGTGGAAGGAAAATACATGATGCGTCGACCCTACTTAACGTGAGACAAGGGCAGGAAAATGATGAAAGATGATTAGACATTGTATTTCTTTGTACTAAAAAAAACAACTATCAAATGACAATCATGATCAAACTTCCGACACTTGCACTTTTTCATGCAAGTTAAACTAGGGCGATAAGGTCTTACACAACCACGCTGGCTAAGTGCCGGTTGACTAAGCAACCTAAGAATTTCTTCGTAGGTGTGCAGGTTTCCTCACGATGTTTTCCTTCACCGTCAAAGCGTCGAATAATCGCACATATGGATTTGAAATTAGAAAAACACAGTGGTACGTGGTGGGGTGTAAACTGACGACTTCTCGCATGGCAAGCAACGACCATTCGGCCATCGACGCTTTTTAATAGCAACATGAGTCATAGTAATTTCCAAAATGCAATACAAACTGGCAGCTTTCAAACTTTGCGTCCGAATAAATCTTTATGCAAATTATGTTTGCGAAAGTCGGGAAACATATACGACCTGGATTTAGAAAATATCGCTACCAGAGATACCTCTGGGAAATACAAAATCACATTGCAATATAGATTCTTGATGCTAGCACTTTACACGTCATCTACAAGCAACGCGAAATCCAATAAAAATATTCGCTAACCGTCGCCACTCTTGGCGTGATCTGACGGTTAAATCTATACATTTAAAATGAAACATTGTGGATCACTGTCTGTCTATATTTTTGTTTTTTTAAATAAGCTAGAGATGGCGGGATGATCTCGACGCTCACGACCCAAACTGGCCATCTCTAACCAAGGATCGGCAGAAATGGAGAGAGTTGGGTGAGGCCTTTGCCCAGCAGTGGGTCACTATAGGCTAGATAAAAAAAAAAAAAAAAAATAAGCTAACAAGATGACCTCACTCCACCTGATGGTAAGCGGTAGTGAGATCCAAATATGAAGTCGACAGGCACAATAGACCAAATTGAGCCTGTCGCACTCACCCTGAAAGCCCGCTTAAAGAGGAGACCACTGCTGCGGCAACAACGAGACAAGGCGTGGAGTCTCGCATTGGTATTGAGCTGTGCGGGTCCGAGTTGACCGATTCATCGGACGGAAGGGCCCCCGTTTCTACGGGTTTCCCTCGCCGGCGGGCTGACCCGCTAAGACTCCACTGGTCCAAAATAATAATAATAAAATTATGTGCAAAAAATATTTTATGAGTCCTTTACCAACGCAACAGTATTTTTTGGATTGGTTTTCTGTGTCTTTGTGTATGCTAATCTCAGAAACGGCTTATCCAATCGTAACGCTATGTTCAGTATAATGTGGTAAACCCCACCTGAAATTTCGTGATTTTTTCATGTCAATCGGTTGTATAATTTTATTGTAAACAGGTTTTCTCGTGATGTTTTTTCTTTATTTTATTTTAATTTATTTTATTTATTTAAGAAAATATACCGCACAATATATTACTAATGACAATATGATAGTGATAATACATTAGCCAAAACCATTTCCAGAAATTATATTATTACACAATAAATGCGAAGACCCACAATAAGTATATCTGTACGTATGAAAATATAGTTCTTATACAGTTTAACTCAATTTTCTTTACATTTACCTTACTGTGGTAATTGAAACTGGGTACTTAATATCTTTATTGTAAAATAGTCATGTAAACGTATATTAACATTATTAGTTACAACTATATTGATTCAAACTATTATTTGGTTCTACAGATCATTCAACCCTTGAGCCTGTTCATAATTTAGATCAAGTCAGAAATAATTAGCTTCATCAAATTACAAAGTAAAAATATAATTCCCTTTCACGACTTAAGTGATTTACATAATTACCGTTACCTCGTTGGTAAAAGCAAGTAAAAATTAAAATGTCCATTCAAAAATAGAAGTTAAAAAGGTCAACTTAATCTCAAAAAAAAAAAAATTACCAAGCCTTCCAACTTTTATAAGCCAAACAAAGTGATAATGGCTTATTTATGCAAATTTAGAATCACCACGGTCACTTGAGTTTGAACTAAATGCCTTAGCAAATAGAGCAGGTAATAAGTTTGTTGACTCAAAAGCTGGGATTCCAAGGGCTTTCAAAATGTTCCTTCTCTTCAAGGGAAGATTTACTAAAGCCGATTTTACTGGTTGTCAAGCTAATATAACATACAAACTTTTGAAAAGGCAACACAATCTATTTGTTAAGCTAAGAACATGGGTCAAGGTGTTTATTGCGTGGCATATTACGATATATAGGTTTAATAATATCTTATCGTGTGCCAGTGCCATAGCACATGGCAGGAAATGATCTCTGCTTATCCTCCTGAAGAAAAACCTTGCTATGTGTTTGTATGTATTTATAATAATATCTAATATCTGCTTAAGTATTTATGTATCGCCCAGTATCATCCAGTCTTTCTTGTATTAATAACTAGTGACCCGCACTTGCTTTGCTTCGGGCATATTTATTATACTCGTACTTAAAAAAACCTTACTCTTAAATCCCTCTATCTATTAAAAAACCTCATCATAATCAGGTCAGACAGACGAGGGAAGGGACTTTGCTTCATACTATGTAGTAATTGTCCAATAAATACATAAACAAATTCTATAGATTTACGCTATAATAGCTGATATTTAGTTATATTATTTTTAATATACTATTCTGTTGTATCACAAGACTAAAAGTGTCACTTCAATAAACTTAAACATCTCCTACAATCTCAGGTTACCGACGAAATAAATTCACACGGGCACAATTCAATTATCAAGATTCTTGCAAAATTGTTTCCCTGCCTAAACCCGTTACCGAATTTCCCATTTTCCGACAAAACGAATGAATTACGAGTGCTAGACCCAAACCCGTAATTAATGGTGAAAACTTTTCAAGTCACCATCCAACAGAACCCTTTACAATTTATATTCTTTCCTAACACCGGAACTGCATCTGAGATAGGTCTTTAAAAGGTATTTTTTCGCCCCAAAGGATCACTGCTCTTGACAGCCATTTTAAGTTGTGAATCCGAGTGTAATGGCGGCGATAAATCCTCGAAACCTTGTTACGATAAAAACGTGCCGTCTTAGCAGACCCTTACACATTTATAAATCTGTTACGCTTCTGGTTGGTACTGTTGATTTTTGGGTTCATCCTGAGGATATTTTTGATGGATAGGACATGAGAACACTGGCTAGATAAAAGGAGCAATTATGGTAAGCCTTTTCTTTTCCAGTACAAGAATATTCTTTTTGGAACGTAAGTACATATTTAAGGGAGTGTTAAGTTTACATTGGGCAATACCAAGTTAGGTACAAAAAACCGTCGATGGCTAAGTCGTTACTTGCCATGCAAGAGGTCGACGGTTCGAATCCCAAATCAAATCAAATAATTTATTTACATAATATAGGTATAAGTTCAGGTAAAGGTCTTAAATTTAAAGATATTCCACTATACTAGGCCTAACATAGGCATGCAAAATTTATAAGGTGTAGCTTAGTAAAATTAATAAAAAATAAAACATCAATTTAATTAATTTTGTCAAAAAATATCATTAATTGCAATAACATTTGTCAATCAGGAATTTGGCCATTTTCTTTTTAAATATACCAATGTCATCTGTCCCGCACGGACCACAGTATTTTTTAAAATTTTAACTGAATTCTATGTACGCTTAATCGACGCTTTGACGAAAAAGGACAACATCGTGAGGAAACCTGCACACTGACGAAGAAATTCCAAGGTTGAGTAGTCGCCCAACCTGCACTTGACCAGCGTGGTTGACTAAAGCCTTATCGCTCTAGTTTAGAGTAGGCCCGTGCCCCAGCAGTAGGAACGTATATGGCCTGATGATAATGATTACATTAGATTAAGTATAAAGACAACTGCGATTATTTTTATCGAACAGATTAAGTCTGACCAGGCATAATGGACCGGTACAAAACTAAAAATATCTTCTTGATAGAATCACTACATAATACTAAGCAAAGTAGCTTCCCGCGTCTGTCTGTCCCTATGTATGCTTAAATTTTTAAAACTACAATACGGATTTTAATGCGGTTTTCTTTAATAGGTGGAGGGATTTACGAGGAAGGTTTTTGTGTATAATTTAACCGAATAGTAGTGAGTGCGGGTTACTAGATATGTATCCTTACTAATATTATAAATCCGAAAGTAACTCGCTTTCACGCATAGAGTACTGATCCGATTAAAATGGAATTTGGTACAGATAATAGTCCAGAGCCTGAGAAAGGACGTAGGCGACTTCTTAAAAGACTGCGCTATCAGGAAGTATTGTTTTACCCGTTAAACTCTACGCGGACGGAGTCGCGGGCGGGAAGCTAGTTATGTATAATTCATAATTCCTTACTCTTAAATCGTACACTGTGGCCTAAGTACGGACGTTCCCGCAGTCGAATTATCAGCCATTTAGTATAATAGTTTGAGTGTTTTAGTGCTTTATACGTAGTACAATTAGACCAATGTGTAGTACACTCGAAATGGTGTGTGTGTGTGTGTGTGTGTGCCTAGTAGAGCGATTTTCTGTGGTCTAAATGTTTTAATCAAAGCCACGTGACGAACATAAAAATAATGTTGGAAGAAGTGTTGTATAAGCTAAGCAGCATATACAATAAAATCAAAAATATTTATTTTAAAACAAGTCGGTGTTATAGGGTAGGTATGGATCCCATAGCTTATAGAGATAGAGATGTTTATATTTATAAGTATTTCTTACAAATACTTGCAGTAGATGTAGAGAATAGTAGTAGAAGTAGGTAAAATATCATAAAATTCTTAGGGGTGAGAGCTATCCACTACCCTGCAAATCCGCTGATGATGACGAGGCTACTCCTAGCCATCATCGTGTGTCAGTCGGAAGAAAAAATGTATAAATTTTAAAAAATAGATTCGTAAAAAAGTTTTACTTGATTAGCACATTTATTTTAAGCATCTCATCCTTTCATAAAAAGGGAGATTAAAACGTTCAAATAACTAATTCGCTATTTGTTTTTCCAGTTTAAATTCAACCTGCCACCTTAAACGTAGGGCTAATTAAATATCTTCCCCAGTGAAAAAAAAAACCTTTGAACTTTAACGACAATTGGATACCCACGGCAACCTTATCTCATTATACTTCGCTTAATATTTTATTTAGCTCTGAACGATCTTTGATCCTAAGTAAATTTGCCTGAAACAAATGGACGGGACATCTACCTTTCTGTTAAGGTTGTGTGTACACTGAGAGCACCGTTGATAAAGTGATTAGTCGCGGCTTTGATGCTAATTCTGGGAGGCTCTTCTGTAATGAAATACATGTTTAAAAATAGCTCTGTGGTTAAAGTAGAAATAGGTAAATTTGGCCTATGTCCATTCTCAGTACACGAATTATGTATTATATTTGGGTAATATAGTTTCGGCAGTTTAGTCTCAGTGCAAATAGGCAACGCAGCCGGTAGCCAGTAACAGCTCCTTAATTCGCTTTTAATTATATTTTGTACTAGCTGTACCAGTACTTCGTCCGCGTTTTCCAACGTTTTTTACACATTTTCTTTTGTTTATTTGCTCCTATTGGTCGTAGCGTGATGTTATATAGCCTGAGCCTTCCTCAATAAATGGTCTATGCAACACAAAAATAGTTTTTACAATTTTGACCTACTGGGTAGAATTTAATAATTTCCTGAGATTAGCGCGTTCAAACAAACAGACTGTTCAGCTAAATAATATGAGTATAGATAGACGAACCGCACATATGTATCTGATAGCGGCCACTCGCTATTAGATAGTAGTGTCGACACTTAGCGGCTGTGGTCGGACCCATTTGCTCCTAGCCTTAGGCGTGACAGCGCAACAGTCGGACAAACAGACACATGTCTTTACAAAACGATTCTATTATTTAGAAAAAATACTACTTGAACTATTAAGGTGAATAATAGAAACAAGCAAATTAAATCTTCAACTTTGAAAAAATTAACTGACGCATACACCGTATTTAGCCGTTAAACGTCATTAAAAATCCCAGTACATCACAACCTTTATACTGTCCTCCATTAAACGCCAAGATGTACTCCAATTGCCCGCATCCTAAAAGGGAGTACTGGAGTGTGAAACTACAAAATCGCCAAGAATTTGTTCAAGCGTGAAGATTAAGAAAATAAAGGGTCCATCCGATACAAGGTTTTATGGGTGACTTGATTTAAATGGGTCCAATGACAGTGCCCGTATCCTCGTTCGATTTAGGAGTACCGATTTGGGTTGACTTGTGCTTTTTTTCCGTATTTTATTTTTAAATTGACATAGCGTATTGGGTCTTTTCTGGTAGGTAGTAGACTGAATAACCCAATTTCATTTTTAAATTGGCTTACGGCTTCTTCCGTGTTCAAATCAAACGAACATAGTTTACTTGCGCTTTAAATAGCGCAATTTTTTTTTATATATAAACAAATAAAAATATAAACTGTCAGTAAAAAACTATTGCGAACCCCTTATAGAGGAAGATCCCAGAGCTGCCAGACGTCACTTATTTTCTAATGGACAAAATATATACTAGTGAGTAGTGGTGGGGTATACAATGATCATAATAATATGACTCGTTGCTACCTTGACCAGACGGCCATTTTTCAGGTATCAATTAATCAAGGTACATAGAGACACTGCTCACCTCACTTAAATTCTGATGGCTGATTTTAACATAATTATATTACACATAATATCATTAAAAATCAGGTTTCATTACTCCCAGACACATGCGGTCGGCGGTTTTACCTTACAGACGCTTTAAAGCTATGAAAAACATTAATTAAGGTTACTTATTTTCTGATGCTTGATTTAAATATATGTTATTCAAACAAGTACACACCAGTGTCACCTATACTATGTAGTGAAGTATGGATTGACACAGTATATTTACTCCTAATCTAAAATAGAACTCTAAGTCTATAGATATTGAAAATTTCTGATTGATTTACATACGCATCAAATTCAATTTCATGAATAAACAAAAACTATTCCAAGAAGCAATAACCGCTTATTTGCAATCAGCTTATATTAAAATCTATTTATAACTCATATAACAGCTTCGAACGTGGGTTAATTACGTATCTAAAAGGTTCTACGGCCGCCATGTAAAACCTATTATCTGAATAACACTCGTTTTAACAGGTATCACCGGAACGGTGTTACCTAGAAGATTAAAATTATTACAGACTAGTGACCCGACCTCGCTTCGCTTCGGGACTCGGGTATATTAAAGTTAAACAATAAAAACCATCTACTCACAGAATCACTCTACTCGTATATATCAAAAAAACAAAAACAAAATAGGTTGCAAAATTTTAGTGATGGTAGTTAGTGATAATGTGTTCAATTGTGCCGCTACAAGATAAACGAAAAATAAAATAAAACAAACATTCAACGTTGGTATTTAGAAAGAAAAGAAAGAAAGAAAGAAAAACATTTATTGACCACATAGAAATAACAAATACAATGAGACATAAATACACAAGACATAAAAACTCAACACAAAATTTACAGTTTCTTGTGGTGTGCTTGTGGTAAGGGAAACTTCGTACCACAAGTTTTTTTTTCATACTTTCAGTATCCGTACTAAAAGTATGAAAAAAAAAAACTTCACTTCGGAGTCCCAGACGATACCTATTGTGTACTTTTTTTAACTTTAAATAAAAATAACGTTTTCTTAATTTTATTAATTTTAATTAATAACGGCATCAGACAAAAGCTGAGGAAAGGGTTCCGGAGCAAAGTCGCGGGTCCCCCTTTTACTTGGCCGGTTTTAATTAATTATTATTATCTCTCATTTAAGAAATTGTTACATGGCTGGTTTTGATAAGGGGCCGTCGATCAAATTAAACCTCTGTTGATTGCATCTTGCGTAATCAGATGTCCATGTTTAATCAGTTCAGAGTATCGGCACTTACACTGTTTCATCTCTGCCTACAATCCAAAGGTCAGGTAAAATTCCCAGAAGAAAATGTTACTAAGCTTCATACATACATACATACATACAATCACGCCTTTTTCCCAGAGGGGTAGGCAGAGATCACTTCCTGCCATGTGCTACGGTCCTGGCACACCACTTTCGCTTCATCCACATTCATCAACCTCTTCATGCACGCTCGTCGATTACGGGTACTTTTTATTTGACCTTTCTTTAAGATTTGACCTATTTGGTCATGAAAGGTCTTTCTTGGTCTTCCTCTGTCGACATCTCCAATCACACCCTCTCTATATATACTCTTCGTTAATCGTCTTTCACTCATCCTCTCAATATGACCAAACCATCTAAGCATACCTTTCTCAACCTTAGTCACTACATCTTCTTTCACACCACAACGTTCTCTAATTATTTCGTTTCTTATTCTATCACTCAGTTTCACTCTAGCATACTTCTAAGTGCTCGCATCTCCACTGCATTTATCCTACTTTCGTGCTTCTTCTGCCATACTAAGCTTCGACGACGTCATAATATTATGTCAGTCGAGTCTAACTTATTTTTACTAATGAATATATATGAAAACATGAAAAGCACCTTCAAAACAGCTGCCATTTTATTTCTTAGAAATATTGATTTACCCAGTATCACTCACGCGATCATGACGAATCAGATGCCATCTCGTTTATACAAAATCCATCATTCCGTTTAGTCTCTTAATTACGCCAATAATATACTACTACTCCAATGGCACAGTGACCCGTAGTGGATCTTGGCCTTCGACACAACAAGACGCCATTCTTCCCTAATCTGAGCAATCGCCTTCTTTCGCGATCCGGAGCCCGCATGACATTGGCCATGCAATGGGCAAATATTATACCAACATACATAATAATCTCTAAAAACATATTATGGTAAGTGTGATAGCGATCAATCGATCTTCGATCGATGTAAGAGTTAGGGGATACCTGTCACAACTATCTGTCCGGTGGTTGGTGAACGGTATACGGGTAAGCGACCCCGGCTCCTCGAGCTACTATCGACTCAGTCCAAATCATCCGAGGCAATAGTATCCTTTCTCCCCTTTTCCTTCCCCCGTCATATATCCTTGCTACTCGTGGGAACGCAATGACTTTGTTAAAACAATGCACAAGGCAGAATGGCGGCGACGTGGTCCACAACCCGTCACGTCACGTTTCCCACAGAGGTGAAAAGTGGATCGCTGGAAGTGATCTCTGCCTACCCCTCTGGGAAAAAGGCGTGATTTTATGTATGTATGTATGTATGTGATAGCGATATTGAACAGAGTGAATGCTGGTAATATGGTGAACGGAGCGCTGCACACTTTTGTGAACAGTCAGAAGGTCCAAAAAGGCACGTTTGTCGGTTCACAGGGGAGTGTTAATCTCGACACTAATGTACTCGTACGGAAGCGAAAGTTGGGTATGGCAGATCGTGAGGAAACCTGCACACCTACGAATATATTGTAAGGTTGTGTGTTGACCAACCCGCACTTGGTCATCGTGGTTGACTAAAGCCTGATCGCCCTAGTTTAGGGTAGGGGACGTATATGGGCTGATGATGATGATGATGAATGATGATGATGATGTACTTATACGTTCGTATTGGGTAAAGAATTATACAACTAAAATGTTGAATAAGTAAAAATAATGTTTTAAATAGAAATAGATCACAGAAGCTTTTTCATGTTCAACAAAATTGGAACAGTTCAGATCTAAGTGCTTGTTTTTTTTTTCCAGTTTATTATATTACGAACGTAATTTAGATTCGTTTTTTCAGCAGTCCAGTATTGTGATTTTTTTTCTTAAGTGCTAAAGCTTGCACTATCTGTTTTACTATTTTGAAAAACTGAAAATTTCTCCAATGGGGATTTCAACTCCCGTCTTTCTGGGAATCGTGCCTAGATGTAAAAGTGATAACGAAAACATTTTGTAGCAAGTAATCAAGATGTTTAACCACTTTCACGATTACTTTAAGTAATCAATGGATGTGGAAGAAGCGAAAATGGTATACCAGGACCGTAACACATGGCAGGAAGTGATCTCTGCCCACCCCTTTGAGAAAAAGGCGAGATTTTTTGCACGTACAAATGTATGTATCAAAGTTCATTACTTACTAAAAACCGTAGCATGTATTAAACTTTACTTCTAACTACAAATCGTAAGCGAAGTTAGTAATCAGTAGATTACATTTTGCCCAACACTGCCCTCCAGCAG
This sequence comes from Maruca vitrata, assembly GCA_039566165.1. Lineage (NCBI taxonomy): Eukaryota > Metazoa > Arthropoda > Insecta > Lepidoptera > Crambidae > Maruca > Maruca vitrata. Next base: position 15,140,683 of record CM076912.1, on the reverse strand, counting down.
TCGGATAAAATCATGCAAAGGGAAAGTGGAAGTATCCCTGACTAGTTTTAGCCTGAGTGAGCAGTTAAAACCTTTGATCACTGTCCGGCAAGAGTTAATGCAAAATCACTACATCCCGCACATAGAACCTTCTTAATTAATGACTTAGGAATTCTCCGCACTCAGCCGACCGTTTCTATTTAATGGATTCAGAAGGCTTCCTCTGCTTTGATTAAATTATTAGTAAACTTCGTCTGACTTATGGTATAGATGTGCATTTATACCCAAAGACTGGATAGTTACTAGACATACATATTTTAAATAAATAAATATAAGTGGTGTGCCAGGACCGTAGCACATGGCAGGAAGTGATCTCTGCCTACCCCTCTGGGAAAAAGGCGTGAGTTTATGTATGTATGTATGTGAATTGATTATTTAATTTAAGATTTTGCCTCATTCACACGTCATATTAAGATATTATATACATTTTTCAGCATTAAGCTAGTAGCAAACATACCAACTCGGTAAGGAATCCTTATTGTATCGCTTCGCATTTTGAGGCGAGATGATTGATTATGTTTCGATTTCGATTAGTGTGCTTTGAAGAAGTAGAAGAAGAATTGGTTATTTGGTACAAATGTATAAAAATATGGTAACAATTGTCTTAAACTAATCTTAAAAATTAAATAAAAATAGTACCAAATAGGCCCCCGCTCAGCTATTGTAGTAAGGAGCTTTGCAGTAAGGAGTTTCATACAAATAATACTAAAAGCAAGTTCATACTTTTACGTCCGTCTAGGAGTTGATATGAATGCTACAACCTTAATAAAATAAATAAGGCATCCGACCGATTTCAGTCAACGCGACTGATCTCAATTGAGATCAGCCAAGTCCGCAGGAGATAATAATAAGGCATCCGACCGATTTCAGTCAACGCGACCGATCTCAATTGAGATCAGCCAAGTCCGCAGGAGATATTATAGTGCCCAAAAACACAAGTGCACTCTCTATTCCCTAACTCTTATAATTCGGTGAGACGGCAATCCGACATGACCGATGAGAAATCGGGCGCAGGACCACCGGCTTAACGTGTTTTCCGAGACACGGGCGTTCACCCGCCAACTTCCTGATTCCGGGCTGAGTAATTTCATTACAGAAAAACTCACACCAATTTCGCCCGACCCCTGACTTGAACCAGAAACCTTCCGGTCCTTACGTAGTGCTTGCTACCAATAGACCAACGAGGCAGTTAAAGCCTCGGTTACGACCTTAATACATACTCGTACCTTCATAGAGTACGCCCGTATCAGTGCTCCGTTTTACCTATTGAGGTCAAAACCCCTAAAACCTTCACCGCAGTAGTAATACTAATAAATAAACCCGCTGCATTGCAGTCTGCCTTAAACGAAGATTTACGCCACAGATGCAACTACACAACCATCTGTATACATGCTATTTTAATATACAGCTATTGTTTAGCCTTTCCTACAGAGCCTTCCGAGGTGGAGGGAAATGAATTATCTCTCTCGCCCTTCAATTTTGTTTGAAGAATAGCTAATTATTTACCACCCCGGTAGCTTCGCTCAGCAAAAACAATTTTAGCTGGCATCTGCGCTCCGATAGATGGCTTGTTATTATATTTACCTAGTAAGGAATTATGTGTTAGCAATTAAAAGGAATGATTAAGGAATTCCCTATTGTTTTGGATACGATAAAGACTGAAGAATGCGATGAAAAGGGTTTTTGTTTTATGGAAAATTCTGTTGATAATAAAATGAGGATAAATGGATTATGACCGTAACACTTTGTAGGATGAAAAACGAAACAAGTTTTTTTTTATAATAACTTTGTTAATGGTGCGAAAGATAAACATTCTTGGAAAACTGAAAATGTTCGGGATATTTATCATTTATAGCCAACTTCTATATATAAGTTAATGTTTTTTTACCTAACATTAATTATTACAAAACAACTTATTTACTAACCAACATTGATCTCGATAAAGAGCGGGTTAAGCGGGTTACTCCTAACACAAGTTTTATACTTAACAGGAGAACCCATTCCACCATGTAATATTTACTTGTTATTAATAAAGACATTTTTTTTTTATCATTTAATAACGCTGTTCAATAGATTTCCCGATATTTGGGCCGTGCTGTGCTATGACGATCTATTGAGTGTATTATGATCTGAGATGATGAGAATGAATAATATTATGATCTATTGAGTGTGTGTAACCATGACATTATGAGCTATCTAATGAGTGTTATCGTGACTGTTTAAAAGTGTACATTTTTGGTATGTTTTGTGACCACCACATTATGTGAAGCTTGCTAGGTCAGCTCAGCGTAAGACCGAGAATCAAAATAATGTAATTGAAATAACTCAGTCCGAATCAAGTTGCACTAAAAAATATAATCCTTTTTCAGTAGCAACTTACTTTATACCAGTAACGTTTGTTATCTTCAAGAGCTGTGTTTTGACTGGCTCGGTGGAACAGTAGTTAGTGACTCAGGTTCATAACCTGCGGTTCCAAGAGTCGTGGATTCGATTCCCACTTGGGACAAATATTTGTGTGACGAACATCGGTGTTTGTTCCGTGACTGAGTGTATATTTAAGTTTATTTGTTGATCCTGATTTCCGTTACACAAGTGCTTACGCTACTTACCATGGGATCAGATCAATGTATGTGATGTTGTGTAATATATATTTATTTATTATATTTATGTATTTATTAAGTTACAAACAACATTTATTTATTTATCGTTATTTTGGCATACAATGAAAGATAGTTTGAATAGGATTAATGACTTTATTTACTTATCTAATTCCACCTCTAAACCTAAGCGGTACTTTAATAATGTAATTCCAACTTCACATGTTTGCTAAACGCTCTGACCCTACAAACATTAAATTCTCGCCGTAATTATAAGCATTTGCCGGGTCATAACTCAAAAGGTAAGAGGTTCATAAGGAAACCCTCGTGATTTGCTAATTATGGTAATAGAAACGTGTGACGGTATAGCAAAGGCTCTGCAGTAATGTGTCCTACATAATGTACTAACATATATACGTATATGCATATCGTACTTCAGAGGGCCTACCATGAGTTGGCTATCGAAAACTTACGTACGTTAAAAACCTATCGAGTTGTTTTTTTCATACGGCCGATTTTAGTACTTCGCGTAACCACCAGCGGCGCTGTACAAGTTTTTCATAGATATATTTACGTAGGCGATATCGAGTGCGTAAGTTTTAAACTCATGGTAGCCCTACTGTAGGATGAAAGTAGAGTGCGAACTGCATAATGGCAGAGAGTACCTTTAAGAACCAGCCAAGGGAGAGTTAGCATTTTCATACTATTTAAAAACATCACGTTTGTTATGTTTCGTATTTGTTGTTATAGCGGCAATAAAAGTACATCATCTGTGAAAATTTTAACTGTTTAGTTATAACAATTCTTGGAAAAGCGTCAATGGACGAGTGGTTAAGGTCGTCGCTTGCCATGCGAGAGGGCGCCAGTTCAAATCACACCATGTAACACTATGTTTTCTAAGTTGAAATTCATAGGTACGACTATTCGACGCTTTAACGGCGATGGAAAATATCGTGAGGAAACCTAGGAAGAAATTCAAAAGTTGTGTAGTCGACCAACGCACTTGGCCAGCGTGGTTTACTAAAGCCTTCTTCTTCTTATCGTATGGTTGATGAACAACCTGGTGTCAGAGTTTAAACCGCCCGTAGGCCTCTGACACGGCTAAGAAGAAGAAACGTGGTTTACTAAAGCCTGATCGCCCTAGTTTAGGGTAGGCTCGTGCCCCTGCAGTGGGACGTTAGGGCTGATGATGATGACAACTTGCCACTGACCTAATATACCAACTAAGTCAATGTTTGAACTTTTATAACCGCCATTGTAAGATCAATAAATAACTAGGTAACATATTGACGTCGTGTATGACAAAGGAGGGAATAATAAATTCTTCAGGGTCACGGCCGTCTACAATAGAGAAAATAAACAGTAATTATATTGTGTTACCGTAGTTACAGCTATTTATTAATAGACCCTTACGTAATAGTTTTTCTGTATGAAAGACACTTGAAATAGTTACTAAGTGACTGTCTGTCTGAAGTGAGTGACTGGCTCGGTGGAACAGTGGTTAGTGACCCTGGCTGGCGGTTCCGAGAGTCGTGGCTTCGATTCCCACTCGGGACAAATATTTGTGTGATGAACATCGGTGTTTGTTCCGTGTCTGGGTGTGATTATGTATTTAAGTATGTATTTATAAATATAAATGTATGTATATCAGTCTCTGACGCCCATAGTACAAGCTCTGCTTAGTTTGGGGTCAGATGACCGTGTGTGGAAATGTCCCAGATATTTTTATTATTTAAGTATAAGCAATGTGTATTTGTGTGTCCACGTTTCTGATTTCCGTTACACAAGTACTAAAGCGATATGTTAATGTAACGGAACAAAAATAAATTCGTAAAATTATTCCGAAGCAAAGCAAGTACAAAACTTCGACGTCTCATGGAGCATGGTCCCATGAAATTGGGCAAAGCCATGGGTAGCCGCTTGCCAGTTCGTAACATGGGTTGGGATGATTATCATATTACAAGTTTTGTGCGGGTTTAATCTGAAGCCACTAAGAGATTTTTGTTGACGACTCCTTTTAGGATTGAACATTAGAATTTGAATCTTTGGTTATTGTGGGTTTGCTGCCTCGTTGGTCTATTGGTAGCAAGCGCTGCGTAAGGACCGAGAGGTCCCCGGTTCGAGTCCGGGGTCGGGCAAAATTTGTGTGAGTTTTTCTGTAAAGAAATTACTCAGCCCGGAGTTAGGAAGTTGGCGGTTGAACGCCCGTGCCTCGGAAAGCACGTTAAGCCGGTGGTCCTGCGCCCGATCTCTCATCGGTCATGTCGGATTGCCGTCTCAACGGGTTAGAGTTAGGGAATAGAGAGTGCACTTGTGCACTATATTATGTCCTGCGCACTTGGCTGATCTCAATTGAGATCGGCCGCCATGGCTGAAATCGGTCGGACGCCTTAATATTTTTTTAAATAAAGTGAACGACAACAGAAATACATCATTTGTGAATCAAATAACCACGCTGGCCTAGTGCGGGTTGGTCGACAACACAACCTTAGAATTTCTTCGTAGGTGTGCAGGTTTTTTCTCGATTCTTCCTTAACCGTCAAGCGTCCAAAAATCGTACATATGAATTTAAAATTTGAAAAAAAGTTGAACTGGCGACCTCTCGCATGGCAAGCAACGACCTGAACCACTCGGCCATCGACGTTTTTTAGGGGGAATTAGGGTTTAGGATCTCGTAAACTCTTTTGTTTATGGAACTCTAAAAATGAGTACTGGCGGTATAAAACTCGCCGGGACCACTTGTTTGACATAAAAACGAATAAAGTAGTTTTAACACGGGTCACAGTTTTGATCAAACTTTAACCGTAATCTTGTACTCATAAGACCAGTGGTCCTTTTCAGTCCAACTACGGTCGTAACACAGTGGAACAAAATGATGGTCATAACTGTTACAGGTCCTAATTGGGAAACTTGAGGGCATCAACGTTACGTCCAGCCAATCGTTTGACCCTTAAGGTAATTTCACATGCTTATAAAGAAATTAGAAAGAATATAAAGGATATTAGAAATGACATTTGTTATCAGAAAAAAATCTTGGCAAATGTTTAATATTGTTATTTTTTATTACGATAAAAATGGCGAACCCTTTCAAATGAAACTTTTGAACCCACGGCCATTCGGAACTTGCGTACAGGAGTACATTTTAACACACTACTAAGCTACATAGCTGCCAGGTTAATATCATCACCATCATCAGCCCATATACGTCCCCACTGATAAACTAGGGCGATCACTTAGTCAACCACGCTGGCCAAGTGCGGATTGGCCGACTACGCAACCTTAGCATTATTTAAAATGTGTGCAGGTTTCCTCATTATCTTTTTCATTCACCGTTAAAGCACCGAATAATCGCAGATATAATTATTTAATTTGAAAACACAGTAGTTTGCACATGGCGGGGTTTGAACTGGGCTAGGCTAGGTTGGCTCTTGAAATAAAACTAATTTTACGGATTAAACTCGCGTGTATTGGTATTCTAAACATTATTGAGAGATCCGACGTTTCTTTCGAGTCTTAACCGTGTCCACAAGCGCTGTAATGAGCTCGTTCAATTAGTTTTATTTCAAATGTGTAGTGCTCGCGCAAATAATAGACAATTAAAAATAGGTTGGCTTTTTTTTTGTTTTTCTAAATAAATAGCTGATAAGTTTTCCGTGGCTTTCCATCTATACTATAATAAAAACGTAGAGGTAAAAATTCTTGTACTTTTTTGAAAAACGCAAAAAACCAGTCAGGGATATGTTTTGAGAGTAGCAGAACACATCCCCATACTTAAAAAAAATTGTGTCTCTGTCTGTTTGTTTGTTTGTTTCGACTGACCTCCTAAACGGCTGAACCAATTTAAATGAAAGTTTACACGAAGGTATTTTAAATTCCGGAAAAATGCATAGGATACTTTAAATCACTGACAGTTAACTGGTTCCCATGGGATATTCAAAAACCGAAATAAATGACTGATCTCTGAAACTATTACACCGATTTAAATGAAATTTTGCATGGTGGTACCATACATCCCCGGTCAAGATCTTAAATACTTTTAGTCACAGAAATTCCTGTAGGATAGTTAAAATCTAACTTTATTAGATCACGTACAAAAATGGTAAAAGTATATCGACCAAAATGAACCTTCTGACTAGGACTATACGGACTACTTTATTGAGCAAAATGTCATAGTAGGGGAGGTAAATGGCTAGATTTGCAGTTACTCAAACGACATGGAATCGGAATAGAAAGATAACGAAAAGTATATTACACTTTCTTTATAAGTGGGGGGACAGCGATTAATGCAGGAGGGCTACCTGGTAACAAGCTGTTGAAAAAAAAAAGTTATTTGACCGTGTCAGTCATTCAAAGTGCATGTTAAATAATCCCTAAAAAGTGACATTGTAACGATTTGGACCACAAAGTTATAATTAATCTTTGTGTCTGTTGAAAAATCCATAATCTTGAGATACTTCAGCGCGTTACATTTTTATGCAGGAGGTTCAAGTTGATATCGAAGTCCTGCTGTATAATAATCTGTAATTTTTTTCTTAACCTGTATCACCTCACTGCTGGGCAAAGATCCTTCAAACTCATCTACTGCTCTCTGTCCAATGCTAGGACTTGCCAGTTCTTTGATACATGGACCAGATCGTCATACCACCTTTTCTCAGGTCTTCTTCGGCGAAAATCGTCTTCAGGCACGCGATGTGTAACAAGTCTGGTCCATCTATTGTTCTTCATCCTCGCACAATTCATATCACATTCCCCGCCCATTGATACATCAGTTTTAACCAACAACAATACCAGTACGGGAGTGGATGGTGGTATATTTTATTTTAACTTAATACCTACGATACTCCGCTTCATAGCTTTTTGTAAAACCTTGAGTTTGGACTTCTGATTTTCGGTGGAGGACCAAGATGTGTTAGGATAGACAGTATGAAAACGTCGATGAGTTTGCGGTTCAGTGATATAAGAAGATCTTCCCTTCCCTTCATATACCCATTCATGGACCAGAAGCTTTTCCAGGCGTTGTCTGCTCTACGGATTATTTCTTTGTCCTGCCTGTCTTCGAAGGAGACTGCCTAGCTCAAGTATGCTCCTCTACATATTGCTTCACCTGCCTGTTGACTGCAATCCACCAAATCAGTGATGCTGTTGGTCATGACCTTGGTTTTGGATCTATTCATCGTCAGTCTAACGTCAACGCTTTCTGCACTCAGTTGTTCGAGCATTTATTCAATTTCTGTCGATGTATACGTATTTCGTCTAGGAAAATGTCATCTGCAAAGCTAAAGTTTATCAGTCGCCTATCCTCTACACCAATTCCTTTTTGTATCCTAAGAATATCATAGTGACCTGAAGACTTCTTGGAGCGTGCTACTGAAAGCTTTGGTGATAGGGAGTCACCCTGTTTAACTCTTTTTTGTATTTTGAATGTCAGGCCTTCAGTGTGCAGTTTGATATCGGCTGTGCTTTGTTGTTAAATGATTTGGAGAAGTTTTTCTATATGTGGGTTCGATGTTTTGCTGTAGAAGAGAAAGCTAAATGGGTTGATGTGGGTGATACCGTCGAAACCTTTGAATAATCCACAAAGGCCGGGTTCAAAGGTTAATTGAATTCGCTACATTTCTCTATTACCTGGTTTTCGGTATGGAGGTGGTCAGTTGTCCGATATTTGCTTGCTGGCTTACATTGGCGGGTTGTGTTGTTCCAATTGATAGACTGTGTTGTTCCAATTGATAGACGATATTATCTGAATGTTTATATACATAGAGGGATATCGCTATTTTAAATTATTTGTTAAAGGGAAATTTATAAACATTCACGTAAAAATGTTGGACATTATAAAATTAAAGAAAGTTATCGTATATACAGATCGTTACAAATAAAATCACATAGATCATTAGAAAACTGGTCAAGTGCCCCTTGGATCTTTGTTGTGTCAAAGGTTTTAGTAATTGTTGTTATAGGCGCGATTCTACGGTCATCGCCCCATGGAAACCATCAGAGATTATTAGTTCTTCATAATTCTGCCCAATTCTTTTAACAGGCTCTTTGTAATTAGCATCAGCAGTTATCCTATTTACGATGACGCACCCCTTCCCTCCCGTATGAAGTGCACATACACGGCTGAGGTACATGAAAGGGTGCAAGGAGTCTCCCATTTAAAAATCTTACAAGACAGAGTCTGAGTCTGATTAATACTCCAAAAACTCCCGTTGGGCTCCCCAACTATCACATTCTTAGCTGGCAAGTCATGTCAAACGCTGTCAGATTTGATATGACGTGATGAGTGTTTAGTTCTTGGTTAGTTAAAGAGATGTCACTATGCTCTATTATTTCGCAATATTGTTTCAAATACAAAAAGTAATTCATAAGTTATATTTTATTGCGCTTTACGTTATTATCTCAGTGTTTTATTACGAATACAATACAATCTACGAGAAATATACAAAAACAATGCGCAAAAGTGGCACAAAACAAAGTAGCAAAGCAAATACTGATAAATTCGTCACATGGCGACACACATTCTTTATAGATATTTTGAGACAGTGGATCGGTAGTTTTGTATTTTTTACCTTTTGAAGTTATCCTGATATCAAACATCACTACATAGGTACAGTATGCTGTTTGCAACCATTGAACCCTGTTCCTGTCAAATAAATTAAAGTTTTTATCGTGGTTTTAGTACTAAAATGCGTAAAATTATTTTGTGAGTCCTAGCTACCACTCTCCTCTCAGTGAATTTTATCTTTTAGTTGGCCGATTTGTAATGAAAAATGTGATATGTATGTGGTTTATCACCTATTAATCTGTAAACAATTTCAGGTTCTTTAATGGATATTTATCAAATCAATGACAAAGTTTAATTATATTTTATTTTGTAATAGTTTTTATAATTTTTGTATCTATATTTATTTTTCCTGTAATTTCTTAAAAAAAATCTTCCTGAAATTAAAAATGCAGGCAAAAGTTACTATTCTACGCAGACGAAGTTGCGGGCACAGCTAGTCACAAATATTTGTCGTGGAATCGAACCCACGACTCTTGCCACTCACCACTGTTCCACCGAGCTAGTCAATTTTGAAAAAAGTTTTGCCATTTAATTAACTTAAGAATCTCTTTGACAAGATCACTTGTTCCATAGAATGTTCAACTTATCCGAGGTTTAAAGGGCTTCAACCAACCCTATGAAAGGTTGTGCCACTATTGTAGCCAACTGGCGTCGATTAGGTCCTATTTTGTCCATTGACTTCCCTTCACCCGGACTCCGGACACAATTACAGGAATTCTTTCCGTCTATTAGCTCTGAATAGCTGCGTCTTGTCCTTCGGTTAACTGAAAGCTTCTACCGAGAGATCTTTACTGTATGAAATGTCTCTCTTCATCCGTGTTTATTAGATCTTTGTCTATATAAACTACTTAGGTTTAATCGGCTAACATTAGTATAACAGGTAGGGGACATTAATAGCTAAATAAATGAAACTTATATTTCTCCCTGACTGTCATCATCACCGGACTTGCGGGGAAGCGGATGGTGAGAAGGTAACGTTTAGGGGTCTAATAAGCTTACAATTAGCTGCACACTTTGAACCGCTACCGCCATCTAACTCAAACTCAAAATATTTATTGCTTTTCCATAATGTACAAAAGATGTTGCTTAAAAAGTAAGATTCAATTATGGACCCTGTCGGGCACAGCAAATTTATTAGGAAAGAGGAAGGACGTTAAGAAATAGAAATATATAATCTCCAAATAGACTGTGTGTGTGTGTGTGTGTGTGCGTGTTTGTGAGTGTGTGAGTGTGTGTGTGTGTGTGTCTGCGCGCGTGTGCGAGTGCGTGTCTACATACCACATACCTTCACCTTGACGTCGATCGCACTGTCCCTTTTATCAAAAACCCGGATCTGGGTATCGGCCATTCAGAGACCTTGTTAGCGTCAGCTATTTGTCTCTGTCAGACGCGTCGACCGACCAATCTACTCTTTGACTTGATTACTAGTGGTCGACGATGGTAAATTGATGGTGTTACCTTATCTGTTTAATATATCACTATTACAGTTAACATTCGTGTAAGTGTATTTATTTTGTGACGTACCAATGTGGTGAGGATTGAATCGATCATTTAATAGATGTTAGAAATCTGTATGAACATACTTGTTTATTTTTCTCAGCTCTCAGCCTTGAGTCATGTAGTGGGCGAAAGCACGTTAAGCCGGTGGTCCAGCGCCTGATGTCTTATCGGTCATGTCGGATTTCCTCACCGAATTATGAGGATAAGGGATTGCGCGCACACTTGCATGCTATAATATGTCCAGCGCATATCAATTGAGATCGCCGCCATGGCCGAAATCGATCGGACGCTTTACACGTATTTTATTTTAAAGTTTCTGCACACTGCTTTAATTTAGCAGTGTCCGCTAATGTTATTGCATTTTACTTCTCACATTCGCTAAACATGATGCTAGTTTGTTAGAGCAAATAATTAGGTCTTTCCTATTCATAAAGGGGCGTTGATGACCTAGTGGTTAAGGTCGTTGCTTGTGTCGTTAGTTCAAACCCCGCCACGTACGCCAATGTACCCTTGAAGTAATTCTAAGGTTGTACACACCCACAATTGGCTAGCGTGGCCAAGTTTAGGGTAGACTCGATCCTCTTGGTGGGGACGTATACGTTAAATCAAATAAATCAGATTTACACATATGAAACTTGATACGTGTTGAAAATAAGGGTAGAATGTTAATTATGTACGAACCTACTCCATAACATAGCATTAACAGGCATTGAAAAAATACATACAGACGAAAAAGGATCCTTCGCCTTATAGTAATCTTTAATTTCTATAAACGCTGCACATTTGAAAAGAAATATGTAGCTTTCATGCAAGGGCAAGACTCAAGATGATATCATCTTTATATTGCCATCTTTAGTCTTGCCCCTGACCACGAGCGCTGTAATGAGCTCGAAACATCGGGTCTCTAAATAAAATCTTTAGGGTAACAATACAAGCGAATTTAATCTGTATTAACAAAAAAAACCGCCTTCAAAAACCCGCCGTTTTTAGTGTGTCGGGTTTTTGAGGCGATTTATCTTTTTTTGTAATTTTTTTTTAAATACTTTTTAGTGTTACATTTGATATTATAACTAGTAGTCTGAATATGCAAACAGTATTGAAGGAATTATCCTTTTACTTCTTTCTTTTCTATTACGGAGTTGACCTTCCATCATTCATGGATGCCATTATCAGAACTTGAACCAAATTGTTATGGGACCAAACTGGAAGCACCAGCTTTCAAATGAAACAAAAAACATCCAAATCGGTTCACCCAGGCGGAAGTTTGAGATAACAAACATAAAAAAAAATACAGACGAATTGCGAACCTCCTGTTTTTTTAAAGTCGGTTAAGAACATACAGACGAATTGAGAACCTCCTCCTTTTTTTGTAGTCGGTTAAAAATTAGTTTTATTTCAAACCTGTGCCTCGTTTAAAAGAACGATTCAGTTAGGTCACTGCCTCCCTCCAGATGTTCAGAATCAGGTAACCTATTTCACATTTCCCGTTCAGCAAAGCTCGCCCAAATCGATATAGCAACATGCAAATTCTCCGCGTTACGAAGGGCAAAGGAATCGGGTTCCATTAATCACGTGTCGACTTCACGCCGTACAAAGGCTCGACTAATGTTCTTTTTGGAAGTTTTTGAAGGGAATTTGAGCGTATTACATGGTGGATAATGTTTTGCCCCTTTTTTGATACTAAAAGTATGTTTTTCGTATGCAAAGAAGGGGCTAGTTTAGTTGGGTAATTGATTGGTTTCGATTTCCGCACGGGACAAATATTTGTGTGGTTAACATCAGTGTTTGTTCTATGCGTGGGTTTGTGGTTTACAAATTTAAGTAGACTTGTATTATTTCTGATATCCGGTTCACAAATGCTTAATCAGCACTTCAAAATAGGGGTGAGAGCCATCCGCTCCCCCGCAAGCCCGTTGATGATGACAAGGATCCTCCCAGCATTATCGTTAGTCAGTTAGGAAAAAAAAAAGCACTTCAAAATCTGAATAATGTCTGTGATGATGAGTTATGTAAATTGATTTGATCGCGTGTTAGAAATCCACTGGAGGGCAATACGTGAGGTCCAAATGCAGCATTGGTGAATATTGACATGATGTCTGTCTATGTGACGTCAAACAGGACCAATCATGCTGCAGTTGGACCTCACGCCTACGTGTTGCCATTGAGTGATTTTTTCAATCCTCATTGAGTTCAAATAGAATATTTTTTTTTTTGGGAGGTAAGAATCTACTTTTGAAATCAGCGCTCAAATATCAAAATGCTTTCAGTACTCACTCAACCTTAAGTGTCCAAGCATCGGGCGCGCCGACCGGCGCATGAGATGGCAGACGTCTGCGTCTGCCATCTCATGCGCCGGTACGAACGAAGCCGAACTCAAACGAGTCGTCACATTCCAACCATCGGCGAATTCCGTGACACTCGCGTCCCATCCACACAACTCTGTGCTTTCCTAAATTTTCAATATACTTGTTCGTCTATATAAATACAGTCCACTCAGTTAACTCAGTTACTTACCTCCTTTACATTAAGTGAGTTTTACACTTATTCAACTACTACTGAGCAAAATAAGTGTTAAGTTTACTACATACAACTGTATTATGTTTCTGTAGTATCCGTAAGCAAATCCCAACCTCAGCAAAAGGGATTAGCGAACGAAACCATTTATCACTGCCAGACATGAACTCACAAAGAGGGATAGTAATGTTCTTTGTGCACCCACTTCCGTTTAGGATTCACGATCGCTGTATAGTAAAATAATAATCTATATACATAATAAAAGCGTCGACGGCCGAGTGATTAAGGTCGTTGCTTGCCATGCGAGAGGTCGCCAGTTCAAATCCGTACCATGTGTTTTCTAATTTGAAATTCGTATGTACGATTATACGACGTTTAAACGTGTCCTACGAAGAATTTCTTAGGTTGTATAGTCAACCAAACTGCACTTGGCCAGCGTGGTTAAGGCCTAGTCGCCATAGTTTAGGGTATAAATAAAAAAAACTATATTTAATACTTGGAAAAAATCGCATTTATGACCCCGCCTGAACGGGGACTTGAACCACCGGTCCTTCCGATATCGCGTCGGATGCTCTAACCTCTGAGCTATCCAGGCGTTTAGTCACTAATGCGAATTTTTCCATCACATTTTACCCGTTAGCAACGGGTGGCGCCACCACCGTCACTGTTTTTTCGTCAAATCGAATCTGGTTGTGGCAATGTTTATCAATAGATATTAGATCAGCTAAGTACAGAAAACTTAGGAGCGCGAGCCATCAGCTCCCCCGCAAGTCCGGTGATGATGTCAAGCAAACATGATTGTCAGTCAAAAAAAGAAGAACAGGACACTATTTTGTTCAAACACTAATTGAATTTAAATCCAGTTTAGTTTCCTTTTGAAAACCGCGATGCACCGTAGATACGGGCACGGCAGTGTCCCGCCAAGTCGAGCAAAAAAGCGGCACAACCATCCTTTTCTCGAGACAATTCAGGCTTTATTCGACCCCCCTATAATTTCGTTGTTACCAATATACTTGTAACAGCAAAACAAGTGGAACAAAGTTATTAAACAGTTATTTTGTAGGAAGTGGTTAAAATAAGCTTTTAATTGCTCTATAAAACTAATAACTCAACCTATTTAGGCAAATAAGGAACGTATAACGAAACTGACTTAATTGCTATCCTTTGACGCAAGCCTTGCGTGTTCAAAAGCATTTTACACCGTAAGCTCCCAACGAAGAGCTTCGCAATTCAAGTAGCAGATATTTTTTAGAAAGCATTACCAACTTTACGTAAACGGTAATGGTTTTTAACAAAGGTATTTAACACTAGCTGTGCCCGCGACTCCGTTCGCGTAAATTTCGATTTTCATAATTAGGTTTGTATGGGGATCACGTCTTATCATAACTGGAGCTAGAATTTAAATAGCCTATCCTGTGTCCCAGATGTCTATGTGTTTTATACCAAATTTCATCAAGTTCGGATAATTGGTTTAAGAGTTATGGAGGAACATACACACAGAAAAAAAATCTAAAATTCGTGAAATTAGTATCAGTATCATATTATATTGAGCCTATAAACATAATATCTCTGAAAACAGACTAACTTACTCCATGACCGACCCTTACAGATTTATTATTAGTATAGATTAAGTTGAATTCAGGCGAATAAAGATATAGTGTTTATAGGTTTGGACGACGAATCACGCTTTATTTTTTTGCCGCATAGTGACATCACTCCACTAACTGAGGTTAGTTAACCCGGGACCATGGCGCTTGCAATAGTAAAAAAATATCAGGAGGTCGTTTATAAAAAACAGCGTGGTAAATATGACAGATTAAGTGCCTTGTTGGTCTTTTGGTAGCAAGTGCTGCGTTAGGACCGAGAGGTCCCCGGTTCGAGTCCAGGGTCGGGCAAAAAATTGTGTGAGTCTTTCTGTAATGAAATTACTCAGCCCGGAGTAAGGAAGTTGGCGGTTGAACGCTCGTGCCTCGGAAAGAACGTTAAGCCGGTGGTCCTGCGCCCGATCTCTCATCGGTCATGTCGCATTGCCGTCTCACCGAATTATGAGAGTAAGGGAATAGAGAGTGCAAGTGTACGCGCAATACAATTGTGCACTATAAAATGCCCTGCGCACTTGGCTGATCTCTATTGAGATCGGCCGACATGGCTGAAATCGGTCGGACGCCTTATGGTATTTTGGTACACGAGCACTGCGTAAGGACCGAGAGATCCCCGGCTAAGCCGGAAGCAAGTTAAGCCGGTGGTAAATATCTTGTCCGTAATTAAAGATATCTCATCATCATCAGCCGATATACGTCCCCTGTGCTGGGGCACGGGCCTACGCTAAACTAGGGCGGTAAGGCCTTAGTCAACCAGGCTGGCCAAGTACAGGTGTGTTGACTACACAACCTAGAATTCTTCGTAGTTAAAGTTTGTTAAAGTGTCGAATAATAGTACACATGAATTCCAGATTTGAAAAACACAGTGGTACATTGTGGTGTTTGAACTGGCGACCTCTCGCATGGCAAGCAACGACCTAAACCACTCGACCATCGACGCTACAGAGAGATATATCCTACTAACAAAGTAGGTCCACGATTGTAGGTCAAGTAAGATAATTGTTTAGCAAACTGTTTGCTTACTAGGCTTAACAGAAACTTAGCCTAATGGTTGTATTAGTAGTATCTACCCACACCCCACTGGTTACCGCTTGACTAATTTATCGGCTTCAATATGAGTTTTCGATCTACAAAGTTTCTAGCATTCTTGAAGTTGTTTTCGACTAGTCTATTATTCACGATGTTTACTTGATAAACTGTAGCGAAATACTCGTAATAGCAGTTGGTTATGCTATTTAAGCTGTTCCGTTTTTTATTTGCGTACATTGTTATCACTCACTACACACTATAAGCGTCGATGACCGAGTGGTTAAGGTCGTTGCTACCAATGTGTTTTTCAAATTTGAAATTCATATGTGCCATCATTCGACGCTTTAACGATGAAGGAAAACATCGTGAGGAAACCAACACACCTGAGAGATTTTTCTACGGTGTGTGAAGCCATGTCAGAGGCCTACTCTGAAGGTTTAAACTCTGACACCAGGTTGTTCATCAACTATAGGATAAGAAGAAGACTCACTACACAGTAGGTATTAAATCTGTCGTAACGGAATAAGATGTTTTTTCAACACATATTATGAATTGAACTTACATACGATGATTGCTTGGAGTAGCCTTTTCATTTATAATACACCTGAAGCGAAACGAGAGTAGATAGGTTTTAATTATAAATATATTCAAAATATGTTAAGTTTTCTAGTTTTAAAAACCTATGACATGATCCTTTGATTATTAGAAACAAAATAACCTATTTTCTAAAAAAAAATATCTTTTAAGCTTTTTTAACTCTCTTATCCATGTCAAACGGCAAAGATCTAAAAATAAATAAATAAGACATACAATTAAAAGGTTCCACACAACAAAAAAAGGTTTGAACGATATCAAACATTTTCTAAGGCTTCATATAAAAAAAAAGCTCCTACAATTATAACCTTTTCGCTGGTATAATAAAAACATTTATGGCAGGCACTTTTTACTCGGTGTTATGATTCATCCAAAAGATGGATTATAATAAGAGTCGCGAAGAAAAGCTACCATTTGAATATTAAGACGCCTTTGTTGTCATTGCGAGGTGGAGAGGCATTGTCGTGATATAAACGAAATAATTTGTACGTGAAACCGTAATTTTTTACAATGTCATAGGGATTCATGAGGAAATGGTATAACTCGGGATGCGTCATAAAGAGTTTTAAAAGTGTTGAGGCAGCTCAAAAACTGAATTTGTCCGGAATGTATATAAAAATAAATTTGGGTATATTAGGACCCAGGTAAAAATCATGCTTTTAAAAATTAAGTAGATCAGATGAACCTGAATTCTTTATATTATTCATTATAATATATGCGTAAGAAATCTGTCAGAATGTTGCACTTTTGTACCAAAACTAACCAATTTAAATGTAACACACCAATAACAATAAGACAAAACCAATTTAAATGTAACTGACAAAAATAAAGGCTGTATCAAAAAAACATAATATTCCGACGAATTGAGAACCTACAAAATTTTTGACGTCGTTTAAGAAGACACATAAGACATTCCAAAGCAAAACGAAATCCAGAACCGATAACCACTCATGATAAACGTCTAGATTCTAGAACACACTCCCATTACTGACACACGGTAGATCCAATTTGTCACCGGATATGGGACTTCACAGGAAACGGAAGCCAAAGCGGCGCGACTGACACACTCCACGTACTACGTATTACCGCTAAGATCGGTGTAAACTTTGAAAATATACCTGCTCCGACGTAGTTTAACGGTGAATTTTGATTGCGTAATCCGGGATTTCGACTGTCGAGATTGCTGGGAGTACTAAAACTGAATTACCTTAAACTAGCGGAGCCAGCGACTTTATCCGCGTTTTCCCCCGTTTTTTTTACACATTTTCCACTGTCTCTTTGCGCCTATTGGTTGCAGAGTGATTTTATATAGCCTAAAGCCTTCCTCGATAAATGGTTTTACCAACACAAAAATTTCTTCAATTCGAACCAGTAATTTCTGGGATTAGCGCGTTAAAACAAACAAACTCTTTAGCTTTATAATTATTACTTATATTTTATACTTAGCTGTATATTTATTAGTATAGATTGGTGAATATTGACATGCCTGTCAATGTCATTTCAATAATAAGCAATCATGCTGTAGTTGGACTTGCCTATGTAATGCCATCTAGTCGATTTCTCATACGCAGATACTCTCAATTGAACGCGCACTTGATATTAACGACAAGAGCCATACTAACAACAACATGGTAACAAAAACAAAAGACATATGCTCGTCTCAATCATACAACAGACCTATTTAAATTTTGATCAATGTCCAATTGGCATACACGAATGGTGTCGCGTCAACCCGCCCGGCCAATTGATGCGACGATACCGGGCATCTGAAACCCATTTTCAAACGGCCGGGTATCAATTACCCACACTGTGTAGGTACGTATAGATTACGAATACAGATGCAGAGAGCGCCGAACGCATTTCGCTCGGCAGCGAACATCATTGTCATTAGAGCTTTTTGAAATGGTGACAAATGTCGCCGTCATACCGAACTGGACCTTATATTGAGACCCGGAATGGTGAATGTCGTCTGAAAGCAAAAGTCGACGAGTGACGGAATCGTTTTTCAAACAAACCGAATGACATTTGGTCTCTGCTCGCGAGTACATTCGCGAATATAAGCAACGTCGCATAGGATTTCCAATGATCGAGACAGTTTTTCTTTATACAAAACTCCGAGAATATTTTCGTTAATCTCATTTGTCTGTCTATTTGTTTTCGCTAATCTTTAAAACAGGTGTTCCAATTATGACGGAACCTTCACTTATGAATAGCTAATTTTACAAGGTATAATATAAGTAAATAATAAATTATTATAATAATTCATTTTTAAAATAATCACTGCTGCCAAAACCATTTCCACGCAGACAAAGTCGTGGACGGCCGCTAGTATGTTAACACCACTAATCCTTCTATTCAACTAATCTTTCTACAAGGAACAAGGAGTCGGGAAAGCCTTGAACTCTGCCTAGTAAGTGATCCTTTATTAAGGATTCTATTATTCATTCAAATGCCTATGAATAGCCGTTTAAACACCCTTGACATTTTTATCGACAGCTTACCTTTGAACGTGAAAAAAAAACCTGCATTTGCTATTTTTAGCTTCTCGGAATACACTCGCTAATGTTTCTATTTATTGATTTCACGGAAGTAGCTGAATTCTTTATGCGGTGGCAGAAAGGTGTAATTTAATGGCTAACAGTGACAAAGAAATGGAATTCAAAGAGTTTTATAGGCTAGGTTAATAGGCATATGAAGTGAAGGTGAGTTGATGATAATAATAATATGATGAACATTGATAATTGTTTTTAAACTGTAGCTGTACCGTATTAATTATTATATAATATTTGATTCCAATTCATAAACTGAAAAACTAGAAACTAGAATCAGGAAATCGTAATGCATATTATAGTGCACAAACAAAAGCGCATATTCTGCTCCGTCGCTCTCTAGTGAAACTGCAATCCGATATCTTCGTGACACCGGACTAAGGAATTTCTTAACAAAAAAACTTTCATAAATTTGGCCCCAGACTCAAACCGACGGCTCCTTACGCGTGCCCCCAAAAAACGAGGCAACGATAACACTAAACACACGTAAATAACTCAATGATTTGCCCCAACTTTCCACAAGTGAGCATCCCAAATGTATTCCCGGTAAATTGCCTTCCTATAAAAATTTCCACGTATTTTCCGAGCCATATTAAAAGGTGGTGTTTGCCCAAGAGACGGGCAAATGTTGAGGCCATTGTAGCCTTAGGGGCCGACTCCGAGTACATGCAATCGTCGATGAGCCGAGAATAACATCACTCGGGTAAGTAAGGGGAATATTTATGGTCTTCTTCTTATCGTATGGTTGATGAACAACCTGGTGTCAGAGTTTAAACCGCCCGTAGGCCTCTGACATGGCTTCACACACCGTTGAAAAATTTCTCAGGTGTGCTGGTTTCCTCACGATGTTTTCCTTCACTGTTAAAGCGTCGAATGATGGAACATATGAATTTCAAATTTGAAAAACACATTGGTACCTGGCGGAGTTTGAACTGGCGACCTCTCGCATGGCAAGCAGCGACCTTAACCACTCGGCCATCGACTCTTTTTATGTTTATGGTAATAGTATCGTTATTTGATCAGCATGAATGGGTTTATTTGTGTTTGCGTTTGCTTTTTAGACAGTTCCTTTTTCAATCAGCATCTTTTTAAGGGTTCCTTAAATAAAGGCTAAAAGGTAAAAACGGGACCCTATTACTAAGCCTCCGTCCGCTTGTCCGTTTGTCTGTCTCCAAACTGTATGTCATAAACCGTGATAGCGAGAAAGCTGAAATGTTCACAAACGATGTATTTTCGTTGCAGCTATAATAGCTGCAAAAACAAATAAAAATAAAAAAGATAATATATTAAGGGTACATACAATAAACGTTTATTTTTTACATAATTGGTACGGAATCGTTCGTGCGCGAGTCCGACTTACATTTAGCCGGTTTTATAAAACCTGATGTGTAAGATAACAATATTTAACACACAAAATATAATACATAAGTTTGGTTTGTACATACATCCAATCTCTGTCTTAGTTTCCTTGTAATGATCCACTCTCAGCTACAAAAATATTTAGTAAATATTTAGTCGAAATTAACTATGTTTTAGGGAGAATAAAAAAACTTTTCAACATTAGATAAAAGATCAAAGCGTCGCCATAGCTTTAACTTAAGTGGTTGTACTATCATCACAAATTTATTAAAATAACCTTCATATAATACAACAACACTGTGTTAACCCTACTTCACCTGAAACAATCTACATCTTACACCTTCCCCAATACTATGCGCACAGCTTTACATACATTTAGCGCTGAAATTTACATATTAATGAGTTGACTTATTAATTATTCGCTGAAATATCAAGTCGTTGACGCGAGCTTGAGGCGTTGTGTCTGTGACGTCACGGGTAATTAGTTACGTACTGACTGCTAAACCCTCCGCGTATCGGACGTCAAACTCAGACCGAGTTGGAATGCGAAATGTGTGATTTGGAATAATTTACGTGGCGGTAGAACTAAGGGCCAATGTCACGTTACGCTGGCACGATTGCGTAAGGCGACTGATTTCAGCCATGGCGGCCGATCTCTTTTGCGATCAGCCAAGTGCGAAGGACATTTTAGTACACAAGTGTGCGCGCAAACACAAGTGCACTCTCTGTTCCTTTACTCTCATAGTTCGGTGAGACGCAATCCGACATGACCGATGAAAGATCAGGCGCAGGACCACCGGCTTAACGTGCTTTCCGAGGCACGGGCGTCCAACCGACAACTTCCTAACGTCGGGCTGAATTATTTCTTTACAGAAAAACTGACACAAATTATGCACGACCCCGGACTAGAACCAGGGCACTTTCGGTCCTTACGCAGCGCTTGCTACCAATAGACCAACGTGGCAGTTGCACGGGTAATTAGTTACGTACTGACTGCTAAACCCTCCGCGTATCGGACGTCAAACTCAGACCGAGTTGAAATGCGGAGTGTGTGATTTGGAATAATTTACGTGGCGGTAGAACTAAGGGCCATTGTCACGTTGCGCGGGCGCAATTTCGACAACTCCGCGCCTCGGGTCAATTTTGTATGAAAGTTTGGTACTGCATATCGCATCGTTGCTTCTTGTAACATGGTAAAGTAGCAATGTTAATGGTACTAGGTCATGTTACAAAAGAAGTGTAAATAAATGTCACGAAAAGGATGAGCAAATAAAACCTAAATGAAAGAAATCATCACAAACATTATTCCGATTACATGCTAAGCGGCTTGACCAATTGTTTAACTGATATCAGAAAATAATAGTCTAATACTACACATTTATATTTAAAATACCAATGTTCATCGTGCAAATATTTGTCCTGAACGAGAATCAAACCCCAACTTTTGCGCAAGAGGCAAGGTGTCTACCAAATACGCCATAGAGCCAATCCACGACACCCACAGAGCAGTAATGATTCGCTTTACGCTTAAATAGTGGCACAAGGTCATTAGACAACAAAATGTGAAGGAAAGACCAGATCGATCGTCTTTTGTTTTCCTAACCTACTACGATGATGGCTCGGAGTAGCCTCGTCATCATCGCCGGACTTGCGGGGGAGCGGATAGCTCTCATCTGTAAACAGATCGTAGCCGCAACTAAGTGCCCATTCAACGTACCCAAAAGCTGCAATCCGGGACGAATGGTAGTTAGATTGTGGGTTCGATTCCCACTTGGGACAAGTGATTGTGTGATGTAGGTGTTTGTCTCGGAACAAACACCTTAAATCAATAACTCGGGTATTTGCTGTGTGCAATATGCATTAATGCATGAAAGTATATTTGTGTATACCGATGTTTCTAATATCCAGTGGGGCTACCATGAGTTTAAAACTTACGCACTCGATATCGCCTACGTAAATATGTCTATGAAAAACTTGTACAGCGCCGCTGGTGGTTACGCGAAGAACTAAAATCGGCCGTATGAAAAAAATAAACGATAGGTTTTTAACGTAAGTAAGTTTTCGATAGCCAACTCATGGTAGGCCCTCCGAACACAAGTGCTTACTTAAGTAAGATGTTGTGAAATAATTTATTTATATTTATTTATGGTGCCGTATTTACAACGTCATCATGGTTCACAATGACCACAGCTATTTTGGCAAGAGTCTACTGACTAGTAGAAAGATTCTTGTCCTCAACTACGAACATTAGTCTAATTTTAATATAAAAAAAATCAGTTCTAAATTTACGTCTAAGCTCGACTAAAAATTACAGATCGAAGAAGCAAAAATATGTTACAGTTCCCGAAAAAGGCAGCTAAGTAGTTATAAATAGTTTTTTATCAATACTTTTACTTGACTCTACTTCATCTAAGTGAAACGTTCTATATCATAAACTAATCTGGCAACTATTTTGTTAAAATACCCGCTTTTTCGCAATATTAACTAGACGAGGGACGTACAGAAATGCACTGCACCAAGTACATACCTTATTGTAACGGAAATTACCAGACAGCGCAACCAGAGCGATCCAACCCTCACACTATTTCCTCGGGCTAGATAGAAAACTACATACATCTGTGTTGTCAATCTTCTATAAATAAAGCTGTATTAGCCGAGATTACTGGAGTGTACATTTCCAATCTAGTGTCTTTCATCATCATCTTATCATTAAAGCGTCGATGACCGAGTGGTTAAGGTCGTTGCTTGCCATGCGAGAGGTCGCCAGTTCAAGCCCCGCCAGGTATCAATGTGTTTTTCACATTTGAAATTCATATGTACCATCATTCAACGCTATAACGGTGAAGGAAAACATCGTGAGGAAACCAGCACACCTGAGACATTTTTCAACGGTGTGTGAAACCATATCAGAGGCCTACGGGCGGTTTAAAAACTCTGACACCAGGTTGTTTATCAACCATACGAAGATCATCATCTAGGCCTCCCCAAATGTTCGCCACTTATTTCGATCCTCCGCTACTCATATTAGTGTCATTACTAGAGCGAAAATCTGCTCGGCTTTGGGATTAGTGAATTAAGTAAGAAAGAAATTTTAAGTTTTAACCCTTAAAGGCTACTACGGTGTTTTTACACCCGGGTGGCTTAATTTTCTGACTAGGTATATCTTTTTTCGTTTTTACCGCAGCGCCTTGCGATTTCGTGTATTCTCATAAGTCGACAGGAGCCCTCGAATGCGCGGGGAAAGGGATTGTGCGCGCGCGCAGGTCCCGAGATACACTCGCAACCCGGTGTTAGTTATAGTGGGCTACTGATTTACATCGTAAGTAATAAACTTTTATTGTTTTATTTTTATGATGTATATAGAATATGTTGTTTATATGTTTAATATTATATGTATTGTGTATATTATTAATTATAAGTATTATTTTTAACTGTGTTATTATAATCTTATGCTATTTTTATTTTAGCTTATGCATCGACTGTGAGACCAACAAATAGAAGATGCACTACTGGCATCGGAAGAAGAGTCGACAGAAGAGGAAGACTCTGTAGAAGTAGACATCCACGAAGAAGATGCACAAAGTTTTGACGAAGATTTCATTGTATTAGAAGCTTCGTTGAATATGTTAGGTTACAAACAGTAACTTTGAAAAGGATCTCATTTTGATTTCATAAATTCATATGTTTTTTATAATTTATAAACATAAGTTTCATGCCAAATTAAAGGTTTATCTGTGATCATACAGAAATAAAAAGACTGATAAAAATGTATAATAAGTTTTTTTTTCTTCTTGCATTTTTTCACACCCCTTCAAAAATTACCATGATCTTGAGGACCCTTGTTCACACGCAAATTAAATTGTTTTATACTTTTAAAATCTAAACCTTTGAATCAAAATATTTAAGGTCATAATCTATTATTAAAGCATACACAATAAAAAAATACATTATAAACTAATTTATTTAATTTACTCCAATAATTAAATCCGGGTGTTTTTTCACCCATTGTAGTCTTAGTAGTATACAAATTCATTGTAGCCTTTAAGGGTTTAATTAATTGCCAGTATGTTATCAATTCTGTACTTTTCATTTCAGAAGTCTTTTAGAGACTGAGAAACGTCAAAGGCATTTTAACCGACTTTTCTGGGGCAGTAACAGTTTAACACATTAAGTATCTTCACTCGGACTGAGTAGACGGGAGAAAGCTCGTTTTCCAATAAATCATTTAGTTTGGCCTTCGTCAATTATGTTAACTGAAGAACGAATAGAACGAATTATGTTAAACGACGAAGTCCTTTCTCTTATGAGAGTGGAACTTGGACACCGCCAGAGTAACACACACATGCTTCCTCAATTGAACGGTCCATGTATCTTTATTTATTAAACTAGTGACCCGCCCTCGTTTCGCTTCGGGTATGTAATACATACAAACTTTTCTCTCGAATCCCTCTATCTATTAAAAAAAAGACGTGTGGCACTCGGGGACTGCCGCGGTATAGCTATTGCATAGCATCGTCCGATTTCGGAGCAGCTCGTCTCGATTCGTGCGAGTTTCGTAGAGTCGTACAATACGTCTAACCGCACGCACCCAAACACCGTGCCGAAGTCTGCCGAACTGAAACGACGTTAGACGATTGTGAGGTTTTTTTCGTTACGGAATTTCTTGGTTCGGTCGCCGCGCTCAAAGCCCGCGATTAAAGCTGTGCAATAGATTAAAACCTCATAAAATCCGTTGCGTAGTTTTAAAGATTTAAGCATAACATACAGATAGACGTGAAAAGCGACTTGCTTTATACTATGTTATGATATGTTAGAGAACATTATTATATTAGACGTGTTCTAACTGTAATAAATATGATTGTATTGTCCTATTATCAATTTACTTAGTTGGGTAGTTATTTCACTTAAATATGAAAATAAAGATCACAAAATCATTTACCTAAAGTAACCTAAAACCATTTTATAGCAGCTTTTAAACTGCAATTTCTAAAAGATTGCCCAGCCATTACGAGCTGAGTGTTCCTAAATCCTGAAAAACAGGTTTCATTGTATTCCTAAACGTGTTTCAGCAATAATCTTCAAAATAATTTTGTGTTCTTATATACAAGTAAAAGATGAAATGTCCGCTTTATAATAATATCACTTCTAAACCCTATCTCACAGTAACTATCGAATTGAACCCAAGGTGTTTTCATTGACACGCCAATAAACGGACGTCTATAAACCGAACGAAATTTACGTGCACCAAAGGTTCGATCACTGAGGTCGTGTTTAGCGTTGCCCCATACCGATTGATGAGGGTTGGCTGTAAAACGAGTGAAGGCCTTGGACTGTAAGTTAAGCTAACTTGCTACGGTACTGTAATAAGGATGGATCCAATCGCAACGACTTGTTAGTAGACAAAGGTCAGGTCCGTAAACTTTACGCCTCTGACAAGAAATGTGTTATATATGTTATGATATATTGACATTTTTTTTTATAATAGGCTAACAAGGGCCTCACTCCACCTGATGGTAAGCGGTAGTGAGGTCCAGATATGAGGTCGACAGGCACAATAGACTATATTGGGCCTGTCGCACGCCCCGCCTGAAGAGCCCGGGATCATAGGAGGGAGGGAAAACATGAGCTGGAAGAGCATTCCATGTCTTAATGACACGTGGCAGAAAAGAGTAACTAAACCAATCAAATTATAAAACCTAACTATGTATGTATGTAACCTATTTTTGTGTAATGTATGATTTGTTTCATGTATTTTATATCGACTAACTCCGTGGAACAGTGGTTAGTGGCTCGCTACCGAAACCGTAGGTACTGAGAGTCGTGGGTTCGATTCCCACCCGGACAAATATTTGTGTGACGAACATCGGTGTTTGTTTCGTGTCTGGGTGTGTCATTAAATATATTTTTGTATCCACTATTCATGATATCCATAACACTGCTTAACACGATCAGATCATTGCATGTGATGTTGTGTAATATTTAAAAAAGACGTGTGGCACTCGGGGACTGCCGCGGTATAGCTATTGCATAGCATCGTCCGATTTCGGAGCAGCTCATCTCGATTCGTGCGAGTTTCGTAGATTCGTACAATACGTCTTCTAACCGCACGCACACAAACACCGTGCCGAAGTCTACCGAACTGAAACGACGTTAGACGATTGTGAGGGTTTTTTTCATTACGGAATTTCTTGGTTCGGTCGCCGCGCTCAAAGCCCGCGATAAAAGCTATGCAATAGCTTAAAAATCTTTTGATTTGGTCTACATTCAGGTCTACATTTTTATTGTAATAAGAATAGTTTTTAATTCCATGAAAGTTGCCAACCTTTGTTTTCATTATCTTTTGAGCTTCGGAACTTTTAATTACCTTCTTAATTAGCTACAAAAGTTTTCAATAAAACTTACTTGTAATAACGTTCAAAAGCGATCTCGTTTTCATTGTTTGCATTGCAAGAGATAGTTTGCTAGTTGTTGTTTAATTTGCCCGTTTATTAATTG
Source organism: Maruca vitrata (assembly GCA_039566165.1). Lineage (NCBI taxonomy): Eukaryota > Metazoa > Arthropoda > Insecta > Lepidoptera > Crambidae > Maruca > Maruca vitrata. The sequence goes on along the minus strand of CM076912.1, from coordinate 15,113,844 downwards.
TTTCTTAATAATAACCTACGTTATTTGCAAAGAAAAAAATATGAATCGCATGGAATTAATTGAAGGAGGCCTTTCGCCCAGTACTGAAAAGGGAAGTTGAATGAGAAGTAAATAAATAAAATCAGTAACTAACTACTTTTCCCCCGAGCCGGTCAAATAAATATCATTTCTTCATACTTCGCACGTCGTAAACATATTGCCGCTATACTGATTAGCCGACTTTCAGCGTTCCTCTTTATTACACAGCTGTATCATAATAAATTGCCATAATTCGTATGGCAGCGGAAACTACGGCCATAAAAATGAAATCTCACTCTTTCACCCCGTCCGCGCCTCAACATGGCCGCCATTTTTCAAGAGTCGAAACAAATAAATCCTTCTAGAACAACTGGGGAATGATTTGTGCAAGATATATTGCATGTAATTTAATTCCTTGCTTTTCGTCACGCACGGAATGGTAGTTAATCATAAAGCAAGACGTATTTATGGCAATGTACGGTTGCCAGCGGTGCGTCGTTGGCAGGGCCGGAATGAGGGGTAGGGCCTTAGGCTTTTGCACTTGGGGCCTTTTCTCTGGAGACCTATTCAGTCTGGATAAGAATTGAAGTCGTACCGTGTTTTGTTCAACGTTTAGTAACTATAATACAACTTATTTCACGAATCTATCTATACTATAATAAAAACGTAGAGGTAAAAATCCTTGTCCTTTCTTGAAAAACGCAAGAAAACCAAGTCAGGGATATGTTTTGAGAGTAGTAGAACACATCCCCATACTTAAAAAAATTTGCGTCTCTGTCTGTTTGTTTGTTTGTTTCGACTGACCTCCTAAACGGCTGAACCAATTTAAATGAAAGTTTACACGAAGGTATTTTAAATTCCGGAAAAATGCATAGGATACTTGAAATCACGGACAGTTAACTGGTTCCCGAGGGATATTCAAAAAACCTAAATAAATGACTGATCTCTGAAACTATTACACCGATTTAAATGAAATTTTGCATGGTGGTACCATACATCCCCGGTCAAGATCTTAAATACTTTTAGTCACAGAAATTCCTGTAGGATAGTTAAAAATCTAACTTTATTAGATCACGTACAAAAATGGTAAAAGTATATCGACCAAAATAAACCTTCTGACTAGGACTATACGGACTACTTTATTGAGCAAAACGTCATAGTAGGGGAGTTAATAGCTAGATTTGAAGTTACTCGAACGACATGGAATCGGAATAGAAAGATTACGCTAAATAAGAAAAAAGTTTATTACACTTTCTTTATAAGTGGAGGGACAGCGTTAAATATAGGAGAGCTACCTGGTAACAAGCTGTTGAAAGAAAAAAGTTATTTGACCGTGTCAGTCATCCAAAGAGCATGTTAAATAATCCCTAAAAAGTGTCATTGTAACGATTTGGACCAGAAAGTTATAATTAATCTTTGTGTCTATGAAAAACACATAATCTTGAGATACTTCAGCGCTTTACATTTTTATGCAGGATTTTCAAGTTGATATCAAAGTCCTACTGTATAATAATCTGTAATTTTTTTTCTTAACCTGTATCTTCTCACTGCTGGGAAAAGTATCCTTCAAACTCATCTTCTGCTCTCTGTCAAATGCTAGGACTTGCCAGTTCTTTGATACATGGAAAAGATTATCATACCACCTTTTCTTGGGTCTTTTTCAACGGCGGAAATCGTATTCAGGCACGCGATGTGAAACGATTCTGGTCCATCTATTGTTCTTTATTCTCGCCCATCGCTACATCAGTTTTGACCAACAACAATACCAGTACGGGAGTGGATGGTGGTTTATTTTATTTTTTCTTTTAACTTAATATCTATGATACTCCGCTTCATAGCTTTTTGAAAAACCTTCAGTTTGGACTTCTGATTTTTCGGTGGGGGGCCAAGATTGTGCCCCATGTGTTAGGATAGGCAGTATGAAAACGTCGATGAGTTTGCGGTTCAATGATATAAGAAGATCATCCTTCATATACCCATTCACGGACCTGAAGCTTTTCAGGCGTTGTCTGCTCTACGGATTATTTCTTTGTCCTGCCTGTTTTCGAAGGAGACTGCCTAGCCCAAGTATATACTCCTCTACATATTGCTTTACCTGCCTGTTGACTGCAATCCACCAAATCAGTGGTGCTGTTGGTCATGACCTTGGTTTTGGATCTATTCATCGTCAATCTAACGTCAACGCTTTCTGCGCTCAGTTGTTCGAGCATCAACTCAAGTTCTGTCGATGTATACGTATTTCGACTAGGAAAATGTCATCTGCAAAAGCGAAAGTTTATCAGTCGCCTATCTAGAGGATAGAGATATACACCAACTCCTTTTGTTGCCTAAGAAAATCATAGTGACCTGAAGACTTCTTGGAGCGTGCTACTGAAAGCTTTGGTGACAGGGAGTGACTGTTTAACACTTTTTTGTATTTTGAATGTCAGGTATTCAGTGTGCAGTTTGATAACGGCTGTGCTTTGTTGGTAAATTAAATGGAGAAGTTTTATATATGTGGGTTCGACGTTTTACTGAAGAAGAGAAAGGGTTGATGTGGCTGATAACGTCGAAGACCTTTCAATAAAGGCCAGGTTCAAAGGTTTCTTAAATTCGCTACATTTCTCTATTACCTGGTTTTCGGTATGGAGGTGGTCAGTTTGCTTGCTGACTTCCGTTGGTGGTTTGTGTTGTTCCAACTGATAGACTGTTCGATATTATCTGAATGTTTATATAGAAGGATATCGCTATTCTAAGCAAATAAAGGGAAATTTATAAATATTCACGTAAAAATTTTGGACATTATAAAATTAAAGAAAGTTATCGTACATAAGATCATCTATACTATAATAAAAACGTAGAGGTAAAAATTCTTGTACTTTTTTGAAAAACGCAAAAAAAACCCAGTCAGGGATATGTTTTGAGAGTAGTAGAACACATCCCCATACTTTAAAAAATTTGTGTCTCTGTCTGTTTGTTTGTTTGTTTCGACTGACCTCCTAAACGGCTGAACCAATTTAAATGAAAGTTTACACGAAGGTATTTTAAATTCCGGAAAAATGCATAGCATACTTCAAACCACGGACAGTTAACTGGTCCCCGAGGGATATTCAAAACACATAAATAAATGACTGATCTCTCAAACTATTACCCCGATTTAAATGAAATTTTTCATGGTGGTACCATACATCTCCGGTCAAGATCTTAAAATACTTTTAGTCACAGAAATTCCTGTACGATAGCTAAAAATCTAACTTTATTAAATCACCTACAAAAATACTAAAAGTATATCGACCAAAATTAACCTTCTGACTAGGATTATACAGACTACTTTACTGAGAAGAAGAACGTCATTGTAGGGGAGGTAAATAGCTAGATTTGCAGTTACTCGAACGACATGGAATCGGTAGAAAGATTACGCTAAATAAGAAAAAAGTTTATTTCACTTTCTTTTTAAGTGGGGGGACAGCGATTAATACAGAGCGCTACCTGGTAACAAGCTGTTGAAAGAAAAAAGTTATTTGACCGTGTCAGTCATTCAAAGTGCATGTTAAAATAATCCCTAAAAAGTGTCATTGTAACGATTTGGACCACAAAGTTATAATTAATCTTTGTATTTGTTCAAAAATACGTAATCTTGAGATACTTCAGTGCGTTACATTTTTATGCAGGAGGTTCAAGTTGATATCGAAGTTCTGCTGTATAATAATCTGTGATTCTTTTTTCTTAACCTGTATCACCTCACTGCTGGGCAAAGTACCCTTCAAACTCATCTACTGCTCTCTGTCCAATGCTAGGACTTACCAGTTCTTGGATACATGGACCAGATCGTATACCACCTTTTCTTGGGTCTTCTTCGGCGAAAATCGTCTTCAGGCACGCGATGTGTAACAATTCTGGTCCATCTATTGTTCTTTATTCCCATCGCTACATCAGTTTTGACCAACAACAATACCAGTACGGGAGTGGATGGTGGTTTATTTTATTTTTTCTTTTAACTTAATACCTATGATACTCCGCTTCAAAGCTTTTTGAAAAACCTTCAGTTTGGACTTCTGATTTTCGGTGGGGAACAAGATTGTGCCCCATGTGTTAGTAGAGGCAGTATGAAAACGATGAGTCGATGAGTTTGCGGTTCAATGATATAAGAAGATCACCCTTCACATACCCATTTATGGACCTGAAGCTTTTCCAGGCGTTGTCTGCTCTACCGCTTATTTCTTTGTCCTGCCTGTTTTTGAAGGAGACTGCCTAGCCCAAGTATAGGTATACTCCTCTACATATTGCTTTACCTGCCTGTTGACTGCAATCCACCAAATCAGTGGTGCTGTTGGTCATGATCTTGGTTTTGGATCTATTGATCGTCAGTCTAACGTCAACGCTTTCTGCGCTCAGTTGTTCGAGCATCAATTCAAGTTCTGTCGATGTATACATACGTATTTCAACTAGGAAAATGTCATCTGCAAAGCAAAAGTTTATCAGTCGCCTATCCTCTACACTAAGTCCTTTTGTTGCCTAAGAATATCATAGTGACCTGAAGACTTCTTGGAGCGTGCTACTGAAAGCTTTGGTGACAGGGAGTCACTCTGTTTAACACTTTTTTGTATTTTCAATGTCAGGTATTCAGTGTGCAGATTGATATCGGCTATGCTTTGTTGGTAAATTAATTGGAGAAGTTTTATATTATGTGAAGAAGAGAAAGCTGAATGGGTTGATGTGGCTGATAACATCGAAGACCTTTGAATAATCCATAAAGGCCAGGTTCAAATGTTTATTGAATTCGCTACATTTCTCTATTACCTGGTTTTCGGTATGGAGGTGGTCAGTTTGCTTGCTGACTTCCGTTGGTGGTTTGTGTTGTTCCAACTGATAGACTGTTCGATATTATCTGAATGTTTATATAGAAGGATATCGCTATTCTAAGCAAATAAAGGGAAATTTATAAATATTCACGTAAAAATTTTGGACATTATAAAATTAAAGAAAGTTATCGTACATAAGATCTTCTATACTATAATAAAAACGTAGAGGTAAAAATTCTTGTACTTTTTTGAAAAACGCAAAAAAAACAAGTCAGGGATATGTTTTGAAAGTAGTAGAACACATCCCCATACTTTAAAAAATTTGCGTCTCTGTCTGTTTGTTTGTTTGTTTCGACTGACCTCCTAAACGGCTGAACCAATTTAAATGAGAGTTTACACGAAGGTATTTTAAATTCCGGAAAAATGCATAGGATACTTGAAATCACTGACAGTTAACTGGTTCCCGTGGGATATTCAAAAAACCTAAATAAATGACTGATCTCTGAAACTATTACACCGATTTAAAAGAATTTTTGTATTGTGGTACCATACATCCCCGGTCAAGATCTTAAATACTTTTAGTCACAGAAATTTCTGTAGGATAGTTAAAAATCTACCTTTATTAGATCACGTACAAAAATGGTAAAAGTATATCGACCAAAATGAACCTTCTGACTAGGACTATACGGACTACTTTATTGAGCAAAACGTCATAGTAGGGGAGGTAAATAGCTTGATTTGCAGTTACTCGAACGACATGGAATCGGAATAGAAAGATAACGCAAGGTAAGAAAAAAGTTTATTACACTTTCTTTATAAGTGGGGGGACAGCGATAAATATAGGGGGGCTACCTGGTAACCAGCGGTTGAAAGAAAAAAGTTATTTGACTGTGTCAGCCATTCAAAGTGCATGTTAAATAATCCCTAAAAAGTGTTATTGTAACGATTTGGACCACAAATCTTTGTGTCGGTTGAAAAACACATAATCTTGAGATACTTTAGCGTGTTACATTTTTATGCAAGAGGTTCAAGTTGATATGGAAGTCCTGCTGTATAATAATCTGTGATTCTTTTTTCTTACCCTGTATCACCTCACTGCTGGGCAAAGTACCCTTCAAACTCATCTACTGCTCTCTGTCCAATGCTAGGACTTACCAGTTCTTGGATACATGGACCAGATCGTCATACCATCTTTTCTTGAGTCTTCTTCGGCGAAAATCGTCTTCAGGCACGCGATGTGTAACAATTCTGGTCCATCTATTGTTCTTTATCCTCGCACATTGCTACATCAGTTTTGACCAACAATAATACCAGTACGGGAGTGTATGGTGGTATATTTTATTTTTTCTTTTAACATAATACCTATGATACTCCGCTTCATAGCTTTTTGAAAAACCTTGAGTTTGGACTTCTGATTTTCGGAGGGGGACCAAGATTGTGGCCCATGTGTTAGGATAGGCAGTATGAAAACGTCGATGAGTTTGCGGTTCAGTGATATAAGAAGCTTTTCCAGGCGTTGTCTGCTCTACGGATTATTTCTTTGTCCTGCCTGTTTTCAAAGGAGACTGCCTAGCTCAAGTATGCTCCTCTACATATTGCTTTACCTGCCTGTTGACTGCAATCCACCAAATCAGTGGTGCTGTTGGTCATGACCTTGGTTTTGGATCTATTCATCGTCACTCTAACGTCAACGCTTTCTGCGCTCAGTTGTTCGAGCATCAACTCAAGTTCTGTCGATGTATACGTATTTCGACTAGGAAAATGTCATCTGCAAAGCGAAAGTTTATCAGTCGCCTATCCTCTACACTAACTCCTTTTGTTGCCTAATAATATCATAGGGACCTGAAGTGCTACTGAAAGCTTTGGTGATAGGGAGTCACCCTGTTTAACTCTTTTTTGTATTTTGAATGTCAGGCCTTTAGAGTGCAGTTTGATATCGGCTGTGCTTTGTTGGTAAATGATTTGGAGAAGTTTTATATATGTATGTGGGTTCGGCGATTTGCTGATGCCGTCGAAGACCTTTGAATAATCCACAAAGGCCAGGTTCAAAGGTTTATTAAATTCGCCACATTTCTCTATTACCTGGTTTTCGTATGGAGGTGGTCAGTTTGCTTGCTGACTTCCGTTGGTGGTTTGTGTTGTTCCAACTGATAGACTGTTCGATATTATCTGAATGTTTATATAGAAGGATATCGCTATTCTAAGCAAATAAAGGGAAATTTATAAATATTCACGTAAAAATTTTGGACATTATAAAATTAAAGAAAGTTATCGTACATAAGATCATTACAAATAAAATCACATAGATCATTAGAAAACTGGTCAAGTGCCCCTTGGATATTTGTTGTGTCAAAGGTTTTAGTAATTGTTGTTATAGGCGCGATTCTACGGTCATCGCCCCATGGAAAACGTCAGAGATTATTAGTTCTTCATAAACCTGCCCAATTCTTTTAACAGTGCCTTTGTAATTAGCATTAGCAACAATCCTATTTAAGATCACGCACCTCCTCCCTCCCGTATGAAGTGTACATACACGGCAGAGGTACATGAAAGGGTGCAAGGAGTCTCCCATTTAAAAATCTTATAAGGCAGTCTGAGTCTGATCAAGACTGCAAAAACCCCAACCCCAACTATCACGTTTCAACTGGCAAGTCATGTCAAATGCTGTCAGATTTGGTATGACATGAGTGTTTAGTTCTTGGTTAGTTCAAGAGATGTCACTGTGCTCTATTACTTTGCAATATTGCTTCAAACACTAAAAGTAATTCATAAGTTATATTTTATTAAACTAGCGCTTTCCGTTATTATCTCATTGTTTCATTACGAATACAATACAATCTACGAGAAATATACAAAAACAATGCGCAAAAGTGGCACATAACAAAGTAGCAAATACTGATCAATTCGTCACATGGCGACACACATCCTTTATAGATATTTTGAGATAGTGCATCGGTAGTTTGTATTGTTTACCTTTTGAAGTTATCCTGATATCAAACATCAATTTTGTGTACTAACTACATAGGTACAGTATGCTGTTTGCAACCATTGAAACCTGTTCCTGTCAAATAAATTAAAGTTTTTATCGTGGTTTTAGTACTAAAATGTGAAAAATAATTTTGTGAGTCCTAGCTACCACTCTCCTCTCAGGCTAGATCATTGCTTAGACAAAAAAACATATTGTGCGAGTGAATTATCTTTTAGTTGGCCGATTTGTAATGAAAAATGTGATATGTTGTTTATCACCTATTAATCTGTAAACAATTTCAGGTTCTTTAATGGATATTAATCTAATCAATTACTAAGTTTAATTATATTTTATTTTGTAATAGTTTTTATAATTTATGTAGCTTTATTTATTTTTCCTGTAATTTCTTTAAAAAAATGCGTCCTGAAATTAAAAATGCAGGCAAAAGTTACTATTCTACGCAGACGAAGTTGCGGGCACAGCTAGTTACAAATAAAATCACATAGATCATTAGAAAACTGGTCAAGTGCCCCTTGGATATTTGTTGTGTCAAAGGTTTTAGTAATTGTTGTTATAGGCGCGATTCTATGGTCATCGCCCCATGGAAAACGTCAGAGATTATTAGTTCTTCATAAACCTGCCCAATTCTTTTAACAGTGCCTTTGTAATTAGCATTAGCAACAATCCTATTTAAGATCACGCACCTCCTCCCTCCCGTATGAAGTGTACATACACGGCAGAGGTACATGAAAGGGTGCAAGGAGTATCCCATTTAAAAATCTTATAAGGCAGAGTCTGAGTCTGATCGAGACTGCAAAAACCCCCGTTGGGCTCCCCAACTATCACGTTTTTAACTGGCAAGTCATGTCAAATGCTGTCAGATTTGGTATGACATGAGTATTTAGTTCTTGGTTAGTTCAAGAGATGTCACTGTGCTCTATTAATTCGCAATATTGCTTCAAACATTAAAAGTAATTCATAAGTTATATTTTATTAAACTTGCACTTTATTCATTTCGATTGTTTCATTACGAGTACAATACAATCTACGAGAAATATACAAAAACAATGCGCAAAAGTAGCAAAGGAAATACTGATCAATTCGTCACATGGCGACACACATCCTTTATAGATATTTTGAGACAGTGGATCGGTAGTTTGTATTCTTCACCTTTTGAAGTTATCCTGATATCAAACATCAATTTTGTGTACTAACTAGGACTAGGTACAGTATGCTGTTTGCAACCATTGAAACCAATTCCTGTAAAATACATTAAAGTTTATATCGTGGTTTTAGTACTAAAATGTGAAAAATAATTTTGTGAGTCCTAGCTACTACTCTCCTCTCAGGCTAGATCATTGCTCAGACAAAAAACATATTGCGAGTGAATTATTTTTTAGTTGGCCGATTTGTAATGAAAAATGTGATATGTTGTTTATCACCTATTAATCTGTAAACAATTTCAGGTTCTTTAATGGATATTAATCTAATCAATTACTAAGTTTAATTATATTTTATTTTGTAATAGTTTTTATAATTTATGTAGCTTTATTTATTTTTCCTGTAATTTCTTTAAAAAAATGCGTCCTGAAATTAAAAATGCAGGCAAAAGTTACTATTCTACGCAGACGAAGTTGCGGGCACAGCTAGTACTATAATAAAAACGTAGAGGTAAAAATTCTTGTACTTTTTTGAAAAACGCAAAAAAAACAAGTCAGGGATATGTTTTGAGAGTAGGAGAACACATCCCCATACTTAAAAAAAATTGTATCTCTGTCTGTTTGTTTGTTTGTTTCGACTGACCTCCTAAACGGCTGAACCAATTTAAATGAAAATTTACACGGAGGTACTTTAAATTCCGGAAAAATGCATAGGATACTTTAAATCACTGAAAGTTAACTGGTTCCCGTGGGATATTCAAAAAACCTTAATAAATGACTGATCTCTGAAACTATTACACCGATTTAAATGAAATTTTGCATGGTGGTACCATACATCCCCGGTCAAGATCTTAAATACTTTTAGTCACAGAAATTCCTGTAGGATAGTTAAAAATCTAACTTTATTAGATCACGTACAAAAATGGTAAAAGTATATCGACCAAAATGAACCTTCTGACTAGGACTATACGGACTACTTTATTGAGCAAAACGTCATAGTAGGGGAGGTAAATGGCTAGATTTGCAGTTACTAGAACAACATGGAATCGGAATAGGAAGATTACGAAAAGTATATTACACTTTCTTTATAAGTGGGGGGACAGCGATTAATACAGGAGGACTACCTGGTAACAAGCTGTTGAAAGAAAAAAGGTTATTTGACCGTATCGGTCATTCAAAGTGCATGTTAAATAATCCATAAAAAGTGAAAAACACATAATCTTGAGATACTTTAGCGCGTTACATTTTGTACGCAGGAGGTTCAAGTTGATATCGAAGTCCTGCTGTATAATAATCTGTAATTTTTTTTCTTAACCTGTTTCACCGTGGAGGATGTGTAACAATTCTGGTCCATCTATTGTTCTTTATCCTCGCACATTTTACATCACATTCCCCGCCCATTGTTACATCAGTTTTGACCAACAACAATACCAGTACGGGAGTGGATGGTAGTATATTTTATTTTTTCTTTTAACTTAATACCTATGATACTCCGCTTCATAGCTTTTTGAAAAACCTTGAGTTTGGACTTCTGATTTTCGGTGGGGGACCAAGATTGTGCCCCATGTGTTAGGATAGGCAGTATGAAAACGTCGATGAATTTGCGGTTCAGTGATATAAGAAGATCACCCTACATATACCGATTCATGGACCAGAAGCTTTTCCAGGCGTTGCCTGCACTACGGATTATTTCTTTGTCCTACCTGTTTTCGAAGGAGACTGCCTAGCCCAAGTATATACTCCTCTACATATTGCTTTACCTGCCTGTTGACTGCAATCAACCAAATCAGTGGTGCTGGCTGTTGGTCATGACCTTGGTTTTGGATCTATTCATCTTCAGTCTAACGTCAACGCTTTCTGGGCTCAGTTGTTCGAGCATCGACTCAAGTTCTGTTGATGTTTACGTATTTCGACTAGGAAAATGTCATCTGCAAAGCGAAAGTTTATCAGTCGCCTATCCTCTACACCAATTCCTTTTGTTGCCTTAGAATATCAGAGTGACCTGAAGACTTCTTAGAGCGTGCTACTGAAAGCTTTGGTGATAGGGAGTCACCCTGTTTAACTCTTTTTGTATGTTGAATGTCAGGCCTTCAGTGTGCAGTTTGATATCGGCTGTGCTTTGTTGGTAAATGATTTGGGGAAGTTTTATATATGTGGGTTCGACGTTTTGCTGAAGAAGAGAAAGCTAAATGGGTTGATGTGGGTGATACCGTCGAAGACCTTTGAATAATCCACAAAGGCCAGGTTCAAAAGTTTATTAACTTCGCTACATTTCTCTATTACCTGGTTTTCGGTATGGAGGTGGTCAGTTGTCCAATATTTGCTTGCTGGCTTACATTGGTGGTTTGTGTTGTTCCAATTGATAGACTGTTCGATATTATCCGAATGTTTATATAGAAGGATATCGCTATTCTAAGCAAATAAAGGGAAATTTATAAACATTCACGTAAAAATTTTGGACATTATAAAATTAAAAAAGCTATCGTATAAAAAGATCGTTACAAATAAAATACACGGCAGAGGTACATGAAAGGGTGCAAGGAGTCTCCCATTTAAAAATCTTACATGACTGAGTCTGAGTTTGATCAAGACTCCAAAAACTCCCGTTGGGCTCCCCGACTATCACGTTCTTAGCTGGCAAGTCATGTCAAATGCTGTCAGATTTGATATTATGACATGAGTGTCTGTTTAGTTCTTGGTTAGTTAAAGAGATGTCACTATGCTCTATTATTTCGCAATATTGCTTCAAATACTAAAAGTAATTCATAAGTTATAAATTATTAAACTTGCGATTTACGTTATTATCTCATTGTTTCATTAGGAATACAATACAATCTACGAGAAATATACAAAAAACAATGCGCAAAAGTGGCACATAACAAAGTAGCAAAGCAAATACTGACTAATTTGTCACATGGCGACAAACATCATTTATAGATATTTTGAGACAGTGGATAGGTAGTTTGTATTTAACCTTTTGAAGTTATCCTGATATCTAACATCTATTTTGTGTACTAACTACATAGGTACAGTATGCTGTTTGCAACAATTCAAACCTGTATCTGACAAAAAAATAAAGTTTTTATCGTGGTTTTAGTGCTAAAATGTGAAAAATAATTTTGCGAGTCCTAGCTACCACTCTCCTCTCAGGCTAGATCATTGCTTAGACAAAAAACATATTGTGCGAGTGAATTATCTTTTAGTTGGCCGATTTGTAACGAAAATGTGATATGTTGTTTATCACCTAATAATCTGTAAACAATTTCAGGTTCTTTAATAGATATTAATCTAATCAATTACAATTTTATAATTTTTGTAGCTTTATTTATTTATACTGTAATTTCTTAAAAAAATGCTTCCTGAAATTAAAATGCAGGCAAAGTTATTATTTTACGCAGACGAAGTTGCGGGCACAGCTATTAATAATATATAGCTCTCCACACAAAACCATTACTTGCATATACCAAAGTTGTTAATGAAGAAGCCTGTCTTGTCCCAAGTTTCATTTAAATCATTTCAGTATTTTTTGTTTGAATGCGCAACTGATAGTCAGTGTGACTTTCGCATTTATGATATACCAGTGACCCACTCTCGCTTCGCCTCGGGTATATTCGACACAAAAACCTTCCTCTTAAATCCCTCTATCTATTAAAGAAACCAGGAGTTTTAAAGATTTACGCAATATTACGCATACCTAGGGGCAGATAAACGCGGGTGACTTTCCTTTATAGCATGTAGTGATGAAGTTAGAATTATAGAAGCTAATTATTTATTCTAATTAAGTATTTCATCAGAAGGGGAGACTGGCATTTAATTTGAAGTTGTACGTCATTTGGGGCCCCTCGTCTGGCGAGACCTGTAGGACTAGGCCTCACGAGCCAAAGGGTGAATCCGGGCCTGGTAAAAGTCGGTAAGACCATGAGTGAGAGAGTAAATATTTCAGCGTTATTAGTTTCTTGTACGTGGGCAAAATGAAAGAGACAATTACATGTTTGAAAGCATACGTGGGTCTGGTATGGCAGTCCACAAATCACACTCAGACTCATTACAAAGAATGTAGGGGAATCTCGTTAGACGGCAATTCTTTTTTGTTAACCTTAACGGAAAGGGTTATTTTGTTCTTCAGGTAACTGCCGACGTAATTATAAGTTATAATGTTAACTATGGTTCCAAATTTGAAATGCATACATGTACTATTATTCGACTCTTTAACGGTGAAGGAAAACATCGTGATGAAACCTGCACATCTACGAAGAAATTCTCAGGTTGTGCTGTAGTCGTTCAACCCGCACTTGGCCAGGGTGGTTGACTAAGGCCTGATCGCCCTAGTTTATGGTAGAGCCCGTGCCCCAGCAGTGGGGACGTAAAGGCTTTATATGGGCTGATAATGATGATGAAAATAACTTGATCCCTCTACACGTTGATAGACAAGGACATTAAATATAATGCCATAATGGTGCGGTGAATAGTGGACCTGTCTCTTCAGCCAAGAGTCGTGGATTTAGTGTCCTTTTTTTCTCCTAACTGGCATACGACGATGGCTTGGAGTAGCCTCGTCATTATCACGGAACTTGCGGATTGGGAGCGGATGGCTCTCACCCCTAAATAGGTTTGGTGTACTTTCGGGACACATATTTGTTCGATGAACATCGGTGTTCGTGTCTGGGTGTATTAAGTATATTATGTGTCCCATTGATTCTGATTTCTGTAACACAAGTGCTTAAGCTTCCAATTTCAAAATCAGAAGAATTTATGCGACAAGAGATCCGCCCTTGCTTTGCATCGAGTATATCATACACGAAAACCTTCCTCTTAAATCCCACTATCTATTAAAAAAAACCACATCAAAATCCGTTGAGTAGTTTTCAAGATTTAAGCATACATAGAGACAGACAGATGCGAGAAGAGACTTTGCTTTATACTATGAGTGATGTTGTATGTGATCTTTATTAATAAATAAATTAATAAATATCTGGGACATTTCCACACACGGTCACCTGACCCCAAACTAAGCAGAGCTTGTACTATGGGCGTCAGAGACTGATATACATACATTATATATTAATAAATACATACTTGAATACATAATCACACCCAGACACGGAACAAACACCGAAGTTCATCACACAAATATTTGTCCCGAGTGGGAATCGAACCCACGACTCTCGGAACCGCCAGCCAGGGTCACTAACCACTGTTCCACCGAGCCAGTCCAGTACCAGTATTATTTCTTAGTTTAATAAAATCATATGAAATGTGTTCTTATTTTTCATGGCCAGGGCGATGAAAACTGCCCGAGGACACTCACAAAGTATAATTAAATTAAACATCCACGTAGTAATTGATAAGCGTTCAATGCGACGCTTAAACTTCTCTATCAATCAATATATGTGTCGCACGGTTGATAATGACCATTCATTCATTTCACCTGTTCACGGTTGAACATTTTTTGTTTTTGTGAAAATATTAAACAGCTTATTATGAAGTGTTAGTAATGGAACGCAAACATAATTATATTGTAAAACGAATGTTAGGAACGCATCCCTAAGTTTTACTAATCTGCTGCGCGGCGCTAATTTCTTTCTCTTTGAATCCGAACCGCCGTAAGAACTGTACTTTCTTTTATCAATATACGATATTATTGCAAATACTTCGCTTTATTCTACTATTCCTACATGGTAGCAGAGCGTAGTTGATCAGCAAGTATCAGTGCAAATAATCGTACCGAATTGATCCGAGCTTTGCGATATACGCGTACTGAGAACATTGGAGGTTATACGCGTGCATGTGACCGGCCGGCGAAAATTTGAAAAATGAGTTCGTCGCATCACATGTTCAATCTAGAAAAGTTGATTGGGCGTGAAAACTTCGCAACATGGAAGTTCAGTGTAAAAACTTACCTAGAACACGAAGACTTGTGGCAATGTGTGGAGCCAAAGACCGATATACCTATCGATTCAAGTAAGCGACATCAAGGCGAAATCCAAACTAATACTATTGTTAGATCCGCAAAACTATGTTCACGTACAAAGCTGTAAGACTGCCAAAGAAGTGTGGGAAAATCTGCAAAGAGCATTTGACGATAACGGATTAACAAGAAGAGTTGGACTGTTAAAGGACCTTGTCAACACTACTCTGGAATCAAGCGGTAATGTGGAGTCATATGTTAATAAAATAATGACCACCGCCCACAAGCTACGTAACATAGGGTTTGAAGTCAACGACGAGTGGCTGGGCACCCTAATGCTGGCAGGTCTGCCTGACATCTACGCTCCTATGATCATGGGGCTTGAGAGCTCCGGCGCGACCATTAGCGCCGATCTTATCAAGACTAAGCTCCTACAGGAAGTAAGATCAGCAGATACCAGTACTGCTTTATATGTAAATTCAAGACACAAAAAATTTCACCGTTCGCCACACCAATCAAAGGCCAAGAAGGGGCCAAGATGCTACAATTGCAACAGTTATGGCCACTATGCCAAGTTCTGTTCAAGTGCTAAAGGGAGCAAGACCGAAAATGAAAAAAGCAAGAATGATACAGGTTTTATTGCAGCTTTTTCAGCATTTTCAGGGAAAAATCAAAACAAATGGTTCATGGACTCTGGTGCATCCATGCACATGACTGGAAACAGGCACTGGTTGTACAACGTCACAGAACCTCCGGTAAGGGAAGTAACAGTAGCTAACAAGGAGCCGCTGTCAGTTGGAGGAGTTGGATACACCGATGTCAGATTAGCAAATGGTAAGAACATTCAACTTAAAAATGTTCTGTATGTTCCTGACCTAGCCGTCAACCTACTCTCAGTGAGTGCTATTGTCAATAGCGGTTACAAAGTAACATTTACTCAAAGAGGCTGTAATGTTAATGATTCACATGGTAAATTCATATGTTCTGCAACTCTAGATAATAAACTATATATTTTGGATACACATATTAGTTCTGAAACTGCACACTTGAGCTCTAGTGAAGACAAATGTAGTGATACCTACTTGTGGCACCTCCGTATGGGACACTTAAATGTTACAGATGTCAACAGGCTGCCTAACTGCGTCAAGGGTGTCACTTTAACCAACACTGAGAACTGTGTGACAAGATGTGTTTCCTGCTATGAAGGCAAGCAATCCAGGCTCCCATTCAAGAATGTTGGTTCCCGAGCAACGGCACCTTTAGAACTTATCCACTCTGACCTCTGTGGACCGATGGAGAACTTGAGCTGCTCAGCGGTATAGTACATCAGACTTCCACTCCCTACACCCCTCAACATAATGGACTAGCAGAGAGGATGAACAGAACACTAGTTGAAAAGGGCAGGTGCATGTTGTTTCAAGCCAATCTGCCGAAGAAACTATGGGCCGAGGCAGTGGGGACAGCGGCATATATTGTAAACCGATCTCCTAGTAAAGCTTTACATGGTAAGACACCTTTTGAACTGTGGAATGGATACAAACCTGATCTGTCACACCTAAGAATATTTGGCTCCGAGGCTATGGTGTTTATACCTAAAGAAAAGCGCCAAAAGTGGGACAAAAAGTCAAAAAGGATGATTCTGGTCGGATACTGTGACAATACTAAAGGATATCGTTTATTAGATGAAAAAACATTCAAAATCACTAAAAGCAGAGATGTTACCTTCTTTGAGATCTGCAAGAGGGATTTAGTGACTGACAATGATGTTTCAGCTTCGTCTAACAGCCATGATACTGATAACCGAGTGGAGTCACAGCTGTGTGGTGATCACCCTACTTCTACAAGTCATAGAAGTAATGTGTTGGTGCAGTCCGAAGAGTCACCCCTATCTGAGACAAGAAATGTCATTCCATCACATGAAGAATCTACTACTGATGATTGTGTACTAGATGAAGACTGTGATCAGAGTTCAAGTGAGTATGAGACGGACACAGGGGACCTAGATGCAACATATGTACCACCGAGATGGGTACAGTCAGAGCACCAGCAAAGGAATATTACCCTGAGACCTCGGAACAGAAGAAACATCACAGATACAGAAGGAAATAGTATGTTTTGTTTACTTTCTAATTTTTCTGATCCACAGACAGTCGAGGAGGCACTCACATCACCATATGCCAAGCAGTGGCAACAGGCTATGGACGAGGAGTACAACTCGCTGATGAGAGACAACACCTGGAGTTTAAGGAAACTGGCTGTGGATAAAGGTCTTACCCAGCAAGTGGGTTTACAAATCTAAGACTGATCAGGATGGTAATATTGTTCGTTTCAAGGCCAGGCTTGTCATAAAAGGATATGCACAGAAGAAGGGCACTGATTATGAGGAAGTGTTCTCACCAGTTGTAAGGTACAGTACCATACGCTATTTAATGTCACTAGCTGCAAGACTTGGGCTTGACATCGATCAGCTGGATGCAGTGTCAGCATTCCTTCAAGGAGACATCGATGTGGAGATATATATGACACAGCCAGAGTTGTATGAACAAGGGCCTCAGGTATGTCACTTGCATAAATCTTTATATGGATTGGAAACAAGCCAGTAGGCTATGGAATTCAAAACTGAACACTGTGCTCCAAGATATCGGTATGAAAAGGTCAAAGTCTGACCCATGTGTATATTATAATGTTAATAAGAATACCTATATTGCTGTATGGGTTGATGATCTCATTTTATTTACTCCAAATAAAGTAGAAAAGGATATAATAAAGAAGAGGCTCATGCAACACTTAGAGATGAAGGATCTAGGTAGAGCCAGTCAGTGTGTTGGTCTCAACATAACTAGGCATGGAGACACCATTATGATAGATCAAGAAAAGTATATTAAAGATGTACTTAACAAGTTTGGTATGTCTGACTGCAAACCGTGTAAAACTCCAATTGAAGTTGGTCAAAAGTTCACTCAGAGTGCCGATGAAAAGGAAATGGATTACCCATACCAACAAGCCATAGGATGTCTTTATACATAGCTCAAGGCACAAGGCCTGACATTTCTTTTGCAGTGAATACTCTTAGCAGGTTCAACAAGGAGCCGAGAGCAGAGCACTGGACAGCTGTCAAGAGGGTCCTACGGTATTTACAAGGAACTAAAGATATGAGGCTCACATATACCAAAGATGGTGAATCAACCATGAAGGGTTTCTGGTGACGCGGATTGGGCCAGCGATAATAGCGACCGTAAGTCCTGCACGGGCTATGTTTTTATTTCTCAGGGAGGCGCAGTGACCTGGTGCTCGAGGAGACAGCAGACGGTGGCGCTGTCCACGGCGGAGGCCGAGTACATGGCGATGTCGTCGGCGGCGCAGGAGGCGCTGTGGCTGCGACAACTGCACGTCGAGTTCGGCCAGCCCCTAGACGGTCCTCTTCATATATTTAGTGATAATCAGAGTGCTATTAAGTTGTCCGCCAATGATTGTTATCTACCGCGTTCCAAACATATAGATATCAGATATCATTTTTTAAGAGAACATGTTAATAATTTAGAAATTAAGTTTAACTATTGTAGAGGTGATAAGATGGTTGCCGATATACTTACCAAAGGAACAACTGAGCACAAAAATTTGTATTGTATAGCTAAAATGGGTTTGCGTTCAGGGTGGATGTTAGTAATGGAACGCAAACATAATTATATTGTAAAACGAATGTTAGGAACGCATCCTTAAGTTTTACTAATCTGCCGCTGCGCGGCGCTAATTTCTTTCTCTTTGAATCCGAACCGCCGTAAGAACTGTACTTTCTTTTATCAATATACGTTATTATTGCAAATACTTCGCTTTATTCTACTATTCCTACATGAAGTAAGAATAAAATAATTTATTATTTGTATATTAGAAACGGACAAACGATGATGGAACAATGTATGGATGAGTAGCCTCGTCATCATCCCCAGACTTGCGGAGGAGCGTATGGCTCTCACCCCAAAATTAAATAATTATTACAAAGGATTAACCAAAGTTGCGATTTTTTAAACGGTTTTTTTTTATAGGTAGAGTGATTTGAGAGCAAGATTTTTGACATTGTTCATAATATTTTTGACTTTCGCGTTCTATTACACTCAATATTAGTCTTTATGGGTCAACACGCGATATTAGGAGTAGCGAATGCATAGCTACTTACTACCACTACCCGACGTTTCGACTGGGTTACCCCAATCATCTCCAAGCGACCATAAACACAAATATTCAAGTTGAGTGTTATGTGTAACGCCCAATTTATTACTTGGTCCATGACATACATAATATACGCTGATAATATACTGATCATTTTATCAGTATTATAAAATTAAACTCCAAGAAATCCTAACGTCTAATTCCGCCCTAACGTAACTGACGTAAACTGCCAACCGATTAATCATATTAATCTTTTTTATTGCAAGCCATTCCCCAAATTGGCAAAGAAATCATATTATTCATCCTACGACGCCCAAAAAGCCACCGACGAAACGGCAATTAGTAATGGCGGAATATTTGAGTTTTATTGCAAACTTAAACTGTCATTAGTACAAAAATCTGTGTGCTGTCACGCAATTTGCCGTATTTTACCGTTTTCGGGCTGTCTCATGCACACCGATTAAATATCGATTAAATTAGGTAACAGTTACCTCGCATTTGCAGGAAGTCGTTAGATTCCCTATTGTTCAGGAAAGCTACGAGCTTATTCAAAGCATATAGAAGCTTTTCATGTCTAATGTTATGTTTTTTTCTTTTTCAAAGAAAAATAATTATTATATAACTTTTGTTTTGATGGTATTACGAAAAAAGAACACAGTGTAAATACTACGTTGCCAAATTACCCGCTCGCAATACGTAGACTTTCCAGTGTAGTATGGCTCTACAAATCGACACCCAATCAATTCAATATTTTAAGCTATTGCATAGCTTTTATCGCGGGTTTTGAGCGCGGCGACCGAACCAAGAAATTCCGTAACGAAAAAAACCTCACAATCGTCTAACGTCGTTTCAGTTCGGTAGACTTCGGCACGGTGTTTGTGTGCGTGTGGTTAGACGTATTGTACGACTCTACGAAACTCGCACGAATCGAGACGAGCTGCTCCAAAATCGGACGATGCTATGCAATAGCTATACCGCTATAATATATATTTAAATTAAATATTTCACAACATCACTTACTTTGATCTGATCACGTGGTGAGTAGCTTAAGCACTTGTGTTGCAGGTATCAGAATAATCAGTACACACATATACTTAAGTATATTTAATAACACACCCAGACACGGAACAAACACCGATGTTTGTCACACAAATATTTGTCCCGGTTGGGAATCGAACCCAAGACTGGAACTGTCACACCGAGCCAGTCAAACAATGGAACAGAAGTTTCTAAATAACGAATAAAGCACTCTAAACTCTTTGATTTGGTATTCAAAGCAGTTTTGTTTCTTGCGGACTTCGTTTCGCCTTTGCAAACCGAAGTTCGACTATAAAACGTCTAGCGTTCATTTGTTTTTAGGGTTAACTTCTCAAAGGGTAAAAACGGAATCCGTTTTCTAATAATAAATGAATAAATATCTGGGACATTTCCACAAATGGTCACCTGACCCCAAACTAAGCAGAGCTTGTACTATGGGCGTCAGAGACTGATATAGGTACATACAAAGATATTTATGAGTACATACTTAAATACATCTTCACACCCAGACACGGAACAAACACCGATACTATCTACGCGTGCCAGAGTACGCGCAATTCGTACGCAGCTTTGCAATTTGTGAATGAAATAAATAAATAAATAAATAAATATTTCACAACGCACATACATTGATCTGATCCCGTGGTATGTAGCTTAATCACTTAGTATAACGGGTATCAGAACCAACAGTGGATACACAAATATACTTAAATATATTTAATAATACACCCAGACACGGAACAAACACCGATGTTCTTCACACAAATATTTGTCCCGAGTAGGAATCGAATCCACGACTCTTGGAACCATAGGTAGTAAACCTGGGTTACTAATCACTGTTCCACCGAGCCTGTAGCTCCTAATATTCCTGTAATATTCCTGTAGCCCGACATTACTACACATATTAAGTGCACCCACTCAATATTATGTGCTTTCAGTAAAGCTCTCATACAAACAACGTGATTTTTTGAAAATCTACCTAGTCCAGCGTATTAAACCGTTCGTCCACTAGTCCAACTCACACTTGACAAGTTTTGTCACATTTCAACTGTCCAAACAATGTCGGGGATACGTCTCCTACGTTTCGCCCTACGCCCTTTTGTCGTTTAATTAGTGTTGTCGAATTGTTGTAGCGTTAGTGTTGTATTTTATCAATTTGCAAACTCTTAGGAACTTCACGGAATTCAATAGACTTTACATAAAGCTTCAATTTATTTGCCTACTTAAAAAGACAGGTCTAAGTTTTTTGGGAAACTAAGTATATTTGCTTGCTTGGGCTCCAGATCGCGAATCGCGAATGGCTCAGAATAGAGAAGAATGGCGAATAGTCACTATCCACTGTTTCACCGAGCCAGTCGAGCATATAATATTGGAGTTAGTAAGTAAGTATATTTAGTTAAATATCATCATCTTCCTCTTAACCCAGCTGAAAAATTAGAATACCTACGTAATTTTTTTCTGTACTTAACTTACGCGGCTTGATCAACTCCATGTTTCTTTACAACTCTCTTTTCAAATCCTTTCGTTCCATAACTCAGGACAGCCGATAGCACATTTAAATGATTACATTTTAAATAACATACAATAATCTTGCAAACCTAACCTGAAAATTTCAGGAAAACATTCCCTGATGAAATAAATTTAGGAGCCGAGCTCCACCGCTTTCGTCTGGCAACAAAAATTGCTAGCAGAATAAATGAGTGCGATCCATAAGACAACATGCTTACAAAGTTTCAAGTTGTCAGACAATAGATTTTCACGGGTCCACAGGGCTCTTTATTTACCCAATTCACCTTTCTTCGAGATAATTGAAGCGGCTCAAACCGGTTTCGAGGAGTTTGCTTGAGATACCGATGTAATGAAAAGAATTGAACAAAAAAAACAAAAATTTCCTGCCAAGTTTGATTCTTGACTCTAACACAAAAGAGTATTTATTGTGTTTAGGTCAAAAGTTACGTAAGTAGATAGAACCGTTTGTGTAACTTTCTTTTGTGTAATGATATAATTGAACAATTGTTTTACAAGTATGCCAACTTCAATTTTGTTAAATTCAAACACTGCCTCGCCTTATCAAATAAAAATTAGTAATTTGTGTATGTATACTATAGATACACAAATTCTTATAACTATAAAGACATCTTCACAAATATTCCCGCGTGGGAATCGAACTCACGTCTCTTGGCGCAACGGACAGAGGCTCTTACAATTACTATCGAGCCATACAAAATATATATTTTTTTATAAAAGGCTAACAAAATGACCTCACTCCATCTGATGGTAAGCGGTAGAGAGATTCACATATTATGAGGCCGACAGGCACAACCCCAAAAAAAAGAAATACAGCAATGCTTTCTTTACACAGTTTTTGTTGATGTTCTGTTATGTAAAATAACAATAATATCGACATTTCTCGAGATTAATAAAGGAACTTTAAAGTTTAAATTAAAACAAATCTGCGTTTAACTGTGGTCGGTCGACCTTGCTCTTGTTGATTCTTAAAAGGTCAGCCGACTATTTTAAACCACTATTCGTATTTGGTAGAGGATCAATGCTTTCTTTCTTACCAAAAACCTCGTGTACATATTGATTGGCTTAAATATTGAATAGCCTTATTTTTGGTTCCCAATAAATGGTACCTTGAACTTGAGTTTATTACTGGCCATTTTTAGAAAGGTATTGACGAAAGGAAGTCAACGATTCTCATTTGTTATTTATTCCAAATTTATAGGGAATATCATGGGGTAATAATATAATGGACCAACTGACAGTAAGACTTGTAAAAAAAACATTTTTATTTTTGTGTGATGATGTGTCTTTAAATATTAGTTTTGTTTTTTTTTAAGCTGTTTTGTAATAGTGGCAATAGAAATATCAAACATCATTTGTGAAAATTTCAAAGGTACTTGATTTCCACCTCCGTAGAATAATCTGTGTGATAAAACCAGCTTTAGTTTTATGTCTGTGTGTGTGTTAGACACAGCCGGAGCCGGAGTATATTTTAGTATAATCACTACATAGTATAAAGCAAAGTCGTTTCAAATATATGTTTGTATGCTTAAATCTTTAAAACTATGCAACGAAATGTGATGTACTTTTAATTTAAGAGGAAGCTTTATGTGTAGTTATCCGCGCGCGACTTCGTCCGCGTAGACTTTTAACGGAACAAACATTACTTCCTTATAGAGCAGTCGGTTAAAAAGTAACCTTTCCTAGGCTCTGGACTAAATCTGTATCAAATTTCGTTTAAATCGGTCCAGCACTCTATGCGTGAAAGCGTAACAGACAGACAGACGGAGTTACTTTCGGATTTATAATATTAGTGTGTAACATATCTGTAGCGAAGCAA
Organism: Maruca vitrata; assembly: GCA_039566165.1. Classification (NCBI taxonomy): domain Eukaryota; kingdom Metazoa; phylum Arthropoda; class Insecta; order Lepidoptera; family Crambidae; genus Maruca; species Maruca vitrata. The sequence goes on along the minus strand of CM076912.1, from coordinate 15,090,458 downwards.
GGGGCTAGTATTCGTATATAATACCGCTGTTATTTCTGATATCTGTAACACAAGCGCTTATGCAACTTACTTAAGACTTGGCACAATGTATGTGATTTCACGTGATATTTACTTATTTATAAGAGCCTACATCGTCATTTATTTAAGTATATCTAATCAAGCGAACGTAATCAATTACCTGTTAAGGTAATGTTAATTGTAAACGCTCAAATCTGAAGTAATATAATCTATCCCACCCAATTAAAAAGTAATATATACTCTACCACTTAGTAATATAATACTCAATTGATTGAGTTACATTATCTTCAGCAGTCAATTACGGATAAGATTAATTGCATGCCTCTGGAAAAAAAATCATTGTCTTTGATAAAGTATTTTGTTAAATTAAAAACGTTTAAACTAATATTAGTCTCCCAAGTACAGGGTAGGCCTGTGCCTCAGCAGTGGGGATATATATGGGCTGATGATGATGATGATGATGATTCCCCCATTTTTAAGGAATCCTAATGATTTATAAAAAGCCTAAAGCCTTCTTCGATAAATGGTATATCCACACAAAAGTGTTTTTTTAATTCAGTAGTTTCTGAGATTGGCGTGTTCAAGCAAACTCTTATCTTTATAATATTACATAGTATACTATATATGTAGATTATTTTGAGTTTGGTTATTTGATTTTTTGATGATCAGGTTGTATGGGTCGAGTATAATCATGGATTATTATAACATGTCTCATATAGGCCTTAAAAATGTCTAAATCAGTAAGGAAGCTCAAAACTACCATTCATCTACAATCGATTAGTTCAAGTTTAACAACTTTAGTGCTTTAGAAAACCGCAGTTTCATTTATTGGACCGTTTTTTGCTCTCAAACTTTCAATAGTTAAACACAGATAGTTGGCAGGCATTGGAGCTCAACTTTTCTGCCTGGCTTGCAATATTAATAACCGTTGCAGTTACGGAGTTTAAAAGCAAACTCGCAGAAGTTGTGAGACTATCATCTACTACCTTCAAATGTTACCAATTTAAAACTTCATGTGTATCGTTTTGTATAGGGACTTATAGGGAACGTTTCCAGAAGATTGATTTCGATTATATATTCATTCAAATTGTATCGTCTATTATTTGCGCGAACACTACACATTTGGAATAAAACTAATTATATGGATTAAACTCGCGTGTATTGTTATTCTAAACATATTATTTAGAGACTCGACGTTTCGAGCTCTTGACAGCGCTAGTCGAAGTCTTACATACATATTACATATATAAAATCACGCCTTTTTCCCAGAGGGGTAGGCAGAGATCACTTCCAGCGATCCACTTTTCGCAGTCTTGCCCGTGGCCAAGCGCTGTTGTATCCGTAAAATTAGTTTTATTTTATACATATTGATTAATCATGGATAGATCGGCTAAGTCCCTAACTTCTGAAGTGGACACAGAGTGCACATGTATTTGTGAACAAACGAAAACCGTCGATGGCCATGTGGTTAAGGTGGCATGACATACGAAAGGTCGCCAGTTTAAACCCCGCCATTCTTTTTTGTAATTTTGTGTACTTTTATTCGACGCTTTATCCGTGAAGGAAAAACATCGTGAGGAAACCTGCACACCTACGAAGAAATTCTAAGGTTGTGTAGTCCACCAACTTGTGCTTGGCCAGCGTGGTTGATTAAGGTCTTATCGCCCTAGTTTTGGGTAGGTCCGTGCCCCAGCAGTGGGGACGACGTGCCAGTATCACGTATCATCATTATTACCATTATGTCCACTATGCTAGGACATAATGATTCTTCACCAACATTATATAAAGTTCCTTCCGAAATTTTACTTGACATTGTGTATTTTATTCTACATAATTATTAAATTACGATGTTACAGCTTTATAGAAATACAAAGAATACCTTTTTTTAGTAATAACTTTTTTTCAATTACGATATCATTCGTTACTTTGTAGTTAACGTACGCAATGACACATCGTTAAAATGATGGATGTTTCGATCGTTGAATATCGTTATTTGCTATTGATAGCAAAATAATTGTTTATAATAAAATCTTACAAGTTTCAGTTTATCTGTTGAAACAGTATTGTAGGGCGTTCGGTAAGAAAGAAAGAAAGAAGACATTAAGTACAACAAAATACACCGTGAAATTTAAGTGGTTGTTTTCCCGCAGCAAAAGGATTCTACGTTATTAGAACAATAGATTTGTGCAGTTATTTTTTATTAAAATCAATAAATGCTGGTTTTACGAAAGGTATAACCGAAACTTTAAAGTACGTTCGAACCACTTTATTACTCAAATTTAATTTTTGTTACTTTTTCACCACGTTTTGATTTACTAGTATAAAAATATTTCTGGACTAGAAGTTCACAATTCCTACTAGTTATGGTGTGCTCTGCTTAGTTTATCCCACAAGCAAACCCTGGTGTTAGTGTTCTATCATATGCCGCCTTTCGACTGCTGACATGGTTAATGTTATGACGACCACTAGAGTTAGTTATGACCGGTTTATAGGTAAGGAACTATTTATTTAATTAATAGTTTTCAGTGCACATAAAATAAAACCATTTCATTTTAGAATAATAAATGTTAATGATTTCATATAGTTACTACTTAATTATTTATACAATAACTTACTAGTCCTTATTTAAATTCAGATTAGTTAGTTCTAGGTTAATTAAAATTAAAAATAAATATATGGCACCATAGAAGTTGTATCGTAGAATTTTACAAACGCGGCACAATTTGAGTACTTCGTAATTCCAAAGCCTTATTTAATAAAGAATGCCCTTTATTGAGGAAACATGTCTTATCTCTTCGATCGATTACTTAATTAGCTTAAACGAAGCTTTCCAGGGAACACATTTTATCTGTAATCTGTACTTACGTATCGGGTAAATTAGATCCTTAAAATTTGCTTGCCGCATCAAGATAACATTTGCGAGATATTAAGATAGAACTTCTGTAGTAGCGAGGCTCTGAATTTTCGTCTTACGATGTTCATACTTCATAGGCTTTAATTAAATATTTAAATAAACCATAATTTGGAACATACCTACATAGGGAACCTGTTGTACCTAGGCCAGTTTTTGATATTTTTATTTTTTATAAATAAATGGTAAGAATAAGATCCGTCAAATAGGGAATAATGAAAAAGACCAGTTACTCAACTATATAATAAATAAATAAAATATGAGGATTTTCGGTAAAGCTGGAAACAAAAGCAACTTTAAAAAAAGGAAAACTGTCCAAGGTACAACAGTCCTGATGTACCTTGGACCGTTCCAGTTGTACTTTGGACATTCCAGGGTAGAATGAAGATAAATACTAGCAATTGCAGCAGAGTTTTATTTTTAACTAGCTGTGCCCGCGACTTCGTTCGCGTGACCTACAGGATTTTGAATTTTTTTAACTTAAAAATAGTCTTAGTTACTCCTTAACATCAGCTACCTGCCAATAAAAGTCCCGTCAAAATCTTTTCTGCCATATAAGAAGTTAGTCAACCGGAAGAAACATTAAAAACAAAATTATTTTGTTTCATATCATCATCATTATAATCTGTTTTTTATCTTGTAATAAATAAGTATATTACACAACATCATATTCATTGATCTGATCCCGTGGTAAGAAACTTTAGCATGGCAGCATATATGGCTGTTTCTTTTGATTGTGTTGGCTCAGATGAAGAGACAGTAGACCTGAGTATTTCATGTAACTTTCAGTTTGATATTTTCTCCTTGACAAAAATTGACGAAGATAAACTGATTCTGTGTAGAGGTTCGGTTATTCTTTTCGACGTACGAAATCCTAAAATCTACGTGAACAGCTTCCTCATATTGAATAGATCATCTTCAAGTAATCCTAATTGTTCATCTAACAAACTGAAATATAGGACGTCCTATTCCAAAGCCAGGTAGCAGTCTCTACAGTTGGACAGAAAAAAATGGTTTAGGTCGTTGCTTGCTATGCTCGCTAGTTCAAACCCCACAACGTACCACTGTGTTAAAAACTTCTTCAAATTTAAAAATTCAAATGTACGTATATCCGACGCTTTAACGGTGAAGGAAAACATCGTGAGGAAAGGAAACCTACACACCTATGAAGACATTCTAAGGTTGTGTAGTCTACCAACCCGCACTTGGCCAGCACGGTTGACCTTATCACCCCACTGACTGACTGGACCTTATCACCCCAGCAGTGGGGACGTATATGGGCTGATTTTGATTTTATTTTATTTTATTTATTTGGTATACAAAACATATTACAATCATACAAGAAAAAATTATACAGATTTAACAAAAGTTCCCGATTGCAATACAAAACATGTACACACAGACAGAAAATCAGCAAAAAGATAACATTTTTTTTTTTTAAATTATACTAAAACTAAGATCACACTAAAATTTACACACAGTTAACCCAGTCACTTGTAAATAGGACAAAAGAGGAATAGTGTTTTACAATGCATCACAGATGCACTGTAAAACATACCTCTTGAAATGATGTAGGTTGTACCGGTAGAGATCCATATCCTCATATTTATCGACCAGCTCGTTATAGGTGCGACACATCCTGACGATTGGATTATAAAAAGAGGTGTTGTTGTAATGAACTTGAAGTGCGAAAGGCTTAGGGTTGCGGGTCCTGTAACGAATGTTAAAGTTTAAGAGAGATAGAAGGGAGGGACAATCAATGTAAGAATTGGTTATTTTATACAGATATACGAGATCATAATACTTCCGACGTGACTCTAGTGATTGCATATTAAACCTTATCATCCTGTTCTCATAACCCTTAACAGTTCTGTGGCAACCCTGACGATAGCAAAGGGTCGCAAGGAGCCTTCGCTGAACTCGCTCTATACGGTCAATATGGATACCATAGAACGGAGACCATATGACGGTGTTAAATTCAAGCACGCTTCTTACAAGAGACTTATACAAATAAATTAAACTCCGCGAATTTTTAAATTCTTTAGTACGTCTTGAAATGAATCCAAGGGTTTGGTTACATTTATTCGTAATATAATCGTAATGAGTACGGAATGTGAGCTTTTCATCAAAGAGAACACCTAGATCCTTAGCAACATTCCTTCGCTCCAGAGTGTGGTTGCGTATTGTGTAGTGATGATGTAGTTTTTGTTTCTTATTAGTAAAAGATACAATAAAACACTTTTTCACATTCAGTTGCATATCATTGTCAGAACACCACTGGTCAATAATGTTCAAATTATTTTGAAGAGCTGTGGTGTCCTCCTTGTTTTTTACCGTTATAAATATCTTAAGGTCGTCCGCGTACAACAAGTTGGGGCACGTTAAACGATCCACAAGGTCGTTGATAAAGATAACAAAAAGCAATGGTCCGAGATGCGAACCTTGTGGGACGCCGGAAGTGACCACCAACGGAGCGGACAAATACCCCTTGATTGCAACCAGTTGGGTTCTACGACTGAGATACGACTTTATCCATCGATGCAGGCTGCCGTGTATTCCATAGTATTTTTCGAGTTTGTTGCACAGTATGTTATGATTCACTTTGTCAAAAGCCTTAGATTTTGATAATGATGATAGTTGGACATACTGTGTGCTTGAATCATGTTCTTTCTTAATCCCTGGCAAACAATTCTTTTCGAATTTTATGCTTTACCAAATAAAATATGCTGATGCTATACTTTTATATTGATTTTCATATTATTTTTTGAACTCAATATTGAATTTGTTCAATCTGATTGAATATTTAATACCCGGTTGGTGCATACAATGTATTAATCGCATTGTGATCATCTCATCCTTTTTTCTGATACCAAACCCTTGAGTATTAATATCAATGTATTTTTTGACAACCAACCTTCTTCAATTCGGCAATTATGGAAATTTGAATGCTCTCGTTAATTTTGACAGCTTAAAAATATGTCAATTAGATGACACTATTTTGTTAAATTAAAATAGATAAAGGCAACAATTAGAATATTTTCGATACATGTTGTCGATTCAGAACCCTTCTAGTAATTTACGTAATTTAATGGCACTCCAAATTTATCAATTCCAAAAGACAAACTTCACATATTTGACGTATGGTATACCTACCTACATACAAACTTTTCCACAATATAATATCGAAGTAATACGTAGAGCACAGTGCCATCTTTTGAACTACCAAAAAACTTATCACGTAGGTACTCATGTTATATCAAACTTGACAGCATTTATGGCATGCTGTACAAAGCACGATGCCATCTATGTGTAATTTTATGAACAATAGTTGACCCGACAGACTTCGTCCTGTCAAAAAAAAATTGCAAAAGATTTTGACGTTAACAACACACCCACATTTCTTAGATAACAGTGAGTGCTTGTAATTTAATATGAACTTTATAAAATAGCAATAAAGCTCAAATTGATTCTACGTTTTAGTTAGAAACGTTTGTATAAAAAAAAAGGGATTTTTTTAGGGTTTTCCGGCAATTATTCGATTTTTCGCCGTAAGAACCATCCTTGGACTTCAACGAACATTTTAAAAAAAGAATTGGCCAAATTGGTTCAGGCGTTGTTGAGTTATGCGCTTACCAACACATTTTGCAATTCATTTTTATATTATAGATTAAAACACTTATTGTGACATAACTATAATAGTTAGATATATGCTGTCGCGACATTTTTTGTAGATATTAATGTGTTCTACAAAATTGTAGTACATTATATATTTCTAAAATGAATACTTTTCGCAGCGCATGCGATATAAGGATTTTTTTACATCTTGGGTTTTTCGTACGGATCCCTACTTTTTTTGAAAATGTAATATAGCCTAAAACCTTCCTCGATAAATGGACTATCCAACAGTGAAAGAATTTTTTAAATCGGACCAGCAGTTCCTGAGATTAGCGCGTTCAAACAAACAAACAAACAAACAAACAAACAAACAAACTCTTCAGCTTTATAATATTAGTATAGATATAGGTAAGTACAACAATAATGGTTATACCTGTAATCAACAAAAACATTAATGTAAATAGCAAATTAACAGTTACCTTAATTAAAAGTCTCTTGCCTCTTTATTTTGTGTCAATAACATAACAAATGTTTACATATTTAAATATTTATTTTTTGCCTTATATAAATAGAATAAAAATATAATCAAAAAATATGTTTTTATAAGGTTATATTATCTATATCAAAATTATCTATCTATTATCTATGTCCAAGGTACATCCTCAGTACAACATCATAACAATTTTAGTTACAACTTGTTTAAACACACTTTTAATTGAGGTTGGGTTCTGACATCTATACTATCTAAAACCTTAATAAACTGAGATTATAAAGGAAGTAAAAGATATTTTATAAATACATATCGTGACAAATTAAGAGGCCATAAGTAAATTACAAAAAACGAACTTTTAAGGCAAAAAAGAATAAATTACCTTTTTTAACTGCATTGACCCGGCGCCGGCGAATCACAACTAACTTCACGTGAGTCTTATCAAAGCAGGCTTTGACTGCCATATACAATATTATTGTAAAGCGCGGGAGTTTACGAAAAATTACAATTGTCCTAGGTACAACACTGTCCAAGGTACAACAGGTTCCCTACTACCACCTTACCGCAAACTAAGCAGAACTATGGGTTTAAAAGATAATATACATATAAAGATATTTATATATATGTTACGGCTAATACCCGAAGTGCGGCTACACCTAGGTTTAGCCGGCTAGAACTAGGTGTAGCCACTTACTCTTGGCTAAACCTAGGTGTAGCCGATTGTTTTCGGCTAAAACTAGGTCTAGCCTTCATCATGCCGGCTACAACTAGGTCCAGCCATTCCATGTCGGCTAATACTAGGTTCAGGGAATCCCTGTTGGATAAAACTTAGATGCGAGTCCCGCCAAGCCTTCTGTCCTCCCCCGCCTCACACTCAGGACTCACAGCATCTGCAGCAGCAGCGCGGGGTGGAGGGCGTAGCGAGACACGCGCCCCTGCAGGTTGTGAGCACCAAGTGCTGCTGATCTACTGCAGGTCTACTAGCGAGTGTGACTCATAGCGTCTGTACATAGTTGTAACTGCCTCGTTGGTCTATTGGCAGGAAGCGCTGCGTAAGGACCGAGAGGTCCCCGGTTCGAGTCTGCGGTCGGTGAAAATTTGTGTGAGTTTTTCTGTAATGAAATTACTTAGCCCGGAGTTAGTTAACGCCCGTGCCTCGGAAAGCACGTTAAGCCGGTGGTCCAGCGCCCGATCTCTCGTCGGTCATGTTGGATTGCCGACCCACCAAATTATGACGGTACGGGAAAAGAGAGTGCACTTGTGTTTGCGCGCTCACTTGTGCACTATAATATGACCTACGCACTTGGCTGATCTTAATTGAGATCGGCTGCCATGGCTGAAATCGGTCGGACGCCTTATCTTACATACTTAGTTATAGCCGGCATGCTTTCGGCAGAGCTTTTTAGATATTAAAAAAACATCCAATAATTAGAAACCAAGGTAGTTTTTCATTCTTTTAAATCAAATTGTAATAAATAACACATATTGTTAGGAGTAAATTGTTAAGTACAATAGGAACAATCAGGAACATTTTTTTAACAACAGACAATAGTTGCATATTATAATTTTAAAGAATATAATTATAAATCACAGGTTTATAAAGTAACATAATCTATTTAGAACAATCTATACTTGAGTGACATTTTGAGTTGCAATATAATACCAACAGATTTGCAGAGGCACTTTATGTTGCCACATTTGGTTTTGTAGTTGCATGTTTTCAAATTAATGGATGTTTTTGTAATATCTAAAAAGCTCTGCCGATAGCATGCCGGCTATAACTATGTAAGATAAGGCGTCCGACCGATTTCGGTAATGGCAACCGATCTCAGTGGAAATCAGCCAAGTACGCAGGACATATTATAGTGCACAAGTGTGCACGCAAATACAAGTGCACTCTCTTTTCCCTACTCTCATAATTTGGTGAGTCGGCAATCTGACATGACCGATGAGAGATCGGGCGCAGGACCACCGGCTTAACGTGCTTTCCGAGGCATGGGCGTTCAACCGCCGACTTCCTAACTCCGGGCTAAGTAATTTCATTACAGAAAAACTCACACAAATTTTCACCGACCGCAGACTCGAACTGGGACCTCTCGGTCCTTACGCAGCGCTTGCTGCCAATAGACCAACGAGGCAGTTACAACTATGTACAGACGCTATGAGTCACACTCGCTAGTAGACCTGCAGTAGATCAGCAGCACTTGGTGCTCACAACCTGCAGAGGCGCGTGTCTCGCTACGCCCTCCACCCCGCGCTGCTGCTGCAGATGCTGTGAGTCCTGAGTGTGACGCGGGGAAGGACGGAAGGCTTGGCGGGACTCGCATCTAAGTTTTATCCAACAGGGATTCTCTGAACCTAGTATTAGCCGACATGGAATGGCTGGACCTAGTTGTAGCCGGCATGATGAAGGCTAGACCTAGTTTTAGCCAAAAACAATCGGCTACACCTAGGTTTAGCCAAGAGTAAGTGGCTACACCTAGTTCTAGCCGGCTAAACCTAGGTGTAGCCGCATTTCGGGTATTAGCCGTAACATATACATACACAGATACGGAACACACACAAATGTGACATTAAAATGTGTTCCGCATGGGAAATAAACCCACTTTTGGGACCGTAGTCAGGGTTCGAACGAACCTGTCAATGGACTATTGTTGACAACTGTCAGATGTCTAAATTCTCGATTGACCAATGAGAGATCGGGCTCAGGCCCACCAGCTTAACATGCTTTTCGAGGCACAGGTGTTCAACCGCCAACTTCCTAACTCCAGGCTGAGTGATTACATAACGGAAAAGTCACGCACATTTTGTCCAACCCCAGACTCGGGGACCTCTTGGTCCACACGCAGCGCTTGCTACCAATAGACCAACGAGCCAGTTAAATACGATCATACTTTTATAAGCACGTTAATCTAGTGATCCTGAGTATTGTCTCATTTCTTTTCGACTATTGCTGTTTTACAGGAATATATTAGTGGAAAATAACAAAAAAGTGCATGTGTGCAATGCGTTTTGTTGAGCTCATTACAAAACGCATTGCGTAGATAGCCAATCTTTGTATTTACAAGTAATCTTGAATAGCGGATGCAAACAAAGTCACAGGCGGTGGGCTAGTGGAATATAATTTTTGTGGCGTGACCCGGAAGCAATTTCAGCTACCGGATATTATGCGGAACTTTATTGAAACGCCGATGTTTTCTTCATAGATCGATTGAAATATTCGCTCTACATGTTTTATTCGCTTTTTTGGACATCCGATGAAATAAGTATGTTTTACTTCCATAAAAAAAACATTTGTACATAAAACATCAGTTATCCCATCCCAAGGAGAAATAAAGTACATAGAGCTGAAACCTGCTTTAATGCAAAAGGATAACTCGTGAAGTAATTACAGAGAAAATACCAGCTTTTATCACGTGCCTACTAAAAACGCATCCAGATTGGCCCATAAACTAAGATGATTACTAACTACTAGCAGATATAGCGGTTAATTGACAAAATCGCTCTCATTCCATAGCCCGAATGGCTTGATGGCTTGTGTGTAGTTACATGTCTCGCCAAGAGTCGTGGATTCGATTCCCATTTGGAATAAATATTTGTGTCCGTTCCGTATGTTATTTACATATTTAAATATATTTGTGCATACCACTATTGTTTATGATATCCCTAACACAAGTGCTCATGTAACTTAGCACGAAATTTAATCAATGTCTGCGATATTGAATAGTATTTCATCATAATCCCATATAGTACATCCCTACCGAATGGCAAGAGCCTATCCAAACTAGGGCGATCAGGCCTTATTCCTTAGTATAATATTAAATTTATTTACACCATCCCTCCAAGGGTGCTAAAATTCAACTAACTAAAAGAAAGACATAGCACAATGTAGTCAGCTGGTTAACTAACAATATAAAGTCATCCAACCCTAACGTCGTCACAAGAAAAATACCTAGTTCATTACGTGAGTAAATTAAGCATTCCAGCTCGACAGCATAATCTTTTAACTAAATTAATTAAGATACTTCCCCGCCAATGCGGAAACTCTTTATAGGTGAGCCATTTGCTAGGGCGCAGCAATTTGCTGGGTTAAAAATATTCACGCCTTCAGAAACCTCAACATTTATTATTGGCTGCTATCATTTGGTTGGCGTTGGCATAAATGTATAGCGTGATTAATTGTATGTGTCTTTTTTTTGAGATTTTTTAACGAAAATCGGAAATCTGAAATAAAAAAAACTAATTTAACTCGCGTGTATTATTATTCTTAACAACTTATTTCGAGACTCGACGTTTCGACGTTTACAGTGCACTTGGTTACGGGCAAGACTTCGCGTCAAATCATAGACAATACTATGAAAATCGGATAGTTTTGAACTTTTTTAACAGAGTTCATTGCAATCTAACTTTAGTCATATAAGATTTTAGATTTTCTCGTTACATTACATTAAAAACTGGTACACGCAATAAAAGGAATAGTAAAAACGTAGTTACTTAGTGCTCCATTTGTGTAACCCCAAAATAACCAGTTTTTAATTTGAGTCACATACAGTCACGATCAATCGATAATTACCTTTGTGTCAAACTCTGTCTACCCAATATGATACTGGTACGTACATTATGTTCATGATAATATGTTTAGAAAACAATTTCCTCCTATCTTAGACTTTCAAGTACGCAATGATGACTTTTTTACCGACAACCTTTTTAAAAGAGCTTTGATAATAATCAGTTTTATCAAAAATTCTACCGTAAAATCAGGCTCTCTCTATGATGAAGTATTATACTTTATGGGTCTACACGCGATATTAGGAGTAGCAAATACTTAGCTACTTACTGCCCGACGTTTCGACTGGGTTATACCAATCATGGTCGCGACCAGTAGACCCATAAAGATTAATATTTAGTGTAATGGAACGCGAAAGCTTGAAATCTCTGTATGTTTATTATAGATTTAGAAATAGCAGCGATTTTATTTTTATCTCAGATCTATGTTTATCCTAAAAAAAGCTTTAAAGATTGTTAATTAATATGCTTTCACCATCACATGTTTTTCCCTCATACACAAGACTTTCTCAATGGTTTCCTAATCAATAAATATTTAATCAACCAGTGGAAATACACTTCGAGGGAATGCAACAAGTAGTAGCAATTTTAAGCTAATTATAAACTGAATGATTTATAGAACCGAGTTGAATTCTGAGAAGTTTTATTAAAATAGATCCCACCGTTTGCGTCATGAATTGTAAGTTTGTTTTGTAGGCGAATAGTTTGGTAAACAAGACACAATAAATAATAATAATAATAAATAATATCTGGGACATTTTCGATCACGGTCATCTGACCCCAAACTGAACAGAGCTTGTACTATGGACGCCAGGGACTGATATACATACATATATATTTATAAATACATTTTCACACCCAGACACGGAACAAACGCCGATGTTCATCACACAAATATCTGTCCCGAGTGGAATCGAATCCACGACTCTTGGAACCACCTGTCAGGGTCACTAGCCACTGTTCCACCAAGCCTGTCAAATATGTATGTATAGCTCTTTCTACGAACTACTGTAAATACATGCTTAGGTCTCATTAAATATTTGTCTCACATCAAAGTATCGCCTGAAACCTAATACTACTATAACCAAGGGAATGTTTAGTTTTGATTAATATTCATTTACTAAATAAGAATTGTAATTGATAGGAATCAGCGATACCAGTCTGGGAGCGGATGGTGGTATTTCTTATTTTGGTCCAGCCATCAAGGAATTGGCAAGGCCAAGCCTTGAATAGAGAGCTGTGGACAAGTTTGGAGGAGACCTTTGCCCAGCAGTGGGATATCATGGGTTATTAAAAAAAAAAGGAATCAGAATTTGTGTCATGAGTGGGAATCGAATCCACGACTCTTGGCCATACCTTGGCCACGACTTAGCCAGTCAAAATATCAATCAAAGGTTATCTTTATTAAGCAACCTGTACCAGTCTACTGCTGGGCAAAAGTGTTGTTATTAGCCAAATGAAAATTAAACGAAAGGGCTCGGTGGACCAGTGGTTAGTGACTCTGGTTACGGTTCCAAGAGTGAGTTCGATTCCTACCTCAAAAAACGTTTATGTTACGAATATTTAAATTGATTCAGTATCTGGGGTGGAAATATGTATCAATTGAAGTACATAATATCTTAGCGGGATTAACGGACATAAAGACAAAAAACATGTATTTTTGTCATTGGTAACCGATATAGATTTATACTTTTTTTTTGTAAAATATAGTTTTTTTTTTAATATTACAGACACCTTAATTTTATTTATTTGTAGAAAAACTTGGGGCACGTCATCAAACTTTTGGAGTAAGGGCGCGTAACGTCACTCCTAGGCAAAAATAGTATACCAGAGCCGCTCTAAGTTGGCCGATTTGCTACATGTCAGACTGACTGCACTAGTCTTTGAGTATAAAGCCACTGGAGATGCCTTACACGGGCGACCCCTCCGGCAAAGTACATTGGTCAACTGTTCAAACACGTTTAATAAAACTACTTGTCGCTGCACCACCGCCATTTTGCATTGATCCCTGTCGCGTGACGTTACTCTTGAAAAATGGTTAGTTGTGCAGTATTCTCATGTAAAAGGCGATCGAGAGCTCAAATTCGCAACAAGAGCGCGTTTAGTATCATATCTAAGTGTTTTTATTAACTTTTAAACGTGTATTTAAGAAGAATTGCCATTTAAAAAAAGTCGTTGCGATACGTAAACGACAGAAAAAAATAAACAAGAATACAGTGGTACGGGTCTAGTGATGTCACAAAGTCAAAAAAGCGACTCGACATTTGAATGAATCATTCACTCCCTGCAGTTAGTTGTATAATCCGTAATATTAAATAAAAGGTCTAAACATATGTTATATTTAAATCTTGTAAGATGAATTAGAAAAAATTACTTTTCTTTCCTCTGGTCATACGATATTGAAATTTAGTCTGAAAATGAAAAGAAATTCTGTGACTCCCTTAGAGATATTTTTAAAGACATAGATATTTTAACCGTATCCTCTCAGTACATTTTGGACTGTATCTTATATGTTTACAAGAACATACAATCATTTAATATCGGATCCTCACCATTTTAACACCAGTAATAAACATAAGTTTGCCGTTTCAAGGCTCAGGCTTCAAAAGACTGGAAAGTCGTTCTTGGGTTTAAGCACAAAATTGTTTAATAAGATCCCACAAAATGTTATTGAATTACAATAATCAGTACAAGATAGTTCAGTTCATTCACCAAACTGATTTTATTTTATTCTTTGTGTCATCACTATTTTTTTCGTATGTGTGTTGCGTAGTTACGTGAAAACTTTGTTTGTGTGCGTGTATTGTTTGAAGTGTTGAACATTTTTGTAGTGTGCGTTTATCGTTACAGCAAAATTTGTGTCTGTTGAGTTATTAATTTTTTGGTGGTGTGCTGTACGTGTTTACCTCGCCCCCCGCTAAAAGTGGCGAAAAAATTTGTTAGAAGCGTTGACGTTATGGCATGTCCAGTGGCTTTATACTCAAAGGCACTAGTGAGGACAACGGTGAAATTGCCGAAGTATATAAGTAACAGTTATTTCCACTTTATAACCAAGCAAGGTCTAATTATAACAATTTTTTATTAAAAACATTAATTCACATCCAAAAGATTGAATTTAAGTTCCTTATTTATAAATATATTTATTTTTAAAATACAATACTTATTAAATCCTTCATCCGATTTTTAAAAATACCTGGTGAGTATTACCCACTACGTCACTATGAAAACGTGTCAAACGGCGTAACCTTGTAAAAAGCGTAATACAGAGTGAAAATTTTACGTTTTCTTTTTATAATTCAATTATTTTATGTATTAAAAGTCAAATAAGTATATAATTATACCGGAGCCGTTCTTAGAAGACTGATTTGACTCTTTTTATTTTATATTTTGCATTTATCCTTGTTAAGAGGAACATATTTACGTGAATCATAAAGAACAACTTTTAAAAATAATACGTTATTTCAAAATTTCAAATGCACATAATTATATAATTATTTGTCTTTTATTACCTAAAATAATTGAATTATAAAAAGAAAACGTAAAATTTCCACTCTGTATTACGCTTTACAAGGTTACGCCGTTTGACACGTTTTCATAGTGACGTAGTGGGTATAATACTCACCAGTGGGTATTTTTTTAAAATAGGATGAAGGATTTAATAAGTATTGTATTTTAAAAATAAATATATTTATAAATAAGGAACTTAAATTCAATCTTTTGGATGTGAATTAATGTTTTTAATAAAAATTTGTTATAATTAGACCTTGCTTGGTTATAAAGTGGAAATAACTGTTACTTATATACTTCGGCAATTTTACCGTTGTCCTCACTAGTGCAATCAGTCTGACATGTGTCGAATCGGCCAACTTAGAGCGGCTTTGGTATAATAAATTTATTATAATTAGACCTTGCTTGGTTATAAAGTGGAAATAACTATTACTTATATACTTCGGCAATTTTACCGTTGTCCCTCACTAGTGCAATCAGTCTGACATGTGTCGAATCGGCCAACTTAGAGCGGCTTTGGTATAATATATAGTGACGTCATCTGAATCTTTTAAGCACTACATCTGCATTATTTCTTGTTTGTAAAATAAAATATAAAAATACTTTTACAGTATTTTAAGTAATCTACTAAAAAAATTTTTTAGTCGTAACGTAGTATTAAGCTTACTGGGAAATGAACACCACTCCACTAAGGCCACAAAGTGATTGCTTATTTTGTACTAGCGACCTTCCCTTGCTTTGCTTAAAGTATGTCATACATACACCGTGAAATTTGAGTGGTTTTTTTCCCGTGGCAGAACGATTTGCCTTTAGTAATACTATCGAGTTATGCAAATTATTAATTGAAAAAAAATTTTTTTTTCGAATTTTCGTAATAATTATTATCCAACTCGAAAACGAGAGAAGCTTTGCCGCATTAAATCGATGCTTAAAGCTAAAGAAGCTCTACACCCTAAGTAATAAAGTCATAACATTCGTAAAACCGGCATTTATTGATTTTAAAAAAATAACTGCACAAATATATTGTGCTACTAAGGTAGAATCATTTTGCTGTGGGAAAACAACCACTCAAATTTCACGGTGTATAAATCATCCTCTTGAACCACTCTATATGTTATTAAAACAACATTGAAAACCTTTGCGTAGATTTATACTAGGTATATAGCGGTAATAAGTTTTTAAGGCAAAAAATTTGATGCATGATATCCGTGAACATGTTAGGCTCTAGGCAGTAAGTAGCTATGTATTTGCTACTATACTAATTATCGTGTGAGTTCCTAGATATGGGGAGAGCCATCCCTTCCCCCGCAAATCCGGTAATGATTACGAGGCTACTCCAAGCCATCATCGTATGTCAGTTAGAAAAAAAACGTGTCCAGTAAACATTTTTGATAAATATCCTAGGTCCCTGACTGTATGTAGGCTTCCGCGCGGTCCCGTAGTTGAGTTAGGCAATGTATAAGACGTAGCATATAACACCCCCTTCATTAGATAATAGCCTTTATTAGAAGCCTTTCTTAATATTAAATATATCATGTGCCCTAATGATACTTCATTCGTCAGATATTATTTTAACCGATTTTTCCTACATCCTTCAGAGCTGTGTAATTTAAACAAAAGATTTCTTCCGAAAGGCATAGTGCAGTCGTTTTTACCTTTTTAAAACTAAAGTTAAATTCTGATACTGACCTTACATTTTAAGCCTTGGTCTCATAAACGGAACGGAAATTTTAAGGAATAAATTATTCACGTGCATTTTCATCAATTAATCAATTAGATATTTTCAAATAATATGTATTTTTTTCTTTAAAACCTTTTTTATTCTCACCAAAAAAAATACGTTAAAAAATGGGAAAAAAAATTATTATAATTTTCTATAAACGATCGAACTTGCAATAAAGGTAAAATAAGAAATATTAACATTTGGAAATGTTAGATGAATAATATTAACGATTTTCAGGTCAGCCAGACCTATAAATGAACTTAACATCAAAATATGATTTACTTAAACTAAACATAACTAGTTAATTTACCATACCTTTAAACGCAGAATAATAATTTCAATCGATCCACTTTCAAACTGATTCACAAAACCGCGTTCCGTTTCAGTCCAATCGAATTGCAAAATTTAATTTCGCAACAACTGTACGGGCACTCAATACTGGCTATTCCACTGTCACTTAATAGTTTAAAAAGTAAACTGTCAACTTTTTTTTTTCGCGTACCTTTTTAAATGGAAGTTTATGTTCGCGCGCAGTGTAAAGGCGGGTGCAGGCGTGCGGCGCGTTCGCCGTCCGCCGCCATATGCCTGACGCGGCACCTGTTGTGGCGGTTCTACACTGTCCGTATTAATAAATGTTCCCACGTAATTGCCGATGACGGTTTTAGCATGAGCGTTTCTGTGGTTTAATTAAGCTCAAATTTTCGTGTTCTCATCGGCTTGTGGCGGTGTAATGTGTAACCAACTTAATTTAAAGTTTCGATGCTAATACAAACCGAAAAAAAAACGTGATTTTGATTAAAATTAAACAACAAAGTTGTTTTTTTTAAGTGTTTTTGATTTTACATAAAGCTCTAAAATAAATTTAAAATTAAAAGAATTCAATTTTTTATTCATATTTTCAAATTTAAATGAAAATTGCTTTGCGATAATTTATCACTTAAAAAATCTGATGTTAAACATTTTACATAAGGCTTTAAATACTTATTTATTTTGATAATAAATATAATGGGAAGTTAATGACAAACTTATACCTAGTTATTTATTATAGAAGAACAATAAAAATCTTGCACTATTGTACAAAACACTACGTAAAACAACGAAGTTTTAATAGTCTTTTATTTGCGCGAGTAAAGTTTGCTATTTTTTTATTTCAAACGCAATCTTAACTAAAATAATAATTAAGTGTCGTCTACGTAAACAGCATGCAACTAAACACAAAGTTAAATTACATCGTCGAAACCAAAATACACAATGAATTTTGGTTCAACTTAATTGAACCTGAATCAAACAGAGAATGCAATTTGTGTTTTATTTTCTTAACGAGACGAGGCATTGCCCCTCGGCGTATGCAAACAAGACATCTGTTGATATACGTTTGTACTTTCTTGTTGTATTTTTAAAGACTTAGACGTCTCAAGTGCCATTGAAATGAGATATTCACGATTTGGATTTTTTATTCTTAAAAAGATAGGTACTACACCCTCCTAGACACTAATATTGAACAAAAATTTAAAAAAACAACAGCATTTCTAATAATAATGTTTGAAGTAACAAAGTAATAATTTTGAGTTTTTTTATAATTTGCTGAAACAGTCATGAAAATCATTTCTGTACATCTTTCACACTCACAATCACTGCGATATTCAACATTCAACGATTTTTTTCTACAAACGCTACGATACATAAGACTGCTACAAGTTTTCGTAGCACTATTGTGTGCCTACAAGCAGGCATCTACGACGTAGTGCTACAACAAGCTACGAACTTTAGACCGCTATGCAACGAATGCTACGGTATTCATAATTATGTATGTTGAAATGGGGTGTACAAAACTTTAAATGTGTATTCTTTTTGCATATGTTGTAAAAATATGGATTCCAATATAATATGATTAATTGATTTCTTACTGCCTGTACTTATGAAATAACAATATAAAATTAAACAAAGCAAAACCGATTTAGACTTCTATGATATATCATATTGAATAATAACTATAAGTTCAGCCGTAATTCAGTTTGAAACTAGAATATAGTTGTTTGAGTTGAATTTAGTCTCAGCCAAGGATTTGAGATGCATTATACGAGTGCTAATTCTACTGTCGGTTTCAAAGGTTTTTATGAAATAGAATATTTGATTCAGAACCAAACCTGACGTTTTATAATGGAAAGCTCTCTGAGCAGTGAAATTTTTAATTTAGGATTTTTCAGGATTTTTTAAACTAATAATAAAGTGTTATAATAAACAGCTTATTTTATTGTACTGTATTCTATAGTGTTATAAATTGAATTTGAATAAAATAAAAAGATTTACATGTTCGAAAAGTTTTTTTCCATCGATCATAAATTAGAATACTTATTCACATTCCACTGAAAAAGTAAAGCGAATAAATTCCCGGTGACGACAAAAACAAATAAAAACTCAACTACACTTTACCTCTTACTACTCCGCCATTAAAAGCTCGCCTCACGTAAAAAGCTCTACCGGTTGATTTATATGGAAATTGCGGAAAAATATGGACCGCCACGGCGATTATAAGACTTGCCACTCTGCGGGCTGTATAACATGATCCGTTTAAATAACGGCTTGCAATAATAGGTCTTTCACTAATGAATAGTGTAGAGTATGAAAATGTATTTCAGTTTTTCAGAAGGGCGGAGACTTTGTTACGGCGGCGTTAATATGCGACTATGTTTTGTTATAATACCAATGACCTGTGTGAGTGAGCTCCGGGTATATAATTCATAGAAACCTTCCTAGTAAGTCCTTCTATCTATAAAAACACATTTAAACACCGTTGCGTTGTTTTAAACATTTTGACAGACGCGGGAAGCGACTTTGCTTTATACTATGTAGTGAAGAAAGTTTATAAGGAACGATATTATCGTTCTTATTTCAAACACATTGTTTTATTCTTATAAATACCAAAGGCTACCCTACAGCTAAACATTGAGTTGAATATCTATGCAGTTATAACATTTCATGAGTCATAACTTTAATAAGTCAGCGCCTGGAGTTGGGGTTCGTCTTATGATACTCTTGTATATATTTTTTTGTTTATATTATGTATATGTTTATAAGGAAATGCAAACAATACGAATCCCACGCCAGTGTACTTCATTATATTTTTTGGAGTGAGTTTTTCAAATGTGTAAAAATACATAATTTACAAAAGCACCGGATTTTTACTGTATACTTTGAATTCATAAAAAAAAATTATAAGTAACCGATCCTTTATCAATATCACAATACCATTATTATACAGCCTAAAATATTTAAGACACGGCAAACATAACAAGATAAAGACAAAGAAATATTAACAGTAGGTACTCTCTCAAAACCGCATCGTTGTTCCGCGAAATGCCCAATTTCGGTGCAAAACATTAATTACTTTGAAAAGTTTTATCTCTCGTTTACACGTGTATCTCTATATTAATAAATTACAGTTTAATCGTTTCCACTGATTCTGTGTGAGGTTTCCGCAGTTTGAATCCGCAGCTTCTAAAAACACTTAATAACTTTTAGAGAATATATTAATCTATATATTTTTAAAACCGGAAACGATTCAATAGCTTCACCTTTGACCGAGGATTTAAACACCCTGGGCAGGCACGTTTGGTCGTGATTCCCGGAAGGACTGGTGTTCAAATCCCTGGTCAACAGAAGAGCAATTTATTATATTGAAATTATTTCTGGATTGAAATTAGCAAGTTTAAGTAATACATTATCATAATATCATCAGCCCATATACGTCCCCACTGCTGGGGCACGGGCCTACCCTAAATTAGAGCAATAAGGCCTTAGGTATCTACGCTGGCCAAGTGTGGGATGGTCGACTACACAACCTTAGAATTTCTCCGTTGGTGTGCAGGTGTTCTCACGATGTTTGCCTTCACCCTTAAAGCGTCAAATAATCGTACATAATCAATTTAAATTGGAAAACACACATTCTATCTATAGGCTATCAAAGATTTAACAATGATCACAATAATTAATCTTAATTTAAACTTAAACAAAGACTATTTATTGATTCTAAGTTCCCGACCTTCATCAAGTTGTTAATTATCACTTTTAATACGCTGTTATTTCTATAAGCAGGCTGTATTATCTCCTGAACGCAACGTTCAGCCAAGCGACCCATCCCAAGGCTTCTCATTTGCATAGAAATTATCGTTCTGTCGGGTAAGAAGCGCCGGCTAAAAGCCACAGAGATTCAGTATGTTGCATTGCAAGTGTGGTCTAATTGCATGTCGCAACTTGCATTCGCACTAAAGAGTATATTTATCAATCAATGGTGCCACGTTACATATTAAGATCATAATAGTGATTAAAGGGCCTCTACGTGTTGGCTTTGGCCCCACACACTCCTCCTAAAACCCTATACCTATATAGGTAATGACTGATTATAAATCAATGATAAATAAATATTACACAACATCACATACATCGATCTGATCTGATGGAAAGTAGCTTAAGCACTTTTATTACGGATATCAGAAACGACTGTGGATACACAAATCAACTTAAAAATATAAATAACACACTTAAACACGGAATAAACACCGATATTTAAAATACAATTATTTGTTCCGAGTGGGAATCGAACTCACAAATTCTAGAACCGCCAGGCAGTGTCACTAACCGCTGTTAAACTGAGCAAGTCAAAAAATAGAAGGTTCAGTCCTTCTTTTTCATTCAGCTCTATCACTCGGTTCTATAAATTGTATATTCGTAATACGACGAATATACAGTCAGAACATCATTTTCGAGTTATCATTCCCTCGATGTATCTGCATAGTGATTACCGCATGCAGCGGCTGTTAGCTGCATTCTAAAGTGCACTCTGATGGAACGTGCGGTATTCGACCGTTATCTGGTTAGTATGTAATTTTCATTTCACTTATGGTGGGGTTGTGTTATTTTCGTCTTACATAAGGTGAGGCCGTGTAATTATTGTTTCACTTTACGAGGCTTGATTTTATTATTAAATAAATAGTATAGTATCCAAATATAGATACTTGTACTGTAACTTAATTAAAATAGTTACAGAGCCCACGACCAAAATTTTTGTCTCATAGCAATACGGCCAAAACCGCATCAAATCGATAGATAAGATTATTCTGAACTCGAAAATACCAATATCAGACATTTTCCGCGTAGCGTTTGATCTGACCGAATTTTCAAAATTGTCAAAGAATTTTACCGAACTGCATCATAGCAATATGTCTGATTTGCAGACTGTAGTTGAATGATGGTTCTGAGATACCGGAAACATATTTTTCAGACGTTAGTGGTGTAGCGCAAACCCGTAAAATCACTTAAAAAGATTAAAAATGAGACAAAAAAAATGTCTCATAGCAATACGTCTGAAAATCTTTTTTATTAGTAAATTTTGGTTATTTGATGCGAACAAAACAATTTTCAGACGGAAATGTGGACGCATAAAATTTTGAGACCGTTTCGAAAATGTTAACAAATTTTACCGATCGGTATCATAGCAATATGTCTGAAAATTGTTAGACATGATAGAATAAGTTGTCCACATGTGCAAAAAAATTATATCAGACAAATGAAGTGTAGCATCTTCTCTATCAGACAACTTTTCGATACTCAGATAATATCATTTAAGAATCGTATTGAGGCATCTTGAATTCTCTGTTACAAACCAATGAATAATAGTAAGAAAGGGGCAGGGGCGTAACAAGCGCTGAGGCAGTTGAAATTAAATACTTATTGATTTGATAGTTTTGGTTTTATTTAAAGCACACTTGTTATTTTCGTTTTAGCATATACTCCATATGCTACACTTAAAGTGTCTGAAAACAGGTATTTGGCAATCATGGCAGCAATACGAAAAGTTAAAAAAAATTATCCGTACTGGTATGATTCAGGTCGGCTCAAGTTGTTGACATTTTCAAAAGTGCGGTCAGGCTATTTGCTACGCACAAAATGTCTGAAATCAAACTTTTTCGTAATACAATCATAAAATCTATGTACATTTTCACTATCAGACGTATTGCTATAATACCGACTGCCTTTTTTTTTTTGACACAGCAGAAATGGCCTCCCACGCAGTTGCTACACTTTCGACCGTTACTATATACCTAGTCGGGTTCAGAATCATACAATCTAAAGATTTTATAGGGTTTTTGCCGTATTGCTATGAGACATGGTTTTGGTCGTGGGCTCTGTCACTAAAACTAAAAAAAGTCGATGGCCGAGTGGTTAAGGTCGTTGCTTGCCATGCGAGAGGTCGCCGGTTCAAACCCCGCCAGGTACCAATGCTTTTTTCAAATTTGAAATTCATATGTTACCATCATTTGACGCTTTAACGGTGAAGGAAAACATCGTGAGAAAACCAGCACACCTGAGAAATTTTTCAACGGTGTGTGAAGCAATGTCAGAGGCTTACGGGCGGTTTAAAAACTCTGACACCAGGTTGTTCATCAACCATACGATAAGAAGAAGATCAAAACTGAAATTGTCTTTTATTTCAACGAATAAGAAAGATGTAAATATTTTTTTTACGAGTTTTAATTTTGAACATTCGGTATCGTCGAAAAAGAAATCATATTTTTATAGACATTTCACTATCCAAACCCTATTTTGTTAAATATAGGGATTTGTATATTAAATGAACATCCGTGCTATACGTTTGTTATGAGCAGTATGTATTTACCCGGTTTCCCACGCAGTCAAACTCTAATACAATAAAAAACCTTATATTACTATTGAACACTGAACAGACTATAGGGAACTGGGATAACTATTACATTCAAGTAGGTATACAATTACAAATCCTTAGGCACACATCCCATATTCGTATCACGAGTCCGCTTGCATAATGTATATAATTTGTGATCGCCAGGGGACCACGTAGGGAACACCTACGAAATTTCAACTCGAACATTTGCCAGTAAATTAGGACAATATACGAACTTAAGACTTGTCGGGAGCCGTTTGGTGATGTACTACCGTTGGTAGATTGAATTTTATTTAAGCTACTGTTTATTGAACGGAGACGTTCGGAAACCACCTATGCGCTGGGCCGATGATATCGCAAAAATATTGGGCAAGACTTGCATGCGATCAGCAAAAGACCGGGTCAAATGGAAAGCACATGAAGAGGCCTATACCCAACAATGGGTGATACAGGGCTGAGGAAGAAGAAGAAGAAGTTACTGTTACACATGCTCATTAAGCGTGCCACTATTGAGCAGTAATTGCTACTTATTGCATTTGTGTAGAAACTTTGCTAATAGTGAGCATGCTTATTTGAGTATGCTCAAGAATCGTCGTGCGATTTTCGGGCAAGCAATTGTAAACTCGTCATAAGCATGCTCAAATTAAGCATACTCAATAGCACGCTTTTAAGTATGCTATTTTAGGGCATGCGTAACAGTACCTTTTAAGATTTATTAGCATGCTTCGACTACTCTGCTTTAAAGATTGAGATAGATATTACTTCATTGGTCTATTGGTAGCAAGCCCGCGCGCGTTAGTAGTTAGGTTTAGGTTTAAAGACATGTATTCTCATTAAGACCTAATATTACATCACTTACATGAGAACTTAGATATAAAAACTTATCAATAAAGTCCTTCGTAGTTGCAATAAAGCTAGTTAGCACTAGTCAGGACCGTGATTCTCGGTTCGGGCAAAATTGGTGATGGCGGATGGCATACCTGTGCCTCGAAAAGCACTTTAAGTCGGTGTTCCCGCACCTGATCTTTCATCGGTCATGACGGATAGCCTCCTCACTAAACTGTGAGAGTAAAGGAATAAAGAGTGCTCTTGTGTACTATAATATGTCATCTCCGCTCTAGGCTGATCTCCATTGAAATCATCCACTGTCGCCGAAATTGGTCGGATACACCTCATCAAAGTGATGAACATCTAAGATACATACATAGAAACATAAAATCACGCCTTTTACCCAGATGGGTAGGCAGAGATCACTTCCTGCCATGTGCTACATCTAACAATATGAATAAATGGTTAGGCACATATCCCATCGCTTCTTCTAGAGTATATTATTATGACAGGGGCAATTCTAAATGTGCCTTAAAACCAGTCATCAGCTATGAGTTTTGTCATAACGTTTAAATTTTTGATATATTGTGCATATTTTTTATTGACTCGATTTTATAAAATAATACATAGTAAAATATATGTTGTCATCGCACGAGGAAGTTTATGATACACGTACGGTAACATCGTAACAAGTGGAGGTCTCAAATAACCATTTGTTTTAAGGTAGACATAAATTAAACCATCAGGTTACCGGTAACCGGTGATACATCAACACTAATTAGTCATATTGGTAATACGAGTATGTCGGCACGTTTAAACTGAAACTCCATAACACGTGTCCTTATAATAATGTTATATTTATTCAACTTTATGCAGTAATCTAATAGTTAACTTAATTTGTAGTCAGTGCTCGAAACGTTGGGTCTCTAAAAATATTAAATCGTAATACACGCGAGTTTAATCTGGGAAATCAGTTCTTTATTTTGACGATAATTTAAAAAGCGTCGGTGGCTGAGTGGTTAAGGTCATTGCTTGCCTTGCGAGAGGTCGCCAGTTCAAACCCCACCATATTCCACTGTGTTTTCCAAATTTGAAATTCATAATGTAAGATTATTCGACGCTTTAACGGTTAAGGAAAACATCGTGAGAAAACCTGCACACCTACGAAGAAATTCTAAGGTTGTTAGTCGACCAACTGGTCTGGTCTGCACTGGTCCAGCGTGGTTGACTAAGGCCTTATCGTTCCCGTTTAGGGTAGTCCCGTGACCCAGCATTGGGGACGTATATGGGCTGATGATGATGATGATGAATTTAAATTATTGAACCTTATCTGTCATTGATCTTGTCGTTGTGCCGTCGATGTCATAAAGGAACAGACAGTAAACTTGTGTTTGTGCGCACACTTGTGTACTATATAGTATATAAATGCTGAGGCAGAATCTTTTGATCATAAATATATTTGTATGTGTATGTTTCATTTTAGTTATGTATTTTTAATTTTATGATCAATAAAATTTTTTCTATTATATTCTATATGTCCTGCTGAGTTAGCCGATCTCCAATGACAACCAGGCGCCTAGGTCAAAAGCAGTCCGATATCTTATTTACATAATTAAATATAAGACGTACAAGTAATACTAGACTAAACAATAACATGTCAAGACTGTGATATAACTAATTTCCCAAATGTGAAGCCAGAAGGTCTGAAAGGTCTAGGTACTCTAAGCAACAAAACGGCTAAGCCAAGGATGTTTGAACCACTAAAGGAGACAATAAAATATTGAAATACATCCTTACTTTTTAAGAAAATATATAAATCACTAGATAATATAAAGCAAAATCGCTTCCCGCGTCTATCTATCCCAATGTGTTCTGAAATCTTTAAAATTTTGATTTTGATGCGGTTTCTTTTAATAGATAGAGGGTTTTAAGTTTTTTATGTATAATATAAACAAAGCGAAGGTCACTAGTAAGTAATGTATTCATTACGTTGTGATAATAGGTAAAAAATTCAACGTCTGCCAGTCAAAAACAGCTTAAAGTCTCCCGAAAATCGATTTTAAATAAAAAATTAAAAACTCCCCACAAAATATTAAACTTATATTTAAGTAAATTATAAAGAGCTGATAACCATCAAGTAGCTATACAGATTATTAAACATAGCTAAGTACAATCTCGATTATGTCACCTTTATAACAAAAAAAAAATATCCAAATCGGTTTACCCGTTTGCGAGCTACGATGCCACAGAATGCCAAAATGACACACACACACATGCATACATACATACATACGAACATATATACATGCACACATGTACTCTTCCACTCACTGCTGTACTCTTCCGCTCAGCAGCCTAAACAGCTGATCCCAAGTAACTTATTGTGCGTAGGGCCGAGTGGAAAATTAACACATGATAATTATGTCCTCCCTAGGTTTGTTCTAATAAAGGATGCGCGCACGCACACACACACACACACACACACACACACACACACACACACACACACACATGCACACACGCACACACGCACACACTGCTTACCAATCACTTTTACACACATAAACTACTCACATGCTCACATTTATTAGGCTGTGTCAATATTTTTAAATTACCCCAAGAGACAGGATTACCTAGTTTGGGGACTACTGTAACCTATGTTGTAATGCCATTTTTTGGGAATAAATGTTTTCCACACAATCAAAATGCGCATACGTTATTAGTGAATCCGGTGGTTCAAGTCCCCGTTCAGGCCGATGTCAGGGTCATGAATGCGAATTTTTTCAAATTTTAAATTTACATTGAGCTTTAATAGCATTAAAAACAACAAATAAAAATATAATTGCCGAGTGCAACCATTCTGTACAACATTTCTGTAAAGAAATGTTTGCGGACCGATAAGTGTTTGATCACTACCGGAGGTGGCGCCACCCGTGGCTAACGGGTAAAAGGTGATGGAAAAATTCGCATTGATGACTAATTGCCTGGATAGCTCAGAGGTTAGAGCAACCGACGCGATATCGGGAGGTCCGGTGGTTCAAGTCCCCGTTCAGGCGGGGTCATGAATGCGAACTTTTTCAAATTTTAAATTTACATTGAGCTTTAAAAGCATTTAAAAACAACAAATAAAAATACAAAAGTTTTTTTGTTATATACACACACAAACACGTCAAACTTATAACACCCCGTCGTTCTTGCGTCGGGGCTCAAAAAACAGCACAGCTGGAAATGTACCAAAATGCCACCGTTCCGTCGTCTACAACAATACGGTATCTGTGCTTATCGTAGTCTCTACCTACAAAAGTGCCTCCTAGCCTGCCAAATGGCCCTTTCACGGGACCATTAAGTTTGAGACCGAAATCCAATTTGTGTCATTTGAACATCTTTAGAAATAATTTTTTCGGCTTGCAACATCGATAACAAAGAACCCGCCGATCCGTGGGGATAACCTGTCTTTTATATTGTGGTAGAGAAATTGAAATGAAAATATTGCGACGAGATATTTCTATTCATTTTCTTCGATAAGTCTATTATCAGTGTATTTCAAAAGTATATTTTAAAGTTGAGCGTTTTGATTGAGATTAATATTTACAACGGGACCTGACGCTTAATTATGTAAATTAGTAAACGCATGATTAGGATCTATTCATATTTTAATTTCTTATTTTGTATATCAAGCAGTCGTGGTCATTGCGACAACGATTGCTTTGACTTTATTATTGAAATCGGTAACACAATTTTAATCCAATCGATATTATTAATATCGATCGACTTGACTTGATTGACACTTATGATATTAGTCCATTGAAATTGTTTTAATGTAGAGCGTATTTTGACCCCCTGACCTATCAAAAACGCAAGATAAGAACCAGAAAGGTAGTTACATTGAAAAGTTTTTCAATGGACTATTTCAACTGTTACCGAACCATAACGCCTCTAAACACAAACTACATATTTTACAGATGTTTCTAGTCTAACCCTAGTAATTCAATGCATGAAAAAGTTTCCGGGGCAGACTAATAAGCAAAATGCATTGTATTAGGTTAATGGAATTAGTTCTGACGGAACCCACGTCAAACAAAGCAGCCGTCACATTATCTTCCTGGACTTCGTGAAGCTTAGCAGACAATATTGTCTCTGTGACACTACTCGCTATGCCGTTTAACTGCCTCCTTGCTCTTGGTAGCAAACGCTCAATACCAATGCGAGACTCCACGCCTTGTCTCGTTGTTGCCGCAGCAGTGGTCACCTCTTTCACGGCTTTTGAGGGTGAGTGCGACAGGCTCAATATGGTCTATTGGGCACAATGGACCATATGAGCAAATATGAGGTTGACAGGCATGTCGACCTCATATTTGGATCTCACTACCACTTACCATAAGGTGGAGTGAGGTCAACTTGTTAGCCTCTTATGTAAAAAAATCGCTCCGTAAGGACTGAGAGACCCCAAAATTTGTGTGAGTTTTTCTGTCATGAAATAACTCAGCCCGGAGTTAGGAAATTGGCGGTTGAACGCCCGTGCCCCGGAAAGCACGTTAAGCCGGTGGTCTTGCGCCCGAACTCTCATCGGTCATGTACGATTGCCGTCTCACCAAATTATGAGAGTAAGGGAAAAGAGAGTGGACTTGTGTTCGCTTGCACACTGTTGCACTATACTGCGTACTTGGCTGATCTCAATCGAAATCGGTCGGACTGCTGCCGCTCTACGTTGATTCCGGATTGAGGCCTAATTTGTTTGTTTTGTTCTATTAAGAAATTACTCCGTTAGGGGTGAGAGCAATCTGCTCCCTAGCAAGTCCGGCGATGATGACGAGGCTATTCTAAGGCATCATCGTATGTCAGTTAGGAAAAAATACTCAGCTTAGAGTTAAGGTGTTGGATGTTCACTCGCGACTCGTAATGTCGGTAGTCCTACGGTCATGCTGGATTGCCGTCTCACCGAACAATGAGAGTGAGGACACACTTGTGTACTATTGATTGCGCATAAAAAGTTGGTTGATCTCATTCGATATCGGCCGCCATGCCTGAGATCGAATCCTTATTTATTTACATTATACTGTGTTTTTATTAAATTGCTATCAATTCCGTTCATGTTGTTGCCTTTCATAGATTTGATTCCACCGATTTCTAATTGACACATTAATTTCCGGAATTTGACTTTACTGTCATTACACTATGAACGAGGCAGTCACTAAATATTTAAGACAAAATAGTAAAGAGAACAAAAACTAAACGAAATAAATAAAAACTTCACCACGCATTCGTTTTTGAATAATAAAAAAATATAAAAGTTATCTTTCAGGCTTTAAATGTATTCAACTGGGATTGTGGGAAAAACGCAACACACAAACCAATTTTTATTTTAGAATTTTTAGTTACCTTTATACATGTGCATTCATACAAAGTGAATAATTAAACAAATTTAGGAACAAAGTAGATTTGAACGAATTGTTATCGTTAACCATTTGTCTGCAAAGTAACAATATCGAAACGATAACGAAGTTCGAAAAGAACAAAATGTATGGAATTGACCACGTGATTTATCGCGTCTAATGTCAATCCGATACATTTTATTCTTTTCGAACTTCGTTATCGTTTCGATATTGTTACATTGTCTACGGGGCCAGGTTACTTTTTTCGACTTTAACCCTTTCCACGCCACGAGTTTTCGTCAAAAACGTTCACCACACGCCACCGCAATATAAGTGGTTGGTTTACTAGTGCTGACAACGTTGAGTATCGATATTATTAATTTGTTATAAATAAATCATTATAAAAAATATATATTGTTATTTTATGTGTTATATATATATAGTTAAGTTCTTGGGGTTTATTTTATTATTTTACTCTGTGAAACATGTATTGAATGTATTGAAGTCTCAGTGGTGCAATAATACAGTGAAAAAACCAACAAGTAATTATGACGATAATTGCATCACTACGTGTCTGATATATCAGACAGTGGCGTACGAATAATATGTATTTTTAGCGAGTGTTAGTGAAGTGTCAACTTCCGGTCATAAACTTCGATACCTTACGAATTACTTTGAACTTATTGATTGATTTAATTAATAAAATGATGGAGACAATAATTATTTTACTATTTCCTATGATCGTATATCTAATAATCCTTAAATCAGGTTATATTTATTTTAACGACAAAAACGATTGAATGTTGTAAGATTTCACCCTACACACTGACTTGCGGCTTGCCTACCTACATTACTAGCTTGATGATTCGTCATCTCAATTTTGTTTTTCTTGCAATTGCCATGGCTAAAAGCCTTTTAATTACTTTTTGTAGTGAAATAATGTAAAGTCCCGTAACAACAGAGAAATATATGTTTTAATGCAGCTATTGCTGCAATAATTTCCTTTAATGATGACCTTGCTCGCTTAAAGCACCATTTACATGAAATTTATATCTCTAATGGAAAGCATATAAGAACTAATAAATAATTTCCAAATTCATGTCCGATTTTACAGATAAGAACATTACAAACACTATATATGTATTGTGTTACATGAAATAAAAAATAAAAATGACCGGTAAGTTTTCTTCTAACGTAAATACATCTATTTATTCCAATATTCCAATATAAAAAAATTACAAACACTATACCTATTGTGTCAGAGCATAGTAACCACATTATATTGAGAATACTATATAGTATTATAATTTTTTATAACTTACCTATTGATTATGTAACAAGACTTCATCACTTTCAAATTCAACATCATCAGTTCCTTCTAAAACCCTAATCAACTCCTCTGCAGTGGTAATATTTCAATAAATAATAATTTACAATCGTAATAAATCAGCACAGCAACGCAAAGAAAAACACAGTAAATAACATGATTTTGCAGGGTACTTCCATAATTTATCGATATCTCCTACCGTCATAGTACAGCACAAAATAAGTAGTTCTAGAAACATCTATCGCCTCTGACGTCACTTCCGTGTCTGATATATCAGACATTGGCGTACGAGACTCATGCATGATCGTGGCGCTATAGTGTTGTGACATACTTTGCAATTTACTGGATTTGATGCAAAAATATAATTCGATAATGAAGCGTTTTCTGTGGTAAAACTTCGTAAAATTTCGTCACACCCCAAAAAATATGCCCAAAACAAAAACCTGTATAATTTTTACATTTTTGAATGTTTATTTTTTGAAGTACGAGAGTTATAGTTTTGGTAGGAACATTGTAATGGAACATCACTGTCTGTCTGATATATCAGACATTGGCGCTGAGGGTTCAAATAAAAATAAAAAAGAGTTCGAGTCGATTCAACACGGTTTTGTTTTTAATAATTTATCATTAAAATAACATTATAATACTTTGTAAAATTTATATTTTTATTAACTAAAGTATAAACTGTCCGAAACTTGTATGCATGTGTCGTCACGTACTATAACGATAAGAAAAAATGGTAAGATATATTTGTCTGATATATCAGACTTTGGCGGCGAGGGCACGAAACTTAAATGTCTGATATATCAGACTTTGGCGCTGAAAAGGTTAATAAAATAGAATAGCATTTATTTGGCACACAGAATGAAACAAAACATACAAAATCTTAAAACGTACACAACGGTATAAATTCGTTTTTAATACAGAGGGTCTACCATAAGTTGGCTATCGAAAACTTACGTACGTTAAAAACCTATCGAGTTGTTTTTTTCATAGGGCCGATTTTAGTTCTTCGCGTAACCACCAGCGGCGCTGTACAAGTTTTTCATAGACATATTTACGTAGGCGATATCGAGTGCGTAAGTTTTAAACTCATGGTAGCCACACAGGTGTCATAGTTAAACTGCTGTAGAAACATGTAACTAAGTAGACTAATATCAGTTAATAATTTATGCGGGAAAAAATCGACAGCTTCAATAGCTGTTAGTTGGTGTAGTGGTTTGCACATCTGGGGGCGATTTCCGCGAAGGACGGGTGTCCTAATTCCCGGTCAACAGTGGAGCAATTGAAGGTATTTTGTTTTTCAAAACACTTACAAATTTAAAATTTATATATTAAGACCCTACTTATCGATTAATAACATATGTATTTCAGAAGAAAACTGAAAGTGTCCGGGATATTTACCACCCGTTCACCCGTGATCATGGCGCTTGCAACAGTGCCGAAATATCTGGAGCTCATTAAAACAAAACAACATGGTAAATATCCCGGACACTTTCAGTTTTCTAATGTGTGTAACTATGACAAATTAATATTTAAATATAGTATTTCGGATAAGAGGGCTCCCATAACAGAAGGATTAAAACATACAAACAAATTATTATTGTCTTTTGTATATATTTTTATTTGCGCGAGCACTACACATAAGCTCTTTACAGCGCTCGAAACGTCGGATCTCTAAATAATGTTTAGAATATCAATACACGCGAGTTTAATCCGTAAAATTAGTTTTATTTCAAACAAATTATTGTTATTAAGCGCTTCGGCTATGGGCACCGTAAAATGACCATTTATTAACGAGCGCAAAAATGTTGAATAGCAGAAATACTATTTGCATTCCATTCCAATTTACCTGTGTAGACATTCACACTGCATTATTCGCTATTGTAATATGACGTTAAATATTCTTTTGTCTACAAAACAGTCGAATGCACGTGAAATATCCCGAGCGTTTCGTTTCTATATTTATCCTTTCGGTATTGTTTGATTTAGTGAGATCTTTTTGCCTCTCAAATATCGGAAATTCGCAAAACGCTTTCACCATTATTTTTCTGAGAAATGAAAATAAATTCGACTGCAAAAAAAATATTAATTTCACTTTTTATAGTTACTTAACTGTTCAAAAAAATCGGTAAAAAAGAATTTTCAGTTAAACGGTTTTATTTTATGTTTACTGAAAACAAGAAAATAAATAAAAAGTTACAACTTACTTATCAACCTACGTAGATGTTCCAAGTCATTACTATCTCTGATAATAGTGGTAGGTAAACTACTATGACTAAAATAAAAACATGAGCCCACTAACTATTCCTGCATTACTCTTTACTATACTAAGTGTGGACTGCTGGATCTTAAATTAATTAATTAAGTTTATTACTTTCAGCACAATATATTTTAATAGTCGTAGTTGAATGAATTCTTAATATCCAAAGTTTACGTTTTCAATCGACTATCGATTTAATCATTGTGGAAAGTTGCAAATAACTTTCGTACTTTATACGCCTTTAATATAACACCTGAGTATCGTGTATTTCTCACTGCGTGTAAGCTCCCACGTCAAAAACTTTCTCGATTAAACAAC
The DNA here is from genome assembly GCA_039566165.1 of Maruca vitrata. Lineage (NCBI taxonomy): Eukaryota > Metazoa > Arthropoda > Insecta > Lepidoptera > Crambidae > Maruca > Maruca vitrata. Next base: position 15,056,820 of record CM076912.1, on the reverse strand, counting down.
GAACAGAGACTCGCAGAACTATTCGAAGCTTTCACAGTCATTATTGGCGTTTTTATCTTATCTTTGTGCAGTAATAGGCAATTGATTTAATCAATAGTATAGTGAAGTCGCATATTGTGCAGAGTTTAATTATAATTTAAATGTGTAAAGTCAGATTATTTTTATCGTAGTATTTCTGACGACTGAATATTTGGTATCCTATAATTAATAAAGTGTGAAAAATTATGTGTGGTTTCAAATGGATACGCTTATTAACGTTTTTCATTCTTAAGATATAAATACAGATATATATTCTTCACTGCACCTGAAAGAAAGTAAAAGCATAAAAACATAAGGTTGGTGACACAAACTAGTATACCTGTGGAATACCTACATTATTACTAGTAGGAATCTCACCAGAAAACAGTGGTAATAAATATCCTAAAACCCTTAATTAACTAAAACCAGATGCTACGAATGTCTATTTGACAATATCATCCAGGAAACCCCGATAGAAATTACCGGCGGCAATTCTTTACCCAACAATAGAGACACAAGGTATTTAATTAAACACTACAATCGGTTTTTGTTCACTCGAGCGGAGTTTCGCTCAGTTTGCTCGCTTCGCTCGCTCCGCGGCCGCACGGACGAACAACTCTAACACCAAACCCGATCGCTTATATCTTAATATTTAACTAATGTTCCCTAATTTGCTTTGAGGACTGTGGCTTGTTGGGAAATTAGATGATTGGTGTATAATTAAGAATTACGAAAAGTTATTTCGGGGGTCTGAGATTTTGGAGTTCTGTTTGCGTTGTAAGATCATGATAATGGGGGAGTTTTGTGCAGGTGTACATATTTAATTAACCTTACTTATTTTATAAATGCAATTGTAACTATGTCTGCGCTTTCAGGCAATAGCTACGTTACGATTTAAAAGGAGCTTGAGACGGGAAATAGGTTACCTTTTAACAAATTATGCTATCATCACTATTGGTCCTATCTTAAACTAGGGTGATAAGGTATCAGTCAACCACACTGCTCAAGTGCGGGTTGGTTAACTACACAACCTAAGAATTTCTTCGTAGGAGTGCGGGTTGCCAGATTACTTGCCAGAAATAATTTTTGTACGGAATATATTTGGGGTACGGAACCTTAAAATGGCGCTGCGTACATCTATCCCACTCAGCTAGCTATAACGGTACTCATGCTGTTTGCCGTCGTCGTGTGTGCGAACTCGAGCGTTTGCTCCGTACAATACAATTGTCTCAAGACGTCATCTCCGCACTTATAAATAATGAATCACCTGCGCCAAGGAATGTTGAACGTCTTCTTAGCGAATCACTTTTAAAAGGTCAAATGGCAAAGTTTTACGTCGAGAGTTTAGTTCATAACGATCTAGAGAATTTTTAATTTATATACGACGTCTAACGCAAAGATAACGATAAAATAGACAACTGAATAAATCCGGTATAGCATACCATATTATTTGTTTAATTAGCTCTCAATATTTCGGGGGTGTAGCAAGCGCCATGATCACGTAAAAAATCACTAGAAACTCGGGTTTATCCCGGACGTATTTAGTTTTCTAATATGCTCTATTGTACATGTCAATATTATGTGGATCTCACTACAGCTAACTATGAGGTGAAGTGAGGTTATCTTGCTAGCCTATTATAAGAAACAACAAAGAAGTATGTAACCATGACAGTTTTAAGTAATAATGATCCAATTTCACATGCCTTTTTTAGTAAAAAAATACTTTATTTAACTAACTAACTAAGGAGTCTACTTACGATCCTAAAGTAACCAAATAAATCCAGCATTAACCACGACACGACTTCAGTTCAAAATGGCCGCTATAAAGAAAACAAGTTTCAAAAATAAACAGGCCTGCACATTGCACCGCGAACGATGTCAAAGCGCCATTTTCAATTAACCCCGCGCACCTCATTTCCGGTGACGTCAGAGCCGGTTCCTTTTTCCACGTCCGCTTCCGTTGTCTAGCCTGGCCTAATGCGATACACAATATGTTATATGTAGGTAGGGTAACAAGGTATCTGAACCTAGTAACCGCACAGACATTTTTAGGCCTGACTTAATTATGGGTACATTCCCATCCCACTTGTTCTACAACGCAGTTCCACCGCAATACATTCAGTGAAACTAAATGTACTGTAAGGCGTCCGACTGATTTCAGCCATGGTGGCCGATCTCAATTGAGATCAGCCAAGTGCGCAGGACATATTATAGTGCACAAGTGTGCGCGCAAACACAAGTGCACTCTCTATTCCCTTACTCTCTAATTCGGTGAGATGGCAATCCGACATGACCGATGAGAGGTCGGGCGCAGGAGCACCGGCTTTACGTGCTTTCCGAGGCACGGGCGTTCAACCGCCATCTTCCTAATTCCGGGCTGAGTAATTTCATTACAGAAAAACTCACACAAATTTTGCCCGACCCCGGACTCGAACCCGGAACCTCTCGGTCCTACCGCAGCACTTGCTACCAATAGACCAACGAGGCAGTTTGTTCTGTAAGTGTAGAACAATTGATATTATAATAAGCAAGAGACAGATATGTCATAAGCGCCGGCTTGATGCGACACAAAGGTGCGCTAAATGTAATGTATATTTTTATTTGCGTGCTTTTCGAATATTTTGTTTCACATGTCACTTAATTTAAAAAAAAATGCACGGCATAGTTTCAAAACCAAAATTACTATGAAGGTAACATTATCATATCATTACCGTCCAAAAAAGCCTCAATCAGGTTGGAATTTTCAGGATTTTGTATCTTAGAAAATTGGTTTGTAAAATTAAGCTTGTTGAGAAATGTAAGAAGCCTAACAAAAGCCAAATAAGCCAAAAAAATGAGCAGTCACTAAACTAAAAAACCCAAATCAGAAACTACCTAATTGGCTAACTCAATCCGTTTTTATCCAGACGCCTGGCTACCCTACACGTGGGTGTGGTTTAAACCCAATAGAAAAATGTTTTAGCTTATTGAAAAAATGTTTGCGAGACTGCATGACACCATTATTTTTTTTAAATATTAAAGTTGTATTACCACTAATTAATATAACGATCTATTAACAACCGGTTGACAATTCATAAATGAAAAAAAATCTGTGGAAATGTAGAATTTTGATTTTGAGAAATTGTTAAAACAGAAACATCTTTACTTACCTGAACACTACTGAACTATTGCATTTATACATCACACCTCGATATTTCTAAGATTGAAATTCGGTTTTATCAAAATTCGTCTGAAAAAATATTGCATTTAATTTTCGCCAACCACCAGTATACTCATATATAAAGAGAAAAGATAATTAAAATACTAAGTAATATAAATAACACAGACTTACATAGTTGAAAACAAAAGACAGCCGCACTTACAGTCACAAACATCTGTCTAAAAAGGTACGTACAATTCATTTTAAGACACAAAGACACATCTCTCCCCAGCCAGTATTCGCGTTGTGCCATTCATCAAGAAAAATAATCACCGCCATAATCCTTAAACACGAACGCGTGTTATTTCGAATCGGCAAAGGTGTCGTCTCAAAAAGGCATTCGTTAAGACGTGTCGCGAAATTCCTCGTATGGAAATGGCGAGGCGACAAGCGTGGGTAAGGCTGCGGCTTTAAGGAAGCGGGATAATAGGTTTAGGTATAAAGACATTTATTATTCTCATGAGGACATCCTACTAATATTATAAATACGAAAGTTTGTGAGTGTGTATGGATGTTTGTCTCTTTTTCTCGCAAATACATCTGAACCGATTACGATGAATAATTGTGTGTAGGTAGCTAAAGGCCCAGAATAACATAGGCTACATTTTATCCCGGAGTTCCCGCTGACTTTAGGGTTTCCACGCGGTCGAAGTCGCGGTCGGTCGGTGACGACCCCTTTGCGAGTTTAGGTATACGTGTGCTACAACCTTTAGCAGTGCCTTAACTACGGCGATGCCAACGGTGCCCAGTCACAGGGCACTGATCCTGGAGGGGCGCAAAAATGACCAAATCAGGATTTTTTTTCATAAAAGGCTAACAAGATGATCTCACTCCACCTGATGGTAAGCGGTAGTGAAGTCCACATATGAGATTGACAAGCACAATAGAAATTGAGCCTGTCGCATTCATCCTTTAAGGCCTGCTGAAATACCGTTTCACGCCTTGCCTGAAGATCCCGGGATCAGGAGGGAGGGAAAACGTGAGCTGGAAGGGATTTCCATACCTCAATGACACGTGACAGGTCAGTGCAAATAAACCTCTTGCTCCAAGCCACCAGCGCCTGCATTGTATATGGATGGCAGTACTATCGGCAACGCTGGCGGTCGACCACCTATAAGGTGAAAATCGCTTGGCAATTTCGCGTCTGTCAGAGCAAGCCCCGCCCAATTCTGGTCAAGGAGCTGGCAATAATTTTTTGGTAGATATTTGAGGCATGCTAAAAACTTGTCCTGTACCTCTCCTATTATATCCCAACACAAACCCGCAGACCTGGCTGAGTACCGGGGCTAAACCAAACCCCCAATTTTTTTTATTTAAAAATATATTTTATAAGCCAAAAAAATATAATTTGTCAGCTCACCTGACAGGTAGAAGTTCCATCGAAATGATTTGTCTTAGTGAGTCTTATTTTTTAGTTACAAATAAAAAGATGAAAAATATTTTTGGGGGTTTGCTTTAGCCCCGCTACTCACCAGCCAGGTCTGCAGTTTTGTGCTGGGATATAATAGGAGAGGTCCAGGATAAGTTTTCAGCTTGCCTCAAATACCTACCAAAAAATTCTTGCTAGCTCTCCTACTATTGGAACGTTTTTGCTTGGATTTTGATAGATTTTCTTTAAGTGCTCTTCTATTGGCCAGTGGGCGGGGCTAGTGGCGTTTAAAGAAATTTGTTTGAAAAGTGTACTACCGCCAAAATATCCGGTTGTACCTAGTTTTATTTTCCAACAGTTTTGAAAGCTCTCATCAAGCTAGTTACGACGCTGCCTTAAAGCCCCAGCTCTACCAAGACAGATGCGAGAGTGAACACAAAAGACTTGTTCCTTCACAGATGCAGCACACGCGTCGTATTCATAGACTTACTACATAACTGAATGTTTTAATTATAAATAAGGAAACATGCAAACACAACAGTGTATACGAAATGAAAGTTTTGACAACTTAATTGTCATTTTCGGAACGATTTGGGAGCAAAACTTTTTTAAATTCTTGAATGAGTTGATGCGCTTTTGTCTTTCGGTCGTTGTGATTCCCGGACAGATATTAAAATATAACACAATATCACATACAGAGTTTAAGCACTTGTATATTTAATATAACACTCAGCCACGGAGAAAACCGATGTTCGTCATAAAAATAACTGTCACGGGTGGGAATCAACCCACGACCCTTAACCGTAGGTAGCGAACTTGTGTCGCTAACTACTGATTCACTGAGTCAGTCGAAAAAACTGTAGTTTTTAAAATGTGTGGATTATTTTGAAGGTTTTATTTGTACTTACCAATAGAGGTGAGGTAATAGAAATAACTTTAAACAAAAAAAATATTGAAAAGAAATGGAAACGTTATATTTATGAAATACTCCAAAACTAATTACGAAATATTATATTCATGAAAGTTACTCATGTCGCAGTCCCTACATTATAGTTAATATTTCCCATTTGCAACAAACACAATTCTGATCCAAATTCAGAGAATTTAGGTCAGCTAAATCTCTTTTTAACCCGGTCAATCGCCGGTTTCCAATCATGGGATGTCACAAAAACTACCAAGTCAAGGGTCCTATGATCCTGTCCTAAACAGTGTACTTCATAGATTGAAAACGAATGACTCCTAACGGTAATTGAACTGGCGACCCGACCGGCGGAGATAGGACTATGTACACTCATAATATGTTTGGGTAAACATGACTTTTTAGCAATGTTGCTTATCGTTGTCTAGAAGAGACGTACGTCGTTTTGGGAGCGTATTACGACGACTTAATAATTTCAATATACACCGTGAAATTTTAGTGGTTGTTTTCCCGCAGCAAGATGATTCTACCTTAATAGCACAATAGATTTGTGCAGTTATTTTTTATTTAAATCAATAAATGCCAGTTTCACGAAAGGTATAACCGAAACTTTAAAGTACGTTCGAACCACTTTATAACTTAGAGCGTAGAGCTTCTTTAGCTTTAAGCATTGATTTCATGCGGCAAGCAGTACTTGATAACGTCACATCTTAAAAAACAACGATAGCTTCTCGCGTTTTCGAGTTGGAAAATTATTATTTTAAAAACTTGAAAAAAAAACAAATTTTATTCACGGAATAATTCGCATGATTCGATAGTATTACTAAAGGCAAATCGTTTTGCCACGGGAAAACAACCACTCAAATTTCACGGTGTATAATTTTAAACAGTTCTGGTTACACACATAAGAAAACTGAAAATGTCCGGGACTGAAATTAAGAGGTATTTTTTTTGTATCAGAGCCCCCATAATAAGGCGTCCGACCGATTTTAGCCATGGGGGCCGATCTTAATTGAGATCAGCCAAGTGCGCAGGACATATTATAATAGTGCACAAGTGTGCGCTCAAACACAAGTGGGTGAATTTCCCGACACCAAATCGTAAACGGCACGGCTGAAACTGCTAGTGCAGGATGGCACTTTTAACTTGTAATATTTTTTTTTAGATAAAAGGTGTTGTCTCCTATAGGTGACTATAAATATTTTTAAATTATGATTATCGCTAATTAGGTAAAAAAAATCTTAAACCCCCAATTGTATCATATCGGTGACGCGGCACAATTTGTTTTTCAGTATACTTTTAGTCATATTTTAAAAACAGTTCATTTTTTAGGGATTTACCTTTTTTTATTTAAATCCTTAATAATGACAGTACCTTATTGCGGAAAGTTCATTACAAAATCTGTTATATTTAATGAATGGTAAGTACAAATTCACGTGTCCAAATGAGATATGTCATCGCGGTGAATTTTCGTTGTACGCGAATATCTAGGCATCGAACAACACTAGCTTCTTGCCACTGCGCAGTAAATCTGCGCATCAGTGCCGCCTAAGCGCTTAACGTAAGAGGACGTGTGTTGCTGTTTGGAGTTCCCGCCAAAAACGTAAGTAAGTCGGTTTCGGTGACTGCGTACCGTTTTTTTTGTCATTCACGTGAATGGATATAAGTTGTGATCCAATCATTCGGTATATCTATAAAATCTATGTACTATTACTCAATGTCGCTCAATTAAGTAGGTCGTATCAATTTATTTCTTTCATTTATATTTTCCTTGTTGTGCTTATTTTTATGGGCTGTATATAATATCGGTGACCTCATTCCGGTGAATTCGGTGACCTAAATTGACCACCGGAATGAGAAAAAATATCATTCCAGTGACTTTTTTTCATTTCGGTGAGAATTTGGTCATTTCGGTGATTATTATCTTCATTTCGGTGATTTCTTTTGTCATTCCGGTGTCAAATTACTTCATTTCGGTGAATAAAGACCTTAATTTATTTTGTTACATTGTAATTTCGAAAGGAATATATTTTTATTTTTATTGTTGATAATTACAATATATTTGTTGATTTATTCTTACATGTTCCCAAATTATTAAAATCTATGTGTGGTTGTAATCAATACCTTTATTTTTCACTAGCTGTGCCCGCGACTTCGTTTGCGTGGGCGATTTTTCATACAAAAGGATTTTCCGGATTATTCCCGTTCCCGTGAGAATTTCGGGAATTCCTTTCTTAATGCACCTCTACGGTACCTAAACTACGTCCTTACCAAATTTCAAGTGCCTACGTTTAACCGTTTAGACTGTGCGTCCATATGTCAGTCAGTGATTCTTCTTTTATATATTTAAGAGTATCCTCTTAATAATAAAACATACTCGCAGATGGACTCTGGATTAAAGTAATAACAGATTAACTTGAAATGGTTGTCAATAGCATCTAAAGTCAAATGATGAAGTTCAAAATGGTAAGTTATTCTTCTTCTTCTTTTTTCGTGTCGATGGCAAAACACTTAAAATTATTTTGGAGAATTCCGCCACCTGGACCGCGGTTGTTGACCCTTCTATCAGCTCAATTTGTGTACAGGAGTCGGGACAGGCGGGGCATGAAGTGAGGTGAGCCATGGACATTGGCGAGAGACCACATAGGCACGCGATATCCAACTGTCCAGGAAACCCCTACCTAAACATATTATCTTTGCATTGGCCAACCTGGCTACGGAGTCTGTCCAGGGACCTTCAGGTTAACCATGGCAAATCGTGTCCTGCTGGAAGGCTTTCTGAAGGCAGAACCAAGGGGACGGGTGGAGCAAACGTGTTAGACCAGAGGTTAAGACGAGCAGAAGGTGGATCTGTACTTTCTAAATCTAAATATAAAGCTATGCCGACTTTAACTTCTGTGGTTGTCCCTGCCATGTTATATTTAGTCTGAGAGTGTCTGAACCCTAAGGCTGAAGTGAGGTTTATTTCTATGTTTTCACAGGATTGTGTTTGTGATATGAGCGCCAGGTCATCGGCAACATGGTCGGTCTTTTGTGTAGATGTTGAAAAGTAGTGATTCCAACAAAACGGTCATCAGTCAGGGTAGAGGGATTGGGGATTACCGTTTTTTTGGGATCTGGAAGCTACGGTGGCGGAGCAGTTCACCAAGTATTTTTATAAATTTCTAGTCATTGACCATCGAGTAGACTTTCCACAAGAGACGCTTCAGGTTCACTGTATCATAAGCTGCTGTCAGATCCACGCATACAGCGCTGTAATCATTCCCATTTCAAAACTATCCTCTATGTGTTATTTATTTGTGTAGCTTCTGAATTACAAATACAAATCTTATGGACTAGACGTTTATGATAAAATGGCATGTGTTGGGTGAGGTTTAACGTCTGGTTACAACATGATTTTTTAGGTCTGAATCCTACCTGTTCTGGAATTAAGTGCTGATCTAATAGGTGATAGGCGGTTAAGCAAAAGTCGTTGAGATAATTTGTATGTGTGACTGAGCAAGGATAATGGGCGGAAGGTTTTTAGGGTCATCTAGAACTTTTCCCGGTTTTGGAATGGCAATATCAAGATCCATAGACGTGATAATTTCGCAGATTGTAGACAATCATTTAACATTGGTTGTAACCAGCAAATAGTCATAGGATCCAAGTTTTTAAGTTGTTCTGTGGAAATGTTATCAACACTCGATGCTTTACCAAATTTCAAGTATCTAACAACAAAAATGATATCGTCAAAAGGCTGGCTCAGTAAATTCTCTTTCGGAAGGCATTGTGCAAGTTGAATTCTGGGAAGGCGAGTGTACGATTTCTTATTCAGCAACAGTTGATGAGCAATTTTGTTTGCAGTAACTTTACTTGGAACTTTGGAGGAGAGGGCTCACCGGTCCATTTACGGATTGTGGTCTAGGCCTTTTTACTATTGTGGGTCATGTCAATGCTGGTGACTGTATTTGGTTCGCTGGTTTGCATGGAAAGACAGCATTAAGATTTCACAAGCATCACATGTGTCTTGTGAAAATGGATCGGCATTATAGGCGGATTCATAATTTTTAAACGGCGCCGATGACTCTTGAGTCAAACCCGGGACGTTGTAGGTACGACAGCCTATTGGGATATGTTGGCACGACGATTTCCAGATGATACCTACGAATCGTTCGGTAATGAAGCTAGCTTTATAATGGCTTTGTCAATTGTTTAACGAACTATTGCACTACTGCATATTGCACTTAATCGGTCTATGTAAGGTTAGGGGTATTGATTGGCAGATGGACTTTATGCATTGAGAGCTGAATCTGGAACTGACAAAGATCAAGACTGGGTTGTATCCACGTTTCCATCGACCACTGTTAAACGATTAACGGAGAGGCATTTTTATTGAAGTTTAATTTTAGTAAGAAACAATCTGTTACTGTGTGATGAATACACTCTTCAAAACGTAGGTTGTAGGCTGTATACTTGGTAACAATTTACTTTTTTTCGGTGACTACATAAGTAATTTCATTTCGGTGTATTGCGTTTCTCATTTCGGTGATGAGAAGTTTCATTTCGGTGAACTCTTCTTTCATTTCGGTGACACCAAAATTTCAAAGTACTATATCTGTTAAGTATATGAATTTAATTTAATGTCGTGTTAAAATTAATTATAACGATAGCGTAAATAACAATTCTACATGGTTGTATTTTCAAAAAAGTAACAAATAAAAAAGTTCACCGAAATGACAAAAAATATGGACTTGTTGAAATTGACCCAAGTGCGGTGAGACGGCAATCCGACATGACCGATGAGAGATCGGGCGCAGGACTACCGGCTTAATGTGCTTTCCGAGACACGCGCGTTCAACCGCCATCTTTCTAACTCCGAGCTGAGTCATTTTATTACAGAAGTACTCACACAAATTTTGGGCTCGAACCGGGGACCTCCTAACGCAGCACTTGCTACCAATAGACCAACGAGGCAGAGCCCCCTTAATATGAATTTGTTGTATAAAAGCCCCCTGAATGTTTGTTATTGTTTGTACCTATTTGTTATAGTGGAAATATTTTTTTTGAAAAACCGTCTATAATTAAATCCGTCTATAAAATATAACACCTATCGCAGTTCTTGCGATTTGACCTTGTGATAGACAAACGGTCTTTGTAAAAACTTATATCTTTATCATCATCTGCTATGTAGCTATTTTATATCGAATCTGTATTGATATAACTAAGTTAGATTAAATCTAGGATAAGATTTAAGTTTCGCCTATCTACATTATAAATTCTGATTCCTATCAATTAAAATTCAAGTTTAGTAAATGAATATTAATCAAAACTAAATATTCCTTTAGTTAGGGTAGTGTTAGGTTTCAGGCGATACTTTGATGTGAAACAAATATTTAATGAGACCTAGGCACGGAGCACGTAGGAAGATGTCTTGATTTTATGTGTGCGTGTGAAATTCAATATATTTTAGTACATTTGTGTAACCACTGTCGTTTCTGATAACAGTAACATACGTGCTTAATCTTTTTAATACGGGATCAGATTAATAGGTGATTTTGTGTATAATTTTAATCTATACCTACTAATATTATAAAGCTGAAGAGTTTGTTTGTTTGTACGAACGCGCTAATCTCAGGAATCGCTGGTCCGATTTCAAAAAATCTTTCAGGGTTGGATAGTCCATTTATCGAGGGAGGGAGGTTATAGGCTATATTACATTTTCAAAAAAAGTAGGGATCCGTACGGAAAACCCAAATATGTCACACAAGATGTAAAAAAAAATCCTTATATCGCATGCGCTACGAAAAGTATTCATTTTAGAAATATACAATGTACTACAATTTTGTAGACCACATTAATATCTACAAAAAATGTCGCGACAGCATATATCTAACTATTATACATAGTTATGTCACAATAAGTGTTTTAATTTTCAATTTAATTAATTTATAATCCGCCGCTAGGAAAAACTCTACTTTTGAATTTTCAAATAAAACATTATCAAAAATAACTCTCACACAGTTTTGTTTTGAAACTAGTATAGACGTTAACGATCCATTATCTTTAATATGCGCCTTAATACTTATAATGCTATGCATCTATTGGTTTAAGATACTTTGTAATTTGTAATGGGCTCAATAAATAAATTTTATTATTACATACATACATTAAATCACGCCTTTTTCCCAGAGATGTAGGCAGAGATCACTTCCAGCGATCCACTTTTCACCTTTTGTCGGAAATGTGACGTGACGGGTTGTGGACCACGTCGCCGCCATTCTGCCTTGTGCATTGTTTTAACAAGGTCATTGCGTTCCCACGAGTAGCAAGGATATATCACGGGGGAAGGAAAAGGGGAGGAAGGATACTATCGCCTCGGATGATTTGGACTGAGTCGATAGTAGCTCGAGGAGCCGGGGTCGCTTACCCGTATACCGTTCACCAACCACCGGACAAATAGCTGTGACTGGTAACCTCTGACATCATTTTATTATTATTTATTATTATTATAATAAATTACATTATAATTACGAAAATTTACATCTACACTTCTACACTAATATTATAAAGAGGAAATATTTGTATTTTTGTATGTTTGTAATGAATAAACTCAAAAACTACTGGACGGATTGCAATATTTTTTACACCATTAGAAAGCTGCATCATTCAGAAGTAACATAGGCTATATTTTATCCCGGTGCGGGAAGTAGTTCCCTCGGGACGCGGGTGAAACCGCGTGAAACAGCTAGTATTTCTATAAAACTTTTTAAATTATTCAATTCGGACATTCCATTCGAAAGATATCAGAGTTTTGGTACGGGGACTCAGTCAGTACCTACTAAAATAATGTCTTTAAACGAAAGTAGGTATATGGCTATCGTTTAAGATTGATTCACTTTTATGATAGTAAAAAATTTCGAATTACAATTTCGAAGAGACGTAGCTTAGGTACCGTAGAAGTGCACTAAGAAAGGAATTCCCGGAATTCCCTCGGGAACGGGAATTTGCGGGAAAAACCTATTTTATGAAAAATCTAAACCTGCGTAAGTGAGACGCTTGAAACTCGGCATGTCACCTTAGTAAACTTAAAGCTAAGTTGCAACAGGATATTGCAAAATTTCCACGCGAACGGTAGTTAGCGGGAAAAAACTTTTGTATGTAAAATCCTGTAGTCCACGCGAACGAAGTCGCGGGCACAGCTAGTTTAATTTAAAGCTTTTGTTTCCGTATGAAGTGGTAGTGAACCTGGGACACTAAATACTATTCTACCAGCCAGTCGAATCGTAGCTGAATCAAGTTTAGTTAAATAAAAATATAAAGCGCTCATCTAGCAAAGTTAAATAGTTTTGATGTAGTCATAAAACTCTTTAGAGGCTGTAAGGTTATCCCACTTTAAGACTTCTACTATGCGTGAACGTTCATCGTCATTAAAACTTGCATGCTCCAGGAAATTATGCAAGTTTTGAATTGCATACGCCTTTGTTTTAGTTACCATCAAGTTATGTACTGCAGTATCATATGAAAAAGTTGTGGTATTGAATAATTAAAAAAAAATATTGGGACTTCCGGTACCTTGGGACACACGGTATCTGACCCCAAACTAAGCAGAGCTTGTACTATTGGCCTCAGAGACTGATATTATATCAGTGATATACATACAATACATATAAATTTATAAATGGATACTTCAATACATATTCACGGAACAAACACCGATGTTTATCACACAAATATTTGACCCGTGAAGAAATTGAACCCACTTCTCTTGGAACCGCCAGGCAGGGTCACTAACCTCTGTTCAACCTAGCCAGAAAAAAAAATCAAAAGACGTGTGGCACTCGGGGACTGCCGCGGTATAGCTATTGCATAGCATCGTCCGATTTCGGAGCAGCTCGTCTCGATTCCTGCGAGTTTTGTAGAGTCGTACAATACATCTAACTGCACGCACACAAACACCGTGCCGAAGTCTACCGAACTGAAACAACGTTAGACGATTGTGAGGTTTTTTTCGTTACGGAATTTCTTGGTTCGGTCGCCGCGCTCAAAGCCCGCGATAAAATCTATGCAAAAGCTTAAAAGACGTGTCGCACTCGGGGAATGGCGCGGTATAGCTATTTCATAGCAAACTTCTCAAAACTTATATAGATTTTATTAAAATTCTTACTGTTCTTAATATTATAAACGCGTACTTTTTCGTTTTTTTGTCTGTCTGGCTGACGCGCTTTCACGCCAAAACTACTTTAGCGAGACGAAAACTGGTACGAGAATAAACTGAGATCACACGTAGTCTAATTTTTGAATGTTTATCTGAATTTGCTTTAAGGAAATCATATTTGCTATCCAGTAGAAACATCGGGTAGTAAATAGTTATGTATTTGCTACTTCTTATACCACATTGAGACCCATAAACACAACTATCTTGATATATATAAATAATTCTGCTGTACGTGTGTATGTCATTAAACTCCTAAACGGCTTGACCGATTTAAATGATTTTTTCTGTATGCATTTAAGTGGTGCCTTGGATGGCTTAGATATACAAATCAGCCCGGCAGATGGCGCGTTTTCAAGAACGAGAAATTGTTCTAGCTCATTCTTATGTGTGGTTGATATACCCGAAGCGAAGTGTAGGCTTTGAACTTTATATTCAACTAGTGACCCAGTTGATAAAAAGTTGAAATAATGCTTAACACGGTAAACTGAAAGTCAAATAGTATTACGATAAGATCAAAACGAGAACAGGCAATTATTTTACTCTTTAATATCATGATTTTTTTCTTAAAACAGAATTCGCGCTGAGGTGGTCGCGGTGAAATTCGCAATAAATATTTATACCGTTTGAGATGTAAATACCTAGCTACTTTGAGACCAAGATGAAGTCCCCGGGTCAGGTCATGTTGTGTTTTTAATTCTATTTCCGGTATTAAATTATTACATGCAGAAAGTATTCTACATTATAAATATTTTTCTTCAAATAGATTTCCTTTAGTTGTTTCTTAGTATTTGAAACAAAATACTTGCGTCACAACAAAGTCATCTGGAAATAGAATATTAAATTATGAAGATTCTCCTACTAAGAGAGAAATATTTTGCAAAAATGTAAGGCTTTACTGCCAGAAATGTATACCAAGTACGGCCCATGGTTTTTTTCTCACTAAATATCGATTCTGGTGAGTGGTATCTTCAAGTATCGCGGTATAAGTTTGTCATTAAGGGAGACAAAACAATAATTATTATCATTTAAATCGTACTATTATTTGTAGCGGTCTACATACCTATATAAAGTTTGTTTGTAAGATATAGATACACGAACGATGAGTCTTGTGATCACAACATATTATTTGGACTTGGTGCACCAATATATTACATTTAATATGGAACTGTATAAATATAATAAGCCATTATACAAGGGTCACTTAGGTTACGTTCACATTCATTGCTGTACCTTATTTAAACGAAATTATCTAACTGATTGCTAAATGTTCACTAAGGGCCAATTTTTCAATGGCTAGATAAAACTTAACGGAGGAATAAACTACAGGCCAACAAAAATAAGGACACGTCACTACTGACACTCACTCTTAGAAATAAAACGCCCATAATTCGGTCGTCTTATAGTTTACGTCACCTATTAGTTTTATCTGGCCATTGAAACGGCCCTAAATTAAGTAATAAAGGCGTGGCTAATATGATTGCGTCCTAAAACCGCAAAACAACCAGTATTATTTGACAAAAAGCCCAAATAGCATTAGTTAACAAAAAAAATTACGACATTCAATTCAAATGGAAAACAAATTATTCGAATTAAGATGCACAAGTTCAAAGACAAAGCGAAATGCTATCTGCGCTTTTTTAATGCAAAGACAATGGAATCCTCGCAATGCCAGTTAAGCGCAATCTCAGACCAATTACATCTGTTCGTGGTGGCACAACGAGAGTTATCGCCCACAAAGCAATCCGCAAATTGCATTACAAAAACCTTGTTCGCTAACTTATTCGCAGTTTATTTGTTGAATGAAAATATCCTATTAAACCAGAGTTGCATTTAATAGGGATACTGATACTATTTGAAGCATTCGGCTTTCTCGCAAGTCTAATGACTAACTTTTTTTCGAGTTGGATGATTCTTTTTTTGAAAAATTTGAAACTCGGTGCGTATATTCGTTTTTTGCTATTTTTACGAGTTTATGCATCATCAGCCCATATAGGTCCCCACTGCTGGGGCCCGGCCCACCCGCTACCGCGATAAGGCCTTAGTCAACCATGCTAGCCAAGTTCAGGTTGGGTGACTACAGGTAGGTGTGCAGGCTTCCTCACGATGTTTTCCTTCACCGTTAAAGCATCGAATAATTGTACATAATGAATATCAAATTAGGAAAACACAATGATACGTGGGAAGATTTCCACGACCAGTTGGTGCAAGTAATGACCGTATCCACTCGGCCATCAATTTTTAATACGATTTCGTAAACATAAAATTAAAACAATAGGCCAAATTTTCGCCGTTTATGCTTGCCATTTTCAGACTGGATTGATGGCACATTTGGTAGTGCCTCTGTCTCAAACGCCAAGGTTCGATTCCCACCCCGGACAAATATTGTGTCATGAACATTGGTATTTGTTGCGTGTCTGTGTTATGTAATGTCAGCGGCTATTTTAATCCCACGATTATACGGGTTGAATGGTATGAAACTTAAATTGAAAGTTCAAATATAATCCCTTCCGTATTCATTTCACAGCAATAAATTGGGAAAGAGAAATACATCTGAGTATAATTATGCTCTGTAATAGACCACTCGGTTGTGATTGCACTTTTAATGAACTACTTACGTGTAGGCGTATTATTTCGAAATTCATGAGTTGTTGATTTTAATTCGAAAATTGTAATTTGTAAGACCTGATAGGGCTTGGAATGGCTGAAATCCAACACTGTCCTAGGTTTCTATGTAACATTAGCAACAATCGAGTCTATTCCATTTTCTTGCTTTTTAACTAATTGCACCGGAAGGAGTGTTAAATCTTGTTTCGTTGCTATAATTATACGCAACACATTGTTTTAGATTTTAGAAAGGCTGAAAATTATGTACTTTTGTATGTGTGATCAATAAATTTTTAATTTTTTTTCTCTCTTTAAAAAAGTATATTATGGAATTAAACAAACTCTAAAACTGAGAGAAATAAGTCAGACAACGTATTTTTATTGTACACCATATTCGATGTTTTTTATTCTCATTTTTACTATCGCTCATAATCAACTCTTATGGCAAGATAGAAACATCCATTCGACATCGTTCGATCGTAAAATGTTACCATCACCAAGCAAATAAAAATCCATTATCGTCAAAATCATCCCGAATTTAAGGGTTGGTTCTGGTAATTTTGAAGGTTTAACTTCCGGCTAGCGAATGGCGGATACGTAAAGGGTAGGGCACATTCACATATTTGATGGTTATACACCGTGAAATTTTAGTGGTTGTTTTCCCGCAGTAAAATTATTCTATCTTAGTAGCACAATAGATTTGTGCGGTTCTTTTTTATTAAAATCAATAAATTCCGGTTTAAAGAAAGGTTTAACCGAAACTCGAAAGCACGTTCGAACCACTTTATTAGTTAGGGCGTAGAGCTTCTTTAGCTTTAAGCATCGATTTTATGCGGCAAGCAGTACCTGATTGCGTCACATCTTATAAAAGAACGATAGCATCTCTCGTTTTCGAGATGGAAAATGATTATGTCGAAAATTTCAATATTTTTTTTTCTTTGAGTAATTTGCATGATTCGATAGTAAGTTACTAAAGGCAAATCGTTCTGCCACGGGAGATCAACCACTCAAATTTCAAGGTGTATAGTAATACTAATAATTTTTTCCAACTGAATTTATGTATCACGTTTGTCAAAGTTACCACATACACATTTTTTGACATAAAATGGGATTGATTTTTTGTCAAATCGTCTTTGATAGGTTAGTCATACAAAGAACCACAAAAGACTGCTAAACATAGATAAATACTCCGTGAAATGTTAGTGGTTGTTTTCCCGCAGTAAAATGATTCTATCTTACTAGTACAAAATATGTGTGCAGTTCTTTTTTGGTAAAATCAATAAATGCCGGTTTTACGAAAGGTTTATCCGAAACTCGAAAGCACGTTCGAACCGCTTTATTAATTAGGGCGTAGAGCTTCTTTAGCTTTCAGCGACATTTCATGGGGCAAGCAGTACCTGATTACGTCACATCTTATAAAAGGACGATAGCTTCTCTCGCTTTCGAGTTGGAAAATTATTATTCAGAAAAATCGAAATAAAAAATTTTTTTTTTTCAAGGCATAATTTGCATGATTCGATAGTATTACTAAAGGCAAGTCGCTCTGCCACGGGAAAACAACCACTAAAATTTCACGGTGTATGTCTAATGATATTCTTACATGACGATGTCCGTAACACAAGGAATTGACTTTTTTAACTAGACTGAAACACTGGGATTGGCTCATTTGAATGATCTCTATCTACTCGTATATGGCTTTCAAACAATGTGATGTTGACATATTAATTACCTACTATTTTATTCTTCACCAAAGTCTATTATGTTTACTCTGACATTTGCCACTGAATCGCTGGAACGTCTCATATTCGTCTTTTATAATGAACGTTAACATGATTTTTGCCAAATACATAAATGTCCAGCAAAGCCTTTTCCACTCCAATTTACTTTAACTCGATGCATTATTTATTGCAAAAATACTCGTACTTCCAATTTGAATACTGTTTCTTGCAATCCCCAAGTAAAGTTTCGCGGATCATGGAATTAATGAAATGAAGTTAAAATGATATTAAATTAAATAAAAATAAACTAAAATTATGAAAATGAAAATATATTTATTTGGTGCAAAAACAAAACTAATGCAAACAAAAAAAGACGTGTGGCGCTCGGGGACTGCCGCGGTATAGCTATTGCATAGCATCGTCCGATTTCGGAGCAGCTCGTCTCGATTCGTGCGAGTGTCGTAGAGTCGTACAATACGTCTAACCGCACGCACACAAACACCGTGCCGAAGTCTACCGAACTGAAACGACGTTAGACAATTGTGAGGTTTTTTTCGTTTCTTGGTTCGGTCGCCGCGCTTAAAGCCCGCGATAAAAGCTATGCAATAGCTTAAAAAGTCATTATAAATTAAAACTATCAATCATTACATCTTCAATTAATATATACATACATACATATACGTAAGTATCCAACCAAATCGGTTTCAACTCAGCACATGCAAAGGAGCCAAGACGGATTTTCAACGGAACCAGGTATTTAAATACAAGCATATTTATTATTTGCAACGACGAAGGCAAAACAAAATAATAAAACGTCGTTATCTGAGGGCTCAATCTGTGGAGCCATATTTCTTTTGTTGGAAAGGAAAACAGATCTCTTGCAAATACGGGGACTCAGCCGCATTAGAATCCGACAGTGGATTTTTTTGTTGGTTGTAAATCTGCGCTCGAACATCTAGATGGAGAGGATTTTTAAAAAATCATGGATCACAGTTGGTTAATGATCCTTAATCTTTTAAATTAAATAAATTTTACGGATTAACCTTGCGTGTATTGTTATTCTAAGCATATTATTTACGTTGGAGCTCTTTAAATATAAAATTAGGTTTATTTCAAGTTAAATAATAGACGATCCTTACTCTGTCTGTCCTTCTATCGCGTTTCAATACTTCTGAACCGAATCAGATAAAATTTTGTACACAGATAGCCAAGTGGACTAGATTAACCGACTTCTGTATAAATGAGCAATGTCTCACATAACTTTTTATGGACAAATTTGGAAATGGAAATCGAATCTTTTGTAACAACAGATTCATGTCAACCTTAATCAAAATTTAACAAATGTAAAGTATCATAGTCAAATCACTGTATTCAGTTTTGCTTTATACGTATATACTCACTTCTAATACAGCAACAGTACGGTCCTCCTACTCTACTATTCAACACTGGTAGTATGTACTAAACCAGCGGTGTATTGTATATAGTGTAAATTCCGCCTATCTCAAGTACCAATAAACGGAAGGCACCATCTTGCCCGAATCGCTCTAAGCCCCCGTTCAGTTTTACTCGTATTTTAAGGCCATGTTTATAGGCCAAAGTGTAAACAGGCTTGTTGCTCTACATTTATACTTTGAACAAGGTTTCTGGACGTTAAAGGCATTGGTGTTGAAGGATTTGATGTTTTTGCTTCACTGGTGATACATGTTAGATGAAAAATTAATTAATAATTAATATATGTCCTAGTAATTAAGTAAGAATAAGCCTAATAATTTGCATGCCAGATTCTGGTTAAATGTATAGAACCATGTTTCTATTTATAAGACCTTTTGTACTACATACATTTAAAGCAAATAAATTTTTTATCTTATCTTTATCTAGAACGCTAAAGTCTAAAATCATACCAAGTAAGGTGAAATGTTCACAAGAATCTGTTTTTCTCACAAAGAACTTATAGTCTAGTCTTATAAATTGGCCGTATAATGTCCAAGTGGCGTACCCAGAGGCGGGTTTTTACCTGTCAACGGTCCTTTATACAGCAGTTTTGCATAAACATTTAGCAAGAGCCGTATCTGTAAGTACTCTTAGCGTTAAGCTTGCATCTACTACAGGATATCTTTTATGTAATAAATTTAATTTTATTAACGCAAGGAACGCACTTGGCCTGGGTGGTTGAGTTAGACCTTATCGATCTAGTTTAGGATAGGTTCGTGTCCCAGCAGTAAGAACGCATACATACATACATAAAATCACGCCTTTTTCCCAGCGGGGTAGGCAGAGATCACTTCCAGCGATCCACTTTTCACCTCTGTGGAAAATGTAACGTGACGGGTTGTGGACCATGTCGCCGCCATTCTGCCTTGTGCATTGTTTTAACAAGGTCACACGTTTCCACGAGTAGCAAGGATATATGACGGGGGAAGGAAAAGGGGAGGAAGGATACTATCGCCTCGGATGATTTGGACTGAGTCGATAGTAGCTCGAGGAGCCGGGGTCGCTTACCCGTATACCGTTCACCAACCACGGGACAGATAGTTGTGACTGGTATCCCCTGACTGAAACGTAAGAACGCATGTGTGCTGATAATGATGGGGAAACTTAACTATAGAGTTACGCGCCATAAGGATTCATATTTAGATAGCTAAATATTAGTCTTCATGGTTCTACACGCGGTATTAGGGGTAGCAAATACATACCATCATTCATTCGACGCTTTAACGGTGAAGGAAAACATCGTGAGGTAACCTAAACACCTAAGAAGAAATTCTAAGGTGGTGTAGTCGACCAACCTGCACTTGGCCAGGCCTTATCGCCCTAGTTTAGGGTAGGCCCGTGCCCCAGCAGTGGGGACGTATATGGGCTGATGATGATACATATCGACTTACTCCTAATACCCATAAAGACTAATATTTAGTGTAATGGAACGCGGAAGTCTAAAATCTTAGGTGACTCTATCTTTTGTCGCTTTAACACGCCTATTTCTATCCGACTACGTTATAAAATTGTAATGTTTACGTGAAAAATTACTTCAAGAGGATAAAGTCACGGAAGGATACTTAGTTGTCTGTGACTGACTGTGAGATTAACAAATGTGCAGTACATAATGGTGTACACAAGTATTTACTTGAAATACAGCTGTTAAACGAATGAAGCCCTATCATTTTATTCTTGTAATAGGTTCTGGGGGCTTAGACAAAGTAACAATATCGAAACGATAACGAAGTTCGAGAAGAACAAAATGCATGGGATTGACCACGTGATTTATCGCGTCTAATGTCAATCCCATACATTTTATTCTTTTCGAACTTCGTTATCGTTTTGATATTGTTACTTTATCCACGGGGCCTGCATCGTTGGTCTTTTGTTAGCTAACACTGCGTAGGGACCGAGAGGTCCGCGGTTTAAGTCCGGGGTCTGGCAAAATTGGTCACCGAACAATAAGAGTAAGGGAACAGGAAGAACAATCGTGTTTGCGTGCGCCTTGTGCACTACAACATGTCCTGGGCACTTGGCTTATGGCAGGTTCTTGTAATAGGTTTACAAAATCACACAACACTCAAAGGTTCAACTGGCACTCTTACCTATTCACTGCCACTTTCCAATCACTGAAGGTAAGAAAGCGTCAGAGTCCTGTAAAGTCAGATTATAAAGTAACCCGACTTTACAGTACTCTTACGCTCTGACGCCCTGGTGGGTAACGTTGTCCACCCACAAAAAAATCAATTATATTTTAAAAAGAGTAGTTTAAATAAAATACCGATGATTAATCGTTTATTTATTTTCATGATTCACCTTTTGTAGCAATCAATTGATTGAGAAAGACGATGTTTGATTGGGTGGGCAATGTTTCCCTCTAGGGCTAAAGATACCCGACATTACGGTATAGAGATGGTTTCCGAATCAAAATGCGATACCGAAGCGTTGTGAATACGAAAGCTGGTCGACCGCCTTTAAGTTTATGCAAATATATTGGAGTAGTGGCCACCTTAAAATACGGTTTGCAAGAATTGATGGTACTACGTAAGTGAATAGAGAGATAAAGGGATCCTACGAGACCTCAAGGAGAGACAAAATAAAGCATAAATCATTGCATAATCAGAAAAAGGTTTTGATGAACGGTCATGGACATTTTATAACGACAATCTTAAGTTGACCGAGCGAACTTCGTAGCGCTTTATTTAAAAAATCTGAAGTTAGGGTTCGCTGACCTCTAAATTAAAATACCTAATGGTTCGACTTTACGTCGACGTTCGACTTTTCGTCCGTTTGTTTTTTTTTATTAAAAACTAACTAGACTTATGCAGCGACCCAAAACGAGTCTTGGCCTTCGATAATAAGGACCTCCACCTAGGCCGATCCTGTTATTTTTTTATTATGTGTGTAATTTTTTTTCTAAAAAAGGAAAAACAGTAAATAGGAAATGGATTTATTAAGTACCATTACTAAAACAAGTAATAACCAATAATTCTTAAAATAGTAAAGATATTAAGTTCTGTTAGTTCAAATAAAACGAAATAGGCCAATTAGAAGATCTCGAAACGTCGAGGCTCTAAATATCATGTTTAGAATAACAATACACGTGAGATTAATCCGTACAATTAAGTTTAACTAGCGGCCGCCCGCGACTTTGTCCGCGTATTAATGGGTTTTAGTGGCAATGTTGTATTAAAACAGCCTACATTCCTTGTAAAATTTGTTATTTATTAGTGAAAGTCAACATTCCGTCAACGTTCTCCCATAGTACGTGGGGGGGACGTACGAAACCCAGGTCGAATTGTGAATAAAAAAAAAAAAAGTAGCGCTGGTGTTTTTCCAGTGTGCCAGCTACCTCCATACCAAGTTTTATGAAAATCTATAAACACGTAAAAGTTTTCCCATACTAATTTTCACCCCCCCCCCCCCCCCATTGAAACCCATGGGGGTAGAAATTTAAAAAAAAAGTAGCCTATATGTTATTCCGGAGTGCCAGCTACCTTCATACCTATAAAAATCCATAAACACTTATAAGTTCTCCCATACTACGTTTCACCTCCCCCAATAACTACCATGGGGGTCGAATTTGAAGAAAAAAAAAGCATCGCTAGTGTCTCTCCGGAGAGCCGTCTACCTCCATACCAAGTTTTATAAAAATCTATAAACACCTAAAAGTTCTCCCATACTAATTTTCACCCCCTCAATGACCGCCATGGGGGTTGAATTAAAAAAAAAATTGCGCTTGTGTCTCTCCGGAATGCCAGCTACCTCCATACCAAGTTTTATAAAAATCGACAAACACGTAAAAAATCTCCCATACTAATTTTCGCCCCCCCCAATGAACCACATGGGGGTTGAATTTTAAAAAAAAGTAGCCTATATGTTATTCCAGAGTGCCAGCTACCATCATACCAAATTTCATGAAAATCGGTTCAGTCGTTTGAGCGTGAAAGAGTAACAAACATCCACACATACATCCGTACATCCATACATACAAACTTTCACATTTATAATATTAGTAAGGATTTTAACTGTGTATCGTTGCAAATAATAGACAATACCGAAGACCAATTTATTAATTAAAATTATTGTCTTGAAACAAGATCTCAGTTATTAATTCAGAAGTGTTCTTCAACTAGTTATTGTGTAAAGTATGAACTATCAACTAATAGAGTTCTTAAACAAAGGTTCAAAACGTTATTCAAGATTCAAAGTTGTCAGAGTCAGTTGAGTCCGACTGCCTTAGTCGTGATTGATTTTGTTGTGCTGCACACAATAGCTGCACCCAATATAATTTTTGGTATAATATACCAAAAATTTTATGAGACATCTAGTTTTATTTTTATATTTTATATATTGCACAACATCACATACATTGATCCCGTGGTAAGTAGATGCACTTGTATTACATATACCAGAATCAACAGAGGATACACAAATATTTGTTCCTTGTAGGAATCGAACCCACGACTCTTAAGGACTCTAGATAGTGATCCTAAGCCACTAACCGCTGTTCCACCGAGCCAGTCAATTATACCTTTATAATAAATAATTGTTTATCCTTATTATATTATAACTTGTGGACTCGACTTCAAATCGCGTCATATCTTAAATATACTTTCATTCCGCACATTTAAAAATAAACGAAACGTTTTCGTAAAAATATAAATAAAGGCTTCATCATGACTAGAAGTATGACGCGTGTTGGTGTAGTGTATAAGGGAAAAGAAATCTAGTATATAATATGTAATTCCTTCTAATTTACATAATAAACTACAGGCCCGAGTTGAAAAAAATTTGGGTCATTTGAACCACCAGATGACCTATGTAGAACGATATAAGAGCATAAAATAATAAGATTCAGCATTATGCCGTCACTTGTAAGCTGTCCAACTGAGTGCAGGTGAGAAAAGAGGGGGTTGCAACCCTCTGTTTTCCCCCTTGTCGCATGATTTTTGTACGGCGATGCGGAATAATGTATTAGAAGCAGTATTGAAATAGTATGAAACTAATGCCGTAGGTAGTGAACCTGGGTCACTAACCACTGTTCCACCGAGAAAGACAAAGAGCCAGTTTTTAAAAGAATAAAAGTACATTGGCATCTTAGCCAACAATGCTTAAAGACCGCAATATTTTACGTGATAAATCCTATAGTTAACATTTATCCTGCAAATATTCGCGCAGACACAATAATTTGTATCTTTAATTATATTGAATCACGTAGAGCATTTACATTGAAAAATACTCTCTGCTCAGAATATTAAATAAATTCAAGTTAGCAAAGGAAATTCGTTCGAAATAGCTCAAGAACTTGCTAAAATGCTGTCTCACTTTTTCAGTGAAATAACGCAAAATGGGTTTTGGATTCGTTACTCTGGGCGAATGCAAAAGCAGATGCAATGGAAATCGTCAAATGTAAGCACATTTTGTTTATTTGAGACACCGTTTTATATGTACTTACTTGTATAAGCTTAAAAGTTCTGTTAATAGGATTAGTCGTTAGATACGGACGGTGTTCGAATTGTTGAAAAAAAAGAATGAATTGCGGGAACCGTTCTTAGTAGATTAAGTAAAAAACATATTTAAGTGACACGGTTTCCAACTTTTATTAACTTGTCATGTTTATTACATAATCTATTCTTATCCCAGTGTTTATATTTTTAGTTTTATTCGGCTTTAAAATCTTTATAGGTTTCCCAAGTTAATCAAGAAATGAATAATAATCCACTACAGTCTTTCTATTGCCTGAAATTTTTCTTTAGACCAACCATAACTGTCACAAATAACATAACAAGCCCATGGAATATTTGTATCCGCAAAACTAAACTAAAACCACGAAAAAAAAGTAACGGTAACTCTCTTTGACAATAATACCGCCACTTTATAGGGGAGAGGTGGACTAATTTCCCTTGAGTACTAGAATGTAGGTCAGGACTAGAAAGGTGCATTTTTAAGAAAATAACGACCTACAAGACTTTCGTTTTACACGTTCATGGATACAATGACAGCTCATTCTGTTTAACAGGCCTCTTGGGCGCCCATAAGACAGCCATCGTATGCTCTTAAAACAATTTAAAAGGAAAGTAGACAAAGTCCCAAGTTTACGACCATTGGAATTTTAGAAACGTTTTAAAAGTGTTGGAGTGGAACTTTTTCACAATATCGTATTCCATTTTTTATACGTTGGAGTTGTATTCAAAGAATACATAGTTAAGTAACGAATTTACTTGTAAACCGTTACTAAAAGAAGTTATGCTAATACAGGTGCATTTAACAACTGTTTCACAACGAAATCAAGTAATGGAATTTAAGTCCTAAATAGGTCGATGGTTCCCTTACCCTCATAGTTCGGTAAGATGGAAGTCCTACATCACCGATCAGAGATCGGGCGTAGGACCACCGTCTTAACGTACCTTCCAAGGCACGGGCGTGCAACCGCCTACTTCCTAACTCCGGGCTGAGTAATTTTATCTTAAAAAAAAATTACACAAATTTTGCCGACTCTGGACTCGAACCGGGGACCTCTCTGTCCTTACACAGCGCTTGCTACCAATAGACCAACGAGGCAGTCAAACATAGATAATAATCATTCGTAGGTAAGTAACCATCGTGTTCTCGAAAATAACTTCAAATCACAACGTTTTTCTCTCATTTACATACAAAATATGAATTTAAATAATTGATTACATTATTGACTCTCTCTAGTACCGGCGGAATAAACTTCGCGATCAGAATATTAATCGTTAATATTTGAAGTATTAAGTTTATTACAATTATGATTTGTATTCATAACGTATACTTTCACGAAGACAAATTATTATACTCAGCCGTGGGGAACTTTGTAATTTTTCGCCTAAAAATACATCAAAAAATTTCGTGGATTAAACGTGCTTGATTCATTGATTTTGCGTTATATCAGCATTACTAATTGAGATAATATAAATTTTATGGCGAATGTAAACACATTCGCCATAAATAATGCTAGCAATGAAAGAATGCAAGAATGCAAGAATGCTGGCATCTAAATATATATAACTCAAAGATCACTGACTGACTGGCTCGGTGGAACAGTGGTTAGTGACCCAGGTTCACTACCTACGGTTCCAAGAGTCTTGGGTTCGATTCCCACTCGGGACAAATATTTGTGTGACAAACATCGGTGATTGTTCCGTGTCTGGGTGTGTATTAAGTATATTTAAGCTTAAGCTACTTACCACGGGATCAGATCAATGTATGTGATGTTGTGTAATATTTATTATATTTATATTTATGACTGACTAACATCATCATCATCATTTCCGTACCGTTTTCGGTAACGGCGACTTCAAGCATGTCAAATATGTAGGTTTTAATAATTATGGAACGTTCGAATGTGGCTTGCGAAACCAAATTTTGTGTTAAAATACGCCGGCAGGGTACGCAGTAGAGCTAGCTAGCACTGACTGATATAGTGATCTATATCTCTTTCTCTATCTACATTTAGACTTTCGCGTTCCATTACACTAAATATTAGTCTTTATGGGTCTACACGCCAGTACTCTTGCGACCACGATTGGTGTAACCCAGTCGAAACGTCGGGCAGCTATGTATTTGCTACTTCTAATAACCCGTGTAGACCCATAAATACTAATATATAGTGATCTATCAACGCACAGCCCAAACCACTGGACAGATCGGGCTGAAATTTGACATGCAGGTAGAAGTTCGGGCAAAATTTGTGTGAGTTTTTCTGTTAAAAAATTACTTAGCCCGGAGTAAGGAAGTTGACGGGTGCACGCTCGTGCCTCTGAAAGCACGTTAGCCGGTGATCCTGCGCCTGATCTCTCATCGGTCGTGTCGGATTGCCGTCTCACCGAATCAATTTATACATACATTTTAACAAATCCCGTGGCCAATAAATTATATAACTCGTTTTAATATTCATAATCGTTAGCTTTTTGGTAGTTTGGACACTCTTGATTACCATATCACAAGACCCCTTTCTGAAGAGGGGACTCAAATCGGTCCTCAGGTATACAGAGATATAGAGATATGGCTTATTCTAGAGATAGAGCTGACAAAGAAAAAATTAGCTTAGCATTTCATTGAAGTCTTCAAATATTTATTTTGTTTTTCTACACTTTAACATGAAGAAATAATAATGGACTACTTGCTTGTTGAGTTAGCTCTAACGTTCTAAATCATATGTAATGCTATTAAAATAAAACTAACTACTACGGTTAAGACCCTTGACGGGTGAGTCTTAACCGTGACCACGAGCGCTGTAAAGAGCTCGAAACGTCGGATCTCTAAATAATGTTTAGAATATCAATACACGCGAGTTTAATCCGTAAAATTATTTCAAATGTTTTATTTCAAATGTGTAGTGCTCGCGCAAATAAAAATAGACAATACTATATTTAATGCTATTTAAAACTCTGATGTCAATTTTAAAATTAGAATAATATCTTGTGATAACATCGCCCGGTATAAGAAAGACATTTCTTATTTTTAATCCCTTTTACGTAATAGCGAGCGGAAACTTATTTTACCTTTTACTATGGCACACCCAGACTGTATGACTTGGCTCATTTACAATGTATAACATGTTTAAAAAGAGCGACTATCGAGTTTCTTGCCGGAGTCTTCTCGATAGATACGGCTTTCCGAACCGGTGGTAGAATCTTATTATTACTAATGTGACGATTTATAAGTGCATGCAAATTGCCTATATGAATAAAGACATTTTGATTTTTGATTTTTTTTTTATATTTTATTTCTTTGATTGTTTGTTTGCTTGAACGCGTTAATCTCAGGAACTGGTGCGAATTAAAAAAATATTTTTATGTTGGATATACTATTTAACGAGGAAGGCTTATGGCTATATCATCACGCTGCGACCAATAGGAGCATAGAAATAATAGAAAATGTGTAAAAAACGGAAGAAAACGCGGACGAAGTCGCTGATACGGCTAGTACGTAATACAAGCGAAAAACAAAAAAATATGACGTACCTTTACAATTTTTACGGCGACAGAACCGTCAAAAAGCGTTTACCCTACGTATTAAATACTCTGCCAGTAGATGTCAGACACTAAACCAATGGATATAAGTTCAAAAACATGTTAAAAGACGTGTGGCACTCGGGGACTGCCGCGGTATAGCTATTGCATAGCATCGTCCGATTTCGGAGCAGCTCGTCTCGATTCGTGCGAGTTTCGTAGAGTCGTACAATACGTCTAACACCGTGCCAAAGTCTACCGAACTGAAACGACGATTGTGAGGTTTTTTTCGTTACGGAATTGCTTGGTTCGGTCGCCGCGCTCAAAGCCCGCGATAAAAATACCTTTTCGAAACCATAGTCTAAGCAAACCATTTACTCATTAAATCTCATTATATTTATTTTAACCTAACTATTAGCGCTTCATATTTACTTTTCTTATATAGAATCACTTCGACGACTGGTCGAAGTCAGACAGTGTAAATTGTCCTGTGGGTCAGAATGTACAAATAGATTCTAACTCGTCCTGTTTTAATCCTTATCCTTACTAATATTATAAATCCGAAAGTAACTCTGTCTGTCTGTCTGTCTGTTACGCTTTCACGCATAAGTACTGGACCGATTTAAATGAAATTTGGTACAGATATAGTCCAGAGCCTAGGAAAGGTTAAATGCTACTTTTTAACCGACTGCGCTATAAGGAAGTAAAGTTTTACCCGCTAAACGTCTCTACGCGGACGAAGTCGCGGGCGGAAAGCTAGTAATAAATAAATAATAAATAACCAATTTGTTATAAGTGCGGATACCGCATGATCGATCTCATTAAATTATTAGGCCGTGTTTAATTCTAAAGTACAAGACTCCCTTATGAAAGATTGATTAGGGTGCGGGCACAAAGTTGGGCAGGGGACTGAGGACTGAGGACTGACCCTCCCGGGCCGGTCGTGTCCTATCGACTTTGCGCTGGCAATATATCTTTGAAGGCTCAATGATGATAATAATTTGATTCGCATGTTTCGGTGGAGACGAAACTTTTTTTTTAAAAATAATTATGTTTTTTTTTTTTTTTATAAAAGGCTAACAAGATGACCTCACTCCATCTGATGGTAAGCGGTGGTGAGATCCAAATATGAGATCAACAGGCACAATAGATCGTATTGAGCCTGTCGCACTCACCCTGAAGGCCTGCTTAAATGCCGTTTCACGCCCCGCCTGAAGAGCCCGGGATCATAGGAGGGAGGGAAAACATGAGCTGGAAGAGCATTCCATGCCTTAATGGCACGGGGCAGAAATGAAGAGCTGAACCTCTTAGTCCGAGCCACCGGCGACTGCATTGTATGTGGATGGCAGCGGGGAGGGAGGTTTGTGTAATCACTGCATACTGTGAATAAAAACTATTTAAAGGATCAACAGCGACACGCGATAAAAAGAGTAGCAAATACAAAGCTAGTTTTCGACGTTTCGTCTGGATTCACCCAGTCATTTTGTGAGCTTACTCTCAGTAATGGAACGCGAATGTCTAAAATCGTATGCATACTGTTAATATTTGATTCAATGAATAAAACACCATCGCATTCACTTGCTGTGCCAGTCAAAAGAAATAGGACATCACAAAGATTGGTCTGATTCCACGGTTGTTTATGTACTTGTATTATTTAAATAATACACACCCAACACGGGTCAAACATGGATGGTGCAAATATTTGTCCCGGATGTAAATCTGTGATACGACACAATATACTGTTGATAAATGTGACCGGAAATTAATTTATAAAATGATCTTAAGTAACATATAAACACGATATAGGTAGCAACTCCAGTCTATGTTGTGCCAAAACTACTCAACTGATTTGCATAGGTATTCAATCACAATAATCACGTCATTATTGCTTGTTTATTTTTTTTTATTTTTTCTGTTCGTATTTTTTATTATTCGATTTTTAATTCTTTTCTTTCGGTTTGTTCTCGTTTGTGTTGTTTGTTATGGTTAAATATATTATATTTTGTTTTCTTTTTATAAAAATAGGCTCCAGCCAGAATACCAGCGCCACAGCGGCTTCATGTCTTTGTGGCATATGCTGAGGCTGGGACCTAGTTGACCACTGATAAATGTTGTGTTCCATGTTGTTTTCTTGTTTTCTTTGTTGTTTTGTGGTCAATAAACATCTTTTATTATTATTATAAATGAACCAAAGATTAAGAAAGGATTGTATATCCTACGTTTTAAGTGATTTCGCTAAAAGAAAGTAAAGTTTTGTGCTAAAATAACTTCACGCGAATAAGACCCGGGCGAAATGCATCAATAAATTAAATTGGTGAATTGAGCAACAAAACATAATATCTATAAATAGTAACTTTTTTTTTCATAACTGACATACGATGTCTCGGAGTACCCTCGTCATCATCACCGGACTTGCGGAGGAGCTGATGGCGTTCACCCCTAATCAATAGTAACTGCACGCACACCCGCTTTACTAAATACGAAATGCCATTGACAGCTTTTACCGCCTCTCAATTTAAAAAAAAGTCGCAGCAAGTCTTTGCCAAAGAAAAGAACGACGTGGCAAAATGGCGCGTGGCAAAAGACCGTAACCGCGTCTGCAAACGCAGAGACCACTTAAACCGAACGACAAAGTTGGCTAAATTGTTTACCGACGTTGTTCAGTGTTGTTAATTAACTGTTAACCGGTACAAAATCGCCGGCGGCTCATCTGCTCAAATTAAATTAAAGTAATGATTCGAAACCGTCCCAGTGGAGTTTCAATTTCGCGAAAGATAACTCGTAATGGCTTTTGAACTTACAGCCGCGTCTCACTGAGTGGCTGAGAGAAGGAGGCTGGGTTTAAGATAGAACATCCATAGAATATGTATAAATATTTTAGGGGTGAGAGCCATCCGCTCCCCAGCAAGTCCAGTGATTAAGGTTGAGGGCCATCCGCTCCCCCGCAAGTCCGGTGATGACGACAAGCAATCATCGTAAGTCAGTTAGGAAAAAAATGCATAAATATTTTGATTTGATATGATTTAATCATAGTATTTTAGTGGTGAAAAACCTGCTAACCTGCAATACTCTCCTACCAAAACTAGGGCTTTTAGGCTTTAGTCAACCACCCTGGCCTTGCGGGTTGGTCGACTTCAGACAACCCCAGAATTTCTTCGCAGGTTTCCTAACAATGTTTTCCCTCACTGTCGTAAGTACTAAGTAAGAACGTCGAATAAATGTACTTAAGAAATTACTTTATCATCATAACATCCTATCGTTTGGACTATGCAACACATAAATATTAGTCTTTATGGGTCTATACGCGTTATTAGGAGTAGCAAATTACATAGCTACTTACTGCCCGACTGCAGTTCGCTCGGGACCACGATTGGTGTAACCCAGTCGAAACGTCGGGCAGTAAGTAGCTATGTAATTTGCTACTCCTAATAACGCGTATAGACCCATAAAGACTAATGTTTAGTGTAATGGAACGCGAAAGTCTAAAATCTTACATATGCAACACAAAAGTATTAGTCTCTACGTGCGAGATTCCCCTTAAACTACTTGGGCCGGGCCGCGCCAGTAAAATGGACTTGGTGCTATTTCACTTTTATGCCGCACTTCTTTATTTTCATACTTTGCCCGTTGACTCGCAGGGCAAGAGATAAAGTAAAAGCCGGTATCTCTGGCATTGAGGAAATTGAATGTAAAGAAATGAGACTTCTGTTGTTTCTAGAAAGCGCCCCGGGGCCTTTGGTAATGTAGTGCGAAATGACTTAGTTTTCTTCGAATGCTTGCTTGCTTCTCTTTGTGCGGATTGTGGAGTTTATTAAATTGAAGTATTGTATTTGAAATAAACTCATTTTACGGATTTAACTCGCGTGTATTGTTATTCTTCATATATTATTAAGGGACCCGACGTCTGCTGTTTACAGCGCTCGTGTAAGACTAATGATAAGAGTTGTCTTTAAAAGTTTGATCACTACCGTCATTTGGTGAGATATTTTGAGCGTTCCGGTTCACAAACACGTTACTCACAACATTCTTAGAATATGTTGTATGTTTTTGGTGAATCTTAGTTTAAAATAGTAAACGTGAAAATGTGTGCGTGTGCTCCACAGCGGCCCGGGGATTTGAACACCCGCCTTCCGGGAATCGCGCCCAGACTTGCATTACCATACACCAAGCTATCAGCTATATTGAAGCTGTCGATTTTTTCCTACCTGTTAAGCCACAGGGCGCCATCATCCGTTAGAGATACACACTATCGGCCGTACACATTCCATTTCAGAAGTGTTAACTACAGAATTGATGGCACTGGAAATCAAGGTAAAGCTTGAATCCGCAGCTTAAATTTTTAGTCAAGCAAGCTTTTTCAAAGGACAAGCTAATTTCTTTGATGTACACACCAACGGAGCCCGAATCACCTCATAATGACCACCTATCTTCCGGCCAATTGCCTAGCCCAACGACCCGAAACCCGATAGCCACGCCTATCCGACCATATCGGGCCGTGTCTGTTCGGCAAATTGCCGCGTCCGGCTCTTGCTCCTAATAAATCGACGTGTCGTTCTTTCTTGAGGGTCCGATCGTAACATATCATAATAATTCCGCCTGTGGTAAGTTTAAATACGTAGCATGAAGTTGAAAAAACATTTTTATTTGTTGTTTTTAATGCTATTAAAGCTTATTTTAAATTTAAAATTTGAAAAATTCGCATTCATGACCCCGCCTGAACGGGGACTTGAACCACCGGACCTCCCGATATCGTGTCGGTTGCTCTAACCTCTGAGCTATCCAGGCAATGCGAATTTTTCCATCACCTTTTACCCGTTATTCACGGGTGGCGCCACCACCGGTACGGGGACTTGAACCGGTGGTTCAAGTCTCCGTTCAGGCGGGGTCATGAATGCGAGTTTTTTTCAAATTTTCAATTGAAAAAACATTTTAATATTTACTTTCCTCCTTCATCGTTCAGGTATTTTTTTCCTAACTGACATACGATGATGGCTTGTGGTAGCCTCGTCATCTTCACTGGACTTGCGGGTAAACGAGTGACTCTCTTCCCTTTCATATTCTTCTTCTACTTTATAAATAAAAATAATTTATTTCTCAAAATCTCACTAAAACTCGAGAACGGTTGGACCGATTAGAGTCATTTCTCCTTGAAATATTTGTGATAGTCCAGGGAAGGTTTTAATGGTGGGAAATAAAGAAAAAATTGCGAGGAAGATAGCAAAAATAACAATTTAATTTTCCCATATAAACTTTGAAATATGAACCAAATGACAAGTGAATATAGTACATATTTACTTGTCATCTGGTTGTAAGTCACAAGTAGCAATATAGTTATTTAATATTAATTCAAAAAATCCTTTAATTTAGTTTCTAATCAAGAAAAATAATATATTGGCGGCATGAAATTTTCCGGGACCACTAGTCACCATCAAAAATTTTATAAAGTACGTAAACATCTTCCTTACTGCCACTTCTTCTTCTTATCGTATGGTTGATGAACAACCTGGTGTCAGAGATTAAACCGCCCGTTGGCCTCTGACATGGCTTCACACACCGTTGAAAAATTTCTCAGGTGTGCTGGTTTCCTCACGATGTTTTCCTTCACCGTTAAAGCGTCGAATGATGGTACATATGAATTTCAAATTTGAAAAACACATTGGAACCTGGCGGGGTTTGAACTGGCGACCTCTCGCATGGCAAGCAACGACCTTAACCACTCGGCCATCGACGCTTCACTGCCACTGCATACTGCTGACAACTTCGCTGATTTGTTTGTACGTACGTTCAAACATGTCAGCTGAGCACGTTGGCAAGTTAATTTCCTAAAACAGTCAGCTCCCTTATCATCAATCACGCAAATGGAATCCGGGATACGATGTGACACCCATTACGCTAACGAGCCCAGGTAAGGTGTACTGTACATGACACTTGGGTGCACTGCAATAGTGCACTCATGCAGGTATACAGTGCGACGTACGATTTATTACTTGGCTGGCTTGATAATATTAATAAACTAGCCGACCCAACAGACTTCCTGTCAAAAAATGTGAAAAAGAAAAGGGTGGTTCTTAGGGGTTTCCCGGCAATTATTCTATTTTTTCTTCGTAAGAACCTCCTTGGACTTCAACGAACATTCAAATAAAAGAATTGGCGAAATTGGATCAGGCGTTGTTGAGTTATGCGCTTACCAACACATTTTGCGATTCATTTTTATATTATAGATAAATATCTCACAATATCATGTAGGTAGTGCTTAAGCACTTGTGTTACTAATATCATATAAGAAGCAGTGGTATACCCAAATCTTAACATATATAATTCTGGTGACTAATGACCATCTTATGTGATTATAAAGCTGTGTGTCGGTTTGAACTGAGGCAAGTAGCTATAAGGAATTATTTATTGCACATAAATAAATAAAATAAAATATCTGAGACATTTCCACACACGGTCAGCTGACTAGCATAGTTTGTACTGTGGGCGTCAGAAACTGACATACATACATACATATTTATAAATACGTATTCACACCCAGACACACAAAAAGTCCGATGATCATCACAAAAATATTTGCCCGTGTGGGAATCGAACCCACGACAAATAGAACCGCCAGTCAGGGTCACTAACAACTGTTCCACCGAGCCAGTCATAAAAATTTTAAAAACGCGACTAAATACAATTTGATGTAAGCTCCGTATTAACCAACTGCTTTTAAACGACTTATGTTTAGTCGATCACGATCATCTGACAAATGCCAGTCTTCTTCTTATCGTATGGTTGATGAACAACCTGGTGTCAGAGTTTTTAACCCGCCCGTAGGCCTCTGACATGGCTTCACACTCCGTTGAAAAATTTCTCAGGTGTGCTGGTTTCCTCACGATGTTTTCCTTCACCGTTAAAGCGTCGTATGATGGTACATATGAATTACAAAAATTGGTTTGAAATGGCGTTTGATTGGTTTGAATTGGGTTTGAACTGGCGACCTCTCCGATGGCAAGCAACGAGCTTAACCATTCGGGCATCGACGCTTTACAACGAATGCCAGTCAATATTTATAACTCAGGTAATGATAAACCTTGTGAACAAACAATGTTCACAAAGTTCAATAAAGAACTTAACAGATTATCGCTCTGGACAATAGGAAGAACTTCTCCGTAAGATTTCTGTATACATATTATATACAATAGGACAGAGATATCGTCGGTAGAACAAAGATAACTTTGCGAGTGTCGTGAAGCCGCAGAAACGAGGTCAGTTGTTTACTCACTACCTTATTTTCCTCTGAAGGACCACTGATGATGTCACAGTACAGAAATGACAGTAGGTATTCTATTGAAATAATCATAAGGAACATAATCATCATCATCAGTACATATACGTCCCCACTGCTGCGGCTGGGCCAACCCTAAACTAGGGCGATAAGGCCTGAGTCCACCACGCAGGCCAAGTGCTGGTTAGTTGACTACACAATCTAAGAATTTCTTCGTAGGTGTGCAGGCAATCGTCGAATAATTTCAAATTTAAAAAACACATTGGTACGTGGCGGGGTTTTATCTGGCGACCTCTCGCATGGCAAGCAACGACCTTAACAAATCGGACATCGACACATTTTCATTAGGAACATAATACAGCTTGTTAATTTTTTTACATTCTTTATGTCATTAGGCGAGTAGTGGCGCAGGATCGGCCTAGTTGGAGGTCCTTATTATATCAGAAGCCAAGACTCGTTTTGTGTCACTGCGTAAATCTAGTTAGTTGGTTATTTATGCCATTTAATGATTTCTGAATTAACAATCGAACCAGCTAAATGCTGACCCACCATGAGCCATTCATGCCAATACTTCATTTATATCTTATTAATGTAATAAATGTATAATATATTTATCTGGAGCCCTGCTACATAGGAAATATATTTTTTTCCCTGTATAGATAAAATAAATAACAATTTTTTCGGGACATCGGACCCAAACAAACCAATATATTCAATATGAAAATAGATTCTGTAGTTTTGGCATGAAAGCGCTAAAAAAATTGCATTGAAATCTTTTGCATTAAGAATATTAGTAAAAATAATAACACAAAAAAACTTAACCTCACGTTTTTTCATATGGATTTATGGTGGCCCTTTTGTCTCTGCTCATCTTGTAATAAAAAAAAGTTTCTAATACAGTTGGACTACTTTCGTAATCTTACACTAATGATAATGTTATGGAATCACCAGATGTGATGGATCCACACTTTGTTTTTCGTATAACATACTCGCTATTTGTATATTTTCCTCTCTTACCGAAGGAAACGTTAATCCACTTATCCAATTTACCACGTGAATGCGTAAATAAGTTGTCTCCTACGACTTACAAAGGATGCTAGATAAGATAAGACAACAAGTATTTTCTTTACTTAGCTGCTATAGAGAATATTCAAGTGACATAACCAGTATTAAAGTAGGTATTTGTTTCCGATATCCTTATACAATGCCTAACATCTTTTATATATTACATTTGTTGTTTTAATGATATTTAAAGATCTAATGTATTTTTTTTAATAGCCCCTCGTCATCCCACTGCTGGGCAAAGGTCTCCTCCAAACTTGTCCATAGCTCTCTATTCAAAGCTTGGCCTTGCCAATTCCTTGAAAGCTGGACCAAATCGTCGCACCATCTCTTTCTGGGCCTACCTCTTCGGCGAAAACCGTCTTCCGGCACCCATTGTGTATTTAAATATTCGAATTTATAAAATTCGATTGATCGATTGATTTATTTAATAAGGTAACACCTGGGTAGCTTCGCGATCCAAATGCCGGTGGTTCATCACCTCGCTCGAGCAGGTACATGAATGTGATATTTTAAATTTATATTAGAGCTTTAAATAGTATTAAAACAACAAATAAATGTAATTTCCAGGTGCAACCATTCTGTATTATATTTCAGTAAAGACATAAGACAAAGCAAGCGCCATGATCACGGGTGAACTGTAGGACTGCGAGAATGACGTTAATGGTATTCAATTTTCTAATGTTTAACTTCTTAGCTAACACAGAATCATAACTGAGTATGTATTTTTTGTTGTCTAATATTTACTTATTTGTTTAAAACAAACCTCCAGGCTTATAAAGCAGTAGCTACAGAATACCAACTCTTTTTTACGGCAGACTAAAAGTAAAAACCATCCGAAACCTATGCACTTCAAAAATAGAGAGTAGTTTGGGCGAAACGCAATAACTCTCAAAACGGATCTGTTGACACGAGTCGACAGGATTAAACGAATTGATTGGCTGTTCTTTGTGAATACAAGCCTACTGTTACACAGCCGACTTGAATTTATTACACTCTGGAATATGCGATAAGTTTTTTTTTTTAGAAAGTAACGAGTTATTAAACAACATATGCCCCGTTTTACGGGAGCCTTAAAACTAAAAATATCCAAAACCTATAAATAAATATTACACAACATCACAAACATTGAACCTGGATCACTAAACAATGTTACATCGAGCCAGTCAGAAACCTATGCACTTCAAAAATAGATCTCTCGTCTGGTTGAAACGCAATAACTCCCAAACCGAAACGGATCTGTTGACGCGAGCCGACACGATTACACGGATTGATTGGCTGCTCTTTGTGAGAACAATCCTACTGTCACACAGCCGGCTTGAATATGTAACACTCGCAATATGTGAATAGTTTTAGTAACTTCTTCTTCTTATCGTATGGTTGATGAACAACCTGGTGTCAGTTTTTAAGCCGCCCGTAGGTCTCTGACATGGCTTCACACACCGTTAAAAAAATTCTCAGGTGTGCTGGTTTCCTCACGATGTTTTCCTTTACCGTTAAAGCGTCGAGTAATGGTACAAATGAATTTCAAATTTTGAAAAACACATTGGTACCTGACGGGGTTTGAACTGGTGACCTCGCATGGCAAGCAACGAACTAAATCACTTGGCCATCGACGCTTCAATTTCGATTTAAATGAGAACATTTTCAAGATATTTAAAATGTTGTTTTATTTGAGTGAGCGCCCAGGGTCACGGTGAACTTCATCTACCTCCCCCATTTTTTAAAACTTTTGCGGAATTTTGATTTAAATACCGGTGCTTTAGTAAATTAGCTCGTATTTCCCTCTTATGATCCCGGGCTCTTCAGGCGGGGCGTGAAACGGCATTTAAGCAGGCCTTCAGGGTGAGCGACAGGCTCAATCAATATGGTCTATTGTGCCTGTCGACCTCATATTTGGATCTCAGTACCGCTTACCATCAGGCAAAGTGAGGTCATCTTGTTAGCCTATTATAAAAAAAATTAGATCGATGTTGAATGATGTACGAGCATGTTAGGGGTGAGAGACATCCACTCCCGCGCAAGTCCGATGATGATAACGAGGCTCCTCCAAGCCATCATCGTATGTCAGTAGGAAAAAAAAAGTACGAGTATGTGATGTTGTACAATATTGAACGCGTTAGCGGGGCATGTAGCGACATTAATCCTAGTATACTATTATACTTGTCGACCTCATATTTCCTCCTCATATAACCTCATGGTTGGCCACCATCTGGTGAAAGCCATCATATACACCATAAAATTTGAATGGTTGTTTTCCCGCAGCAAAATGATTCACCTTAGTAGCACAATAGATTTGTGCAGTTATTTTTTTTTAAATCTATAAATGCAGGTTTTATGAAAGGTATAACCGAAACTTTAAAGTACGTTTGAACCACTTTATAAATTAGGGCGTAGAGCTTCTTTAGCTTTAAGCATCGATTTCATGCGGCAAGCAGTACCTGAATACGTCACACCTTAAAAAACAACGATAGTTTTTCTCGTTTTCGAGTTGGAAAATTATTATTTAGAAAATTAGAAAAAAAAAATTTTTTTTCAAGGAATATTTTTCATGATTCGATAGTATTTCATAAGGCAAATCGTTCTGTCACGGGAAAACAGCTAATCAAATTTCACGGTGTATGTCTCAGATTTAAAAAAAAACCATCTGCTCTCCCGTAAGTCTGGTGATAATGACGAGTTCACTCCATTTACTCCAAACCATCATCGTATCTCAGTAAGAAAAAAATACTTGTAGTTCAAGCCTTTTAATACATTTTCATCTAATACGAAGCGTGTTAAATCTCATAAAAGCCAAGAAAGGTAATGTTACGACCACGAGAGACCGTGCAAGCGGAATTAGTCTTATCGTCGTATGGATAAGGTCTATACTGCTTGCATCGATACTACGCTACACACTCTGGTAGGGTTGTAGCGAGCTCTAGAGTATTCTAAAGTAATAATAATATTACGACCTTGAGAGACCGTGCAAGCGAAATTAGTCTTATCGTCGTATGGATAAGGTCTATATTCGCTTGCACGATACTACGTCACACACTCTGGTCGGACGGAGCGAACTCCAGCGAGTTCTAGAAATTTCGATCCCTGCCAGAAAATTCTCGACGCCACGCGAAGAGCTGCGTCCTCACTGGGTATAAAGCGGGATGTACGACGCGACGGGACAGTTCCGATTTGGAAAGCGAAGCGAATCAGTCTCCTGCGAACTAAGAGTGATCGAGTGCGTTACCTGCGAATAGTCAGTGAAATTCAGTGTTTTAGTGTGATTCAGTGCTTTAGTGTAATTTAGTGTTCCGTGTTAAGTGTTGTAATTAAGTGTTTTTAATTGTGTTTTTAAGTGTTTAATTGTGTAATTGTTAGTCGATAAATAAATTAATTGTCTTTTGGTGACTTTTGGCGTATCTTGAATTAAACGTACCCCGTTCCCGCAACAATTGGTGTCAGAAGTGGGATTCAAGATGCCTCTTACACCACGAGAAGACAGTGAGGGTCGAGTAACAAGGAGTCAAACCGCGGCCCTGCAAGAGGGTGAAGGCTCTTCAACGGAGGGATCAATTCAAACATCAATTGGGCCTGTGGAGCTTGCAGACTTATTTAAAATGCTGCAGACACAAGCCCGTCGCCAGGAGGAGCAAGCCCGTGAACAAGCCCGCCGCCAGGAGGAGCAAGCCCGTGAGCAAGCACGCCGCCAGGAGGAGCTAGCCCGACTTCAGGAAGCACAATTTGCTAAGCTGAGGGAAGAACAAGCCCTTCGCCAGGAAAAGCAAGACCTTCGCCAGGAAGAGCTAAGCAAGAGTTTGTTGGGGGCTATTGAGAAGAAGCACGAAGTATTAGAAAAGCAGATTGATGCTCTCAAGGATGATGTGCTAAGCGTCAAGACCCAACACGAAGATCGACTCACCCAACACGAAGACCGACTCATCCAACATGAAGATCGATTCACCCAACATGAAGATCGATTCATCCAACATGAAGACCGATTCACCCAACACGAGGATCGACTGAGCCAGGTGGATGCTGAGATGCGACAGCTGCATACCAAAAATGGCAAGAGTGGGGACCCGGGGTGCTACGGTAGTGTCGGATTCTCCGAAAATCGAAGTACCCCACTTCGATGGAACGACGTCTTGGGCAGCATTTTGGTACCAGTTCGAGACGGTGGCTAAAGGAAAGGGGTGGAACGAGGAAGAGTCCTTGATAGCTCTGACTCTGGCTCTTCGTGGAGATGCCCTGCTCACGTTGGAAAACCTGCCTTCCGGATAACAGAACTTTAGGTGCTCTCCAAAGAGCATTAGAAGGCAGGTACAGCGACAAACACCTGGAACACGCGTATAGAGCACAACTCCGCGATCGACAGCAGAAGCCTGGTGAGAGTCTGCAGCAATGGGCAACGGAAATCGAAAGGCTAGTCAGACGTGCGTACGTGTCATGCCCGACAATGGTGGAATCAATGATCCCGCAAGCTTTCTGTGATGGAATTAGAGACGCAGACGTCAGACACACCGTGAAATTGAGCCATCATCAGACCTTACAGGAAGCTCTAGCCCATGCTTTGGAGGTGGAAGCCGTGCGTCAAGACGCTAGAACTCAACGACTTCGGGAGGTTGTGGTGAAGGTTTTCCTTCACCACAACCTTCTTTGGGTCCGATGTGCTATGGCTGCGGCGAGAGGGGCCATATTCGGAGTAGTTGCCCCAAGCGAAGATGGCCACGTAGAACGACAGTAGCGTCCTCTACACAGGTGGACGCAGAAGAGCTGTCGTTAAACTAGAAGAAGCCAGGGCCGTGGGGCGGGCGCTGGCTGGTCAACATCGAGCCCCTACCGTCACTGTTTCACAGATTGGTAATGGGAACAACCTTACAGTGGTTGGACAGCTGAACAGCGTAACGTGTCATTTTACTATTGACACCGGTGCTTCAAGAACAATAGTGCGTCCGGAGCTATTGAAAAGGACTATTGTGTGGAATCAGAGACCATCCGTTCAGCTTCAAACAGCAACAGGCCAGCCAGTTACCGTCTTCGGTGAGACGATGGCGAAGATAACCATTGGAGAACAGACCTTTGAATACGGTGTACTCGTAGCAGACATCACGGACGATTGCATCATCGGATTGGACTTTTTAAGAGACCAGAAGTGTGTGGTAGACGTCGCTAAAGGAGTACTTAGTTTCCCCGAACAAGAAGTATTCCTAGAGGGAGCAAGATCATGCGCAGTTTACTGCCTGAAAAATACGACCCTACCGCCGAGATCTGAAACTCTGGTCAAAGTTAGATTCCCGTACACTGCGTGTCAAGGGCGAAGCGTCGTCATAGAAAACTGCGGCGACCATCCGAGTTGGATCACAGCAAGAACTCTGGCAATGACCGGAAAAGGAGCGCTAGTGCGAGTCATCAATCTTAGCGGAGATGAAGTGCAGCTACGAAGAAACTGTGTCATCGGACGGTGCGATGTAGGTCAATCCATCAGAAGGCTGAAAAGGGCCCGGGAACCGGAATCCTGTCAACGAGATGACGTCACGCCGCTCCTAGCAAATTGTAAGGACAAGCTATCTGAGCGAGAACTTCAGCAAGCTAAAGGGTTGTTGCTAGATTTCAACGATATATTTTCGAAGGGTGACCATGATTTAGGAAGGACAGGTCTCGTTAAACACAGAATAGACACGGGAGACGCGCCACCAATTAAGCAGCGGCCTAGACGCCTTCCATTTGCCAAAGAGAAGGAGGTAGCAGACATGGTTGCTGAGATGCAGAAGAACCGCATCATAGAACCTTCAACAAGCCCGTGGTCTTCGCCAGTAGTCCTGGTAAAGAAGAAGGACGGCAGCACCAGGTTTTGTGTGGACTACCGGTTGTTGAA
Organism: Maruca vitrata; assembly: GCA_039566165.1. Taxonomy (NCBI): domain Eukaryota; kingdom Metazoa; phylum Arthropoda; class Insecta; order Lepidoptera; family Crambidae; genus Maruca; species Maruca vitrata. The sequence goes on along the minus strand of CM076912.1, from coordinate 15,014,159 downwards.
TAATGCAACGAAGAAGGACAGCTACCCTCTGCCCCGTATAGACGACACACTGGACATGTTGAGCGGCATGGAAGTGGTTCTCAACAGTGGACCTTAAGAGTGGGTACTGGCAAGTTGACATCCATCCAGTAGACAAAGAGAAGACGGCATTTACGACCGGAACTAGGAATGGACTGTGGCAGTTCAACGTCATGCCCTTTGGACTTTGCAACGCCCGGCGACATTCGAGCGGTTGATGGAAAGAGTACTGGTTGGACTTCTGGGTGATGCATGCCTGGTCTATCTGGATGACATCATTGTCATGGGTCGAAATTTCACAGAGCATGTCAGTAACCTGAGGAAGGTTTTCACCAGAATACGAGAAGCAAACTTGAGACTCAGCCCAAAGAAATGCACGTTTTTCAAGGAAGAAGTCGCCTACTTAGGCCACATTATTTCATCGAAAGGTGTAAGGACCGACCCAGAAGATAAAAGCTGTCCAAGAATGGCCTGTACCAGCTAACAAGACCGACGTGAGATCATTTTTGGGTTTATGCGCATACTACCGGCGCTTTGTAAAGAACTTCTCTGATATAGCGAAACCTCTTCATCGGCTCACGGAAGATAAACGAGTATTCGCCTGGGACTTGGAATGTGATCAAGCCTTCGTCAGATTAAAAGAACACCTCTGCACCAGTCCTATACTTGGCTACCCGAACAGAGAAGGAAGGTTTATCGTGGACACCGATGCCAGCAATACTGGCATAGGCGGAGTTCTATCGCAAGAGCAAGGTGAACGGGAAGTGGTGATCGCCTATTTCAGTAAGTCGCTTTCAAAACCTGAAAGGAACTACTGTGTGACTCGTAAGGAACTGTTGGCAGTAGTAAAGACTCTACAGCATTTCAACAAGTACCTCGTTGGAAGACAGTTTACCCTGCGGACAGATCATGCTGCGTTAAAATGGCTCTTGCAGTTTAAGAACCCTGAAGGACAAGTGGCGCGGTGGCTAGAGCAACTACAGGAGTACAATTTCACAACAGAACATCGGAGTGGTAGAACGCATTTGAATGCCGATGCCCTATCAAGGAGACCTTGTCCTGTGGCCTGCAGTCATTGTTCTAAGACGGAGACTAAAGAAGAAGTCCGGATGATTACCACCCAGGGACTTGATAATGAATGGAGCGAAGACGCTATCAAAAAGGCTCAAAAAGAGGATAGTGACCTGAGGAAAATATTTGAATGGAAAGAAGTAGGTCAAAAACCTTCTTGGAGCCATGTAGCATCATCAAGCCCCATCACGAAAAGTTACTGGGCACAATGGGACAGTTTGGAGATTAAGGATGGAGTACTCTTCAGGAAATGGGAAACACCAAAAGGGGATCAAACGACACTACAGCTGATTGTACCCGTAAACAGGTTGCTTCTCTACTGAGGTACATACACGATGGGGTATCCGGGGGACATTTAGGCGTGAAGAAGACCCTAGAGAAGCTGAGACAGAGGTTCTACTGGATACACTGTCGGGAGGACGTCGAAGACTGGTGCAAGAAATGTACGACTTGCGCATCAGTAAAGGGCCCACAAACCAGAAGTAAGGGTAAACTCAAGCTGTACAACGTCGGCGCTCCGTGGGAAAGAATCGCAGTAGATGTAGCTGGCCCCTTTCCAGAATCCGATGAGGGAAACAAGTACATCATTGTGGTCCAAGATTACTTCACTAAGTGGCCTGAAGTCTTCGCTACGCCTAATCAAGAAGCAAAGACGGTCGCCAAGAAGTTAGCCCACGAGGTAATTTGCCGATTTGGTGTGCCTCTTGAGATACATTCTGACCAAGGAAGAAACTTTGAGTCAGCACTGTTCCAGGAGGTCTGTCAACTGTTGGGTATGCATAAGACCCGTACTACACCAGCACACCCGCAATCCGATGGCATGGTCGAGAGATTCAACCAAACGTTGGAAAACCACTTGGCCAAAGTTGTGGACGAGCATCAACGAGACTGGGACCAGTACATACCGCTTTTCTTGTTGTCCTACCGATCTGCGATCCACGATAGCACTAGCGCAACCCCAGCAATGGTAAACTTCGGTAGAGAAATGCGGCTTCCGGTAGACGCGTTGACTGGGACACCGCCAGAAGCTCCGAAACCAGTAACCGAATATGCGGCTGACCTACAGAAGCGCCTGGATGAAGTACATGCTCTCGTCAGAGACTGCAGTCTAAAATCCAGCGAAAGAATGAAAACCCGTTACGACTGCAAAGCCAACACCGACGGTTTCGATGAAGGGAGTCTGGTTTGGTTACACAACCCACTCAGGAAGAAGGGCAAATCACCGAAGTTCCAGCCAAGGTGGGAAGGACCATACAAGATCATCACTAGGCTGAACGACTTAACCTATCGGATCAAACAAGGGACAAGAGGCAAGCCGAAAATTGTTCACATTGATCGATTGGCTCGTTACCATGGGTCAAATGATGCTCGGGACGAGCATGACTAAGAGGGGGATAATGTTACGACCACGAGAGACCGTGCAAGCGGAATTAGTCTTATCGTCGTATGGATAAGGTCTATACTCGCTTGCATCGATACTACGCTACACACTCTGGTAGGTTGTAGCGAGCTCTAGAGTATTCTAAAGTAATAATAATATTACGACCTTGAGAGACCGTGCAAGCGAAATTAGTCTTATCGTCGTATGGATAAGGTCTATATTCGCTTGCACGATACTACGTCACACACTCTGGTCGGTCGGAGCGAACTCCAGCGAGTTCTAGAAATTTCGATCCCTGCGAGAAGATTCTCGACGCCACGCGAAGAGCTGCGTCCTCACTGGGTATAAAAGCGGGATGTACGACGCGACGGGACAGTTCCGATTTGGAAAGCGAAGCGAATCAGTCTCCTGCGAACTAAGAGTGATCGAGTGCGTTACCTGCGAATAGTCAGTGAAATTCAGTGTTTTAGTGTGATTCAGTGCTTTAGTGTAATTTAGTGTTCCGTGTTAAGTGTTGTAATTAAGTGTTTTTAATTGTGTTTTTAAGTGTTTAATTGTGTAATTGTTAGTCGATAAATAAATTAATTGTCTTTTTGGTGACTTTTGGCGTATCTTGAATTAAACGTACCCCGTTCCCGCAACAGTAATAATAGTCCGCTGTCGGCAAACATGAAACTTTACCCATATATCCTCAGGCACTCAGCCTAGCTTTTCTTTTAGCACTTATCCCGCCTCCATAAAATAGATTGAATAATAGTTGTTCCGTTGTGTGACTATGTTTTTCGCAAAACAAAAGTTTCAATGCGATGAATGGGTGTTATTGGTTATACCAAGTTTTAGTGTGTCGAACTAAGTTCGAAAAAAAAAGTTCAAAAACTAAAAGCAGACTGCTGAAATAACGCGCTCTATCTTAACATCGTTATGATTTGTATTTTATGTATCACATTTATGCATTTATCTTGTTTTGTACTTTTCAAAGCGCGATATTTCAGTAGTCAGGTTTTTGAACTAATTTTTTATTTTAATAACTTTGGAAAACCTGCAGACAATATCGATCTACCCTCTTTCTAAGTATTTTATTACGCACGACACTCGTTCACAATATTGTCACACCGAATTCGATCACGATACACTACACTCACGGTATCACTTCTTTCATCCTCGAAAACGGACACATTTTAATTTTTTAACCGACTTCAAAAAAAGGAGGAGGTTCTCAATTCGTCTGTATGTATAATATTTTTTTTTTTTTTTTTTTTTTTATGTATGTTCACCGATATTTTCGTCAATTATAGACGGATTTCAAAAATTTTTTTTGGTTGGATACAGTTCACTTCCGAGGTGGTCCCATTTTTCACCACTCCCGGATCTGGTGATGGGAACCAGGAGAAATCGAGGGCAACCCGCAAATTTTATATGGACATGTACCGCGTTTTGCATATTATCTGAAGTTATATTGGCATTTGCTTCTGGAAATCATAATCTTATGATGCTGAGCTGATGATGGAAGGTCAACTCCTTAATACTTAGGAGTAAAAGGATAATTCTTTCAATACTGTATACATATTAAGAGTACTAGTTATAATATCAGTAGCATTATAGGAGAGCTGAACTAATAGGATGACCAGTCTAGGATCTGATGATGGGATCCAGGAGAAATCGAGGGCAACCCTCAAATTTTATAGGGACATGTACCGCGTTTTGCATATTATCTGAAGTCATATTGGCATTTGCTTCTGGAAATCATAATCTTATGATGCTGAGCTGATGATGGAATGTCAACTCCTTAATAGTTAGGAGTAAAAGGATAATTCTTTCAATACTGTACACATATTAAGACTACTAGTTATAATATCAGTAGCATTACAGGTGAGCTAAACTAATAGGTTGACCAGTCTAGGATCTGATGATGGGATCTAGGAGAAATCGAGGGCAACCCTCAAATTTTATAGGCACATGTACCGCGTTTTACATATTTTCTGAAGTTATATTGGCATTGCTTCTTGCAATCATGTTATGATGTTGAGCTAATGATGGAAGGTCAACTCCTTAATTGTTTGGTGTAAAAGGATAATTCTTTCAATACTGTATACATATTAAGACTACTAGTTATAATAAAAGGCGTCCGACCGATTTCAGCCATGGCGGCCGATCTCAATTGAGATCAGCCAAGTGCGCAGGACATATTATAGTGCACAAGTGTACGCGCAAACACAAGTGCACTCTCTATTCCCTTACACTCATAATTCGGTGAGACGGCAATCCGACATGACCGATGAGAGATCGGGCGCAGGACCACCGGCTTAACGTGCTTTCCGAGGCACGGGCGTTCAACCGCCAACTTCCTAACTCCGGGCTGAGTAATTTCATTACAGAAAAACTAGTTATAATATCAGTAGTTTTACAGGTGAGCTGAACTAATAGGGTAACAAAAAATTTAACACTAAAAAGTATGAAAAAAAATTGTAAACAAAAAAAAACCGCCTTCAAAAACCCGACTCACTAAAAATTACAAAATAATATAATACGAACATTTATAATCATCTGGGTATGAATTTTATATGTTTTTGAAGGCGGTGCCAATTAAAATTTTGAGGAAAAAGAAGCAGTCTGTGCTTGTCTGTTTGAAATATAAACGGCACCGCCTTCAACAACATATACAATTCATACCCAGATGATTATAAATGTTCGTATTATATTATTTTGTAATTTTTAGTGAGTCGGGTTTTTGAAGGCGGTTTTTTTTTTGTTTACAATTTTTACATAAACGTATGCATACGTATTTAACACTGGATGCCATACGTGCTATAGTGGTGTTTAAAATTTGAAAACACAATGGTACGTACGTACGGTTTAAACGCGCGATATCTCGGAAGCCCCATTTGATATTATATAAACTGCTTTGTTGGTTTATTGGTAGCAAGCGATGCGTAAGGACTGAGTGGTCCCCGGTTCAAGTCCGGGGTCAGAAAATTTTTTGTGAGTTTTTCTGTAAAGAAATTACACAGCCCGAAGTTGGGAAGCTGGCGGTTACACACCCGTGCCTCGGAAAGGAAGTTAAGTCGCTGGTCCTGCGTCCGATCTCTCATCAGTCATGTCAGATTGTCGTCTAACCGAACTATGTTGTTCATTTGTGCACTATAATGTCCTGCTCAGTAGGCTGATCTTCATTGAGATCGGTTGCCGTGGCCGAAATCGGTCGGATGCCTTATTATTCTTTTTTTCCTTATTAACTAATCATGGTCGCTCCCCACGAAAAATAGGCGCTTTGTCGTCAAGCTGCGGATATTGGCCCGTTGCACCATTACCATTACCATCATAGTCGCTCGCGACCAGAGTCAAGTCCCAGACAAAAAGTCTTCATCATCATCAGCCCATTCCTGTCCACTGCTGGACATAGGCCTCTCCAAATGCACGCCACTTCTCTATCCTCGGCCACTCGCATCCAGCTCCCACAAGCCGCCCTGCGCAGATCGTCACACCACCTGGCATGCGGGCGTCCTACACTACGTTTGCCGAGACGCGGTATCCACTCAACTCGTCCACCCCAGCGGTTGTCGGTTCTACAACCGGGTCGGGCCGGGTCGGGTTGGGGTAAAGTCTTCATAGTATTATTATATTCCACATCGGCATATAATCATTGTGACGACAACAAGGCGGCAATATGTCCGATCTGGCACAAAAAGAAACAATGCTGTGTCGCATCAACGCAAAGTGTCCGCGCATAAAAGGAATTTAATCTGCGCGTTCCTATGCGGCCGTACGTCGGTAGTCGGTACTAACCGTAGGCGAGCTCACGGTAAGGCCTGCTTTACAAGATATACTGTTCATTTTGTCTTTTAGTATGGAAATATTGGATAAATATTTAATAATACTAATAAATAATACGCATATCATCGACGTCACACACATAAGGAAAGAAGGGAAGGACAGAAAATCCTATCGGCAAGTGTAAATCCCTTTAACTGAATATGGGAAATAAAAGGTTCTAAGTGCCAGAATATTCGAATCGTATTTCATCCCAGATATTACATACATACATAAAATCACTCCTTTATCCCAGAGGGGTAGGCAGAGATCACTTCCAGCGATTCACTTTTCACCTCTGTGGGAAACGTGACGTGACGGGTTGTGGACCACGTCGCCGCCATTCTGCCTTGTGCATTGTTTTAACAAGGTCATTCCGGATCCCAGATATTATGAATGTGCTATCGACAATAACCTAAAATAAGCATTATTTACTCGCTACTTACATTTTTAACTAAACCCGGTGGAGCGAAACGTATAGCGTAAACTAATAAATCCTACACATGTTGTTTTTGGTGCATAGACCATTTTTTATTTCCGGTATTCATATCGGAATCCGTGAAATTTAAGAGGTTGTTTTCCCGCAGTAAAATGATTCTCTCTTAGTAGTAAAATAGATTTGTGCAGTTTTTTTATTCATACCTAATCCTATATAATTGGACGATAGGCCCGTGTCGACTGGACCATACACATGGGTACATGGGCTGATGATGAGTTGATGAAACTGGCAGCAACCAATCGCAAGTGCCCTCCCGCCCTATCCCTTCATTACCCGCGCGTTTCCCAGCGCATTGTCGACACACAAAGGCTAAGGTGAAACCTGTCTGTTCGCCATTGTTTATCATTTCTATTCAACTATCCCTTTTTCGATGTTAGCCATTGCTATTATATTGGCGCCGCGGAAGATGGCTAGGGTTTAATTTATCAAACGGAACGGCTTGTAAATGACGATGGCGTTGTTCTTTTGTTTCATCTGTTGGAAGATTTGAAGGTTTGAATGTTGCCGTGCCCAATAGGGTCCATATTAATGGAGTCTTAGTTTTAGATGCTAGATTTAAGACCTTTTGTATGGAGTGCAATAAATAAATAAATAAATAAATAAGGTGTTAAGGCCTTGGAAATAAAAGGAGGTACGTAACTCATTTCCATGAAGTAAGCCGTCTGACCGATTTCGATAATGGCGGCCAAACTCAGCCAACTGCATACTTTAGTGTGCGGCCAACACAAGTGTTCTCTTACTCTTGTAGTTCGGTGAGACGAATCTGACATGACTGATAAGAGATAGGGCGTAGGACCACCGGCTTAACTTGCTTTCCGAGGCACGGGTGTGCAGCCGCCAACTTCCTAACTCCGGGCTGAGATTTCTTTTAAATTGAGATCGATTTTTTTAGTACATTTCTTTACTTTATCCGATACGAATGTGATATATCTTCATTCGTTCTATTCATATATATAAATAAAACATCCGGTAAATCCCCGCTTGCACAGTACTCAACGCTTCAAAGCTTGTAAGAGCAATAAATCAGAAAAATACAGGAAATTAAATGTTGCTTATTCGAAGCACGAAGCCAATACTGTTGGTAACAGGGGCTCGGTCAAGAATAAACCGATGGTAAGTTATTGGGTTCTTCTGGGCAGAACAGAAGACAATTTCACCCAAAAATGGAATCGAAATTGACTTGTTTATATTAATGAGACATCTGCCTCGTTGGTCTATTGGTAGCAAGCGCTGAGTAAAGACGGAGAGGTCCCGTTTGTCCGGGGTTGGGCTAAATTAGTGTGAGTTTTTCTGAAAAATAAAAGTATGGAAATTGGTGGTTGCACGCCCGTGTCTCGGAAAGCAGGTTAAGCCGGTGGTCCTGCGCCCAATCTCCCAAAGGTCATGTCGGATTGCCGTCTCACCGAATTATGAGAGTAAGGGAATAGAGAGTCCACTTGTGTTTGCGCGTACACTTGTGCACACAGCGCGTTCCGTAATCATATATCGATATTATTCTAGAACTTCTTGATAAAGCAATGCTTATCATAATGCATGGACTCGTTTTGTATCGTTAACGAAACGATTTTTCAAACAATGTTTCTAGTCGTGCTGTTTTAGACATTGTAAATATTACATAAATTATTTCCAATGTCTTAACGCTGATAGCAAATCATCTATAGTTAAGATGCTCGGGTCTGATAATGCAATTAGATTTATTCAAATTGAGGTAAGACTGATTCAATCCTAATCCCTAATTTTTCTTCTCTCGACCCTTTCAAATAAGACTCAACATTCAGAAAATTAACGTTTTTTTTTTCTAACTGACTTATGATGATGGCTCGGAGCAGCTTTGTCATCATCACCGGACTTGCGGAGGACCGGATGGCTTAAATAAATTTAAACGACTCTCTCACCCCAAATAAATTTAAACGACAAATAAAAGAACAACAATATACGTCTAGTTACAACAAAAACAATTACAACAATGTAATGCATTTCTCTCATTTTCACCTTCACGGACCCTAAAAGCTAATCTCATCATATACCACTTTGGACCCCAAGTTGGACCCCAAACAAGAATATCTATAGAGTGTCAATAAAATAGAGAAATATCAATACGATATTATTGGCCTATCGTCGGCTCTGCGGAAGGACCCCATATTTCATCGACACGTGACTCAAATGCCGATTCTATGTTCCAATCGTTTTAGGTCACATCCAATTTGCTGTGGCAAGAGTTCTAGGGGACCTTAGTGAAATTCTGATAGACGTTATGTTCATATTGTTTTTCCAGGGGCAAATGCTGAAACGAGGATTTCCTAGATATTGATGATTTAACCATTAATACAAGTCAAGCATGTCTAAATTAAAACTCCCATACATGTTTTGGATAAGGTGCAATGTATCTTTAAATTGAAAGATCATGATAGGTACGTATTATGAATGTTATCGCAATATTTAACGCAAATTCGTAATAATAAGGAGTCTGACCGATTTCAGCCATGGCGGTCGATCTCGATTGAGATCAGCCAAGTGCGCAGGAACTGCACTCTCTGTTCCCTTACTCTCATAGTTGGGTGAGACGGCAATCCGACATGACCGATGAGATCAGTCGCAGGACCACGCTTTTTCCGAGGTACAGGCGTGCAACCGCCAAGTTCCGGACTCCGGAATAAGTAATTTATTTACCGAAGAACTGACACAAGTTTTGCCCGAACCGACATGTTCGAGACCTGTCGGTTCTTACGCAGCGCTTGCAACCAATAGACTAACGAGGCAGTAAAGTCGTTGATTAGGTTTGTATTAAGGCCCTCGTAGAGAACTGAACTCGACTAGCGGTTTTGCGTGGCAGCATATCAGTTAAATCCAAAGGCAAGTAAACAAATCCTTCTTTGATCCAACTCTAGGTTAACGGCCATTCTACCCAATAAGCATCTACTATAAAAATATTATGGGTATATACGCGACAAAAATAGAAGCAAATACATAGCTACTTACTATATACTTTTATAGATTTATGATGTAATGGAACGTGAAAGTCTTAAATCGTATAGCATCAACCAGCTAGCCAATGAAAAACAAGCCATTAAACGTAAAACAACAGCTGAAATGGAAAATACAGCTGATAATAAATTACCGAACATACACTCGAACTAATCAAGCGGCATCGCTGCGGATTATTCAAATAACACAACGTATACTTATGTATTATTGAAACTGATTCTGGCTCGCCGCGGGCGAATTTGTGGTTGTTTAAATGTATATTATATTATAATAACGTATCCGCAATCGAATTAAATTGTAGGTTATGGTTTTTGATCATGAACAAATTTAATGCTAGATTTAAGACCGTAAAATGGAGTGCAATAAGTAAATAATGTGTGGGGAGAAATTTTAAATGGTTCTATAAAATTTGCGTTGATAAAATTTTTGCGATTTCCTTGTGTCACATTTTAAGTAGAATAGAATAGAAATCGTTTATTGACCACATAACATAAACAAATAGGTATACAACAAATTATATCAATACGAAACACAAACACAGTAATGATGAAATAATGCATAATTTTATGGTATTATTTTATGAAAGTACACTTTGCCAACGTTTTATCAGTAATATAATTTAATATTTATTAATACAAAGTAATAGTTAAAATAAATATTACACAAGAACTTAGAGGAATTCAGTTGTATTGTGTACCGACATCATATAAGTTTACTTCTCATATTGTTTTTATCGCGTAAATCATTACTCGTTTACAGCGCAGGCGGTTAAAAAGTAGCCTTTGTCCTTTTTCAGGCTACAGACTATATCATTACCAAATTTCATTTTAATCGGTTCAGTGGTTTTGGCGTGAATGCGTCACACACAGCCACAGACAGACAGACTTTTTCTTTCGAATTTATAATATTAGTACGAATTTCGTAGTTGTGCCATTAGTAAATAAACATGTTCTGCCCCCACAGAACAGGCCTAGCCTAGTGTGGGGGCCTGGTAATGTCTTTTTTGGAAATAAATTATTATTATTATTTCTTAAAGATTTGCTTTTCTCACCATCTTGTGAAGATACTGGGCTACTGATATACACGGGCCTAAGCCAAGTGCATACCAGGGAGATGATTGTGGGATGATGAACTATGATGATGATGGTCTGTCGGTGCGGGTCCTTGTGCTTCTATTTGTAAAAAAATCCTGACTATCCTGCATGTATTTAGGATAACTGCTTTTTGCATTAAAATATAAGTAGATTGTGGCAAGGAGAGTAAATCTAAGGAATTGTGAATTTGTTTGGGTATTACGCCTGTGGTAGTTATTATTATTATTATGTTTCAGCTTATCGAGCAAAGGATAACTGGCCAAGTATTACCTACCCTTTTATTTGAGCACGTACTAACCACCACAGCAACATATACAAATGTGCCTTCAGTAATGCATTCTCGTTATAATGCAGCATTGTCTCTTAGTCACGAAACTACCGGGTAGTGTATGAAAATGTGGAATTACCAACCGTTCCGTGCTAGGACCGATAAATCAAATCGTTATTCGCTTTTCCGATACAAAGCCACGGTCTGAAGTAACAATTGTCATTAGTTTTTCAAATAAATTCGTGCATAGTGCAAAGTGCAGCGGGTGTGAATGGGTTAAAACTTTTCTTTTTAAAGCTAACGGCGTTGGAAGGAAACATTGCGCGGATACTTGCACTTAATGCAACCATTTTTAGCTTAAAGCTCTAATAAATAAATAAATAAATATTACACAACATCACATACATTGATCTGATCCCGTGGTAAGTAGCTTTAGCACTTGTGTTACATATATCAGAATCAACAGTGGATACACAAATATACTTAATATACACCCAGACACGGAACAAACATCGATGTTCGTCACACAAATATTTGTCCCGAGTGGGAATCGTTCCACCGAGCCAGTCAATAAAACCAGATAAGTACAGATAGTTCGCAAGTAATGACAGTCTAAAAAATGCTCTAAGAAATGTCTCTACGATATGTTATAATGGCAAACTAAGGGTGCATTTACATCAAACGAGCGAATGCTCATTCTATCCCCACTACATCAAATTCTCCTACTGTAAACAGGCGTAGAGCATTCTTTCGTCGTTCTGTGCGTTCGCAAAGATTCTATAGAATATTCTAAGAATGTTTGTTCGCTTGATGTAAACGGCGCAAGAACGCGCGAACAGTTGCTAAGAGCGTTCTAGCGTGTTCGGACGTGCTCGCGCCTCTGGGCGGTCTCATCAAAGCGTTCTTATGTTCTAGCGATTGTTTACACTAAAAGATTACGAAAGAATGCTCTTGTTCTAGCTCTAGCTCTATGTTCGTTTGGTGTAAACGCTGAATGCAAGTTTTCGTTTACACTAAAAGAACACTAAATAAAGATCTTGATCTAGCTCTGGCTGTATGTTCGTTTAATGTAAATTCACCTTATTCGGTGACCCAATTAGAATATAAAAAATCTCAGAGTGTGAGTTGGCAAATTAATGTTTCATACAATGGAGTATTTAAATGTATCTACGTTTTATTATACTAGCTGTGCCCGCGACTTCGTTCGCGTGGACTACCGGATTTTACATTCAAAAGTGTTTTCTCAATAACTCCCGTTCCCATGGGAATTTTGCAACATCGCGTTGCAAGTAAGCTTATTTTTTAATAATAATAAATAAAATAAATATTTGGGACACTTCCACACACGCTCACCTGACCCCAAACTAAGCAAAGCTTGTACTATGGGCAAGATCATACATATATATTTTTTAAAAACAGACTTAAATACATAATCACACCCAGTCACGGAACAAACACCTATGTTCATCACATAAATATTTGTCCCGAGTGGGAATCGAACCCACGACTCTTGGACCCGCCAGCTAGGGTAACCAGCCACTAACCACTGTTCCACCGAGCCAGTCAAATAATAATGGAATAAAATATATTGGTTTATTTTCCAAACTTTAACAATACATAATATATGATACATAGAAACAGTAAATTCGTGATAAATTACAATATGGTGGATCCCCTGACCTTCAAAATAGGAAAACCTGAGCTTTACCTTTACTAAGGAAACTGCACGCCAAATTTCAATCATCTATCTTACGCAGTTAAGATACGTAAAAAATCCTTTATAGAGGTCCTAATAAATTTCTTTTAAGAAACAGGTATACCCTTCCGTAGCAAATATCAGTTAAATTTAAGTCATGCGTGCTATATTTCTCACATAAACCCTCTGTCGCCCAGCGGGAGACTCTAAATCCACATCCTCGATATAACCAGCTCTACGTGAACACAATCCATTTAGTATTTTTTCATGGCTTGCTTCTGAACTCTACGTGGTTTCCGAACTGAGCCTCAAAGACCGACGTTGTTCAGTTCAAATAGAATCCATTTTTCATGAGAGCTAGAATAACAAGTCAAAAATGTATGAAAGATTTTAGAGGCTACGGGTGGTTTGTAGAGTGTGGGTATTAGAGACTTATAACACTAAAATTTGATTCTACGGTGAAAAGTAACAGTATTATAATTACATTGGAATGATCTGTAATTTCTCGGTATTAAATTTTGTTAAATAATCGTCTTTTACCTTAAATACTTTCATCGCCTTAAGTGTTAACAGGAAGTTAAGTTAATCAGGAAAAATTATACAATCTCTGCACTTGCGGCGATCAAATACTCGTATTTAACAACATAAAAAAACAGTATATGATTTTAAACTGTCATGGTCACACACATTAGAAAACTGAAACTGTCCGGGATATTTACCATGTTGTTGTGTTTTAATGAGCTCCCGATATTTCGGCACTGTTGCAAGCGCCATGATCACGGATGAACTGTAGGACTGCGAGAATGACGGTAGGACTAAGGGCAGACATATCGGTCTACCCTCTTTCTCAGTCTTTTATTACGCACGACACCACTACCCTCGTTCACATTATTGTCACTCAGAATTCGATCTAGACACACTACACTCACGGTATCTCTTCTTTTTTCCTCGAAAACGGACACATTTTTACATAAACGTATCACTGGATGCCATACTTTCGCTAGTTGAAACCCGTCTTCACGATTGAAGTTTTTGAATTTTTTAATTTCAATTGCTTCCCTGACCAGTCGTGGTATGTAATGGCGTTCTGTCGAAAGTATTTTTGGGTTATGTAACTCAATCCAGTGGTTCGTTCCCGATTCTAAAAGATGTTGAGCGATTGCCGATTTTTGTGCTTCGTTGTTTTTGACTGCCCTGATATGCTCTTTCACCCGGCACGAAATAGTCCTTTTCGTTTGCCCTATGTACGAGCTTCCGCAGCTACAGTCAATTTTATAAACGCCTGGTTTTTCTAAAGGAAAGCTATCCTTCGGTGAGCGTAGAAATTGCGATACTTTTTTAAGAGGAGTGAAGATAGTTTTTACGGAGATTTTCCTAAGTATGTTTGAGATCTTATCTGTCACTCCTTTTACATACGGCAAATATGCTGGATGGCGGTCTACACTATAAACCAGGCGTTTATTACGTGTCGGTCTTGATATTCGCCCACTGTATCCATTCCACCGTAGGACGTCACTTACGTGTTTAAGTTCATCATTTATATGTTCCTCGTCACATAGATTATATGCGCGGTCTGTAAGCGACTTCACTACAGAGTTCAGTTGGCGTGGATGATGATGTGACTCTGCATGTAGGTAGCGATCAGTATGAGTAGGCTTCCTGTATACCGAATGGCTGAAAGAACCGTCCTCACGCACTTTGACCAACACATCTAAAAAGGCAATGCTCCTCTTATCTTCCATCTCGTACGTGAAATTCATCTTCCCGTGGATGCTATTTAAGTGAGCCAAGTAGTTTTGCACGGTACTTTCATCACCCTCTACTATACCAAAAATGTCATCAACGTACCTTTTCCAAATCCTAATACTATAGGGGGCAGTGGCAATGGCTCTGTTTTCAAAATGTTCCATCCATAAGTTTGCAACTACTGGGGCCACAGGACTGCCCATCGCCACACCGTCTATTTGGAGGTAGTATTCGCCTTGGTATATAAAGTAATTAGTAGAAAGGCAATGTTGCACCAATTTGGTATATTCCATAGGGATATCATTATCTTCCATTCTACGCTTAATGACTTCAATGCAGTCAGTAATGGGAACGTTCGTGAACAGTGATTCCACGTCAAAACTGACCATCACTTCGTTCTTATTGATCTTATTAAGTCGCAGAATGTCTATAAAATGCCTGGAATCTTTCACGTACGATGTGGTGCCACCCACCAAAGGCTGTAGGATACCGGCTACATGCTTCGCCAATTCATAAGTCGGAGAATCAATCTGACTCACTATTGGCTATTATATATTTATCCGTGATCATGGCGCTTGCCAACAGTGCCGAAATATAGGGAGCTCATTAAAACAAAACAACATGGTAAATATCCCGGACAGTTTCAGTTTTCTAATAAAAAAACAGGAATTGTTGCCGAAATAAACGCGATTATTTTACTGTCAATAAGTTTTTTTTTAATTACTAAAAGGTACAAGCAAAATGACCATCACTACATATAGTATTAAGCAAAGTTGCTTCTCGCGTCTGTCTGTCGGTATGTATGTACAATGCTTAATATTTAAAACAAATTCAGGAGGATTTTGATATGTAATATACCCGAAGCGAGAGCGGGTCACGAGTATTTTACTAAGTTTAACAATAAATAGCGCATAAAAACGTCAATCTTTTCCACCAGGACATCTCGCGTCTCTTGTTTTAAAAACGATATTCAAATCGAACGAGTCTACAGACTTTTTAAAACACTTCTTCGATACAATAAATTGCATCGATCAATTCAATGCAGCGGGACAATGGAATTTTAAAGTTGAAACTTCATTTGAATGTAGTTAGTAGAGTTCGATGGAGGGGAAAATCCAATTAGCCACTATTTTGCCGCCTGCAAAGGCATATTTCGAAGTGTATTTTTATGACTTGAAAATATAAAGTTGGAATGAAACAACTTGCTTGCTGACTGGCGAATTGAAATGGGAGGAAGAGAGTTTTGACCTATTATATTCTTGGGAGATGTGCTCAATTGTCTGAATTTTAATTCGATATTAGAAGTAAATTTGTACAAGTACAATTTGTTTTTTGGACTTGGTCGTTATATTAACTTTTGAACTTGTTATTCTAAGGGTTGTGGTGGCTACATTTGTCTGAAAAGTAATAAATGTGTTAAATAATAAATAAATAAATAAATAAATATTGCACAAAATCACACATCATATTTGGATCTCACTACCGCTTACCGGTCAGCCCATCGGCCCATCAGGTGGAGTGAGGTCATCTTGTTAGCCTTTTATAAAAATAAAAAAAAACATACATTCATCTGATTCCGTGGTAAGTAGCTTAAGCACTTGTGTTACAGATAACAGAATCAACAGTGGATACACAAATAAACTTAAATATATTTAATAACACACCCAGACACTGAACAAACACCGATGTTCGTCAAACAAATATTTGTCCCGAGTGATTATAGTAGTTTTGGGTTCATTGGAATGTCAAACCATAAAACGCACCTTTGTATGCCCAATAATAGGTATATTTAGATAAAAATAGAATTAATTATGAATAATCTTAAGATACAGCTACAATAGTTACTATACTGTAGTATGTAACTTTTGTAGCTTTATCTTACGTTTGTGATTCTTTAAAAATATAATTAATTGTGTATTCGGTACAGATAAAAAGAAACATATGTCTCAGATACATATATGTCTTAGATATATACACAACATCATTATCAGCCTGTCGCAGTCCGCTCCTGGACATAGGCCTCTTCAAACGCTCGCCATTCCCGTCTATACACATACATACATATACTCATATGTGTGCCATAAATCCGGTACAAGCTTTCAGGTTCTATTCTGAGGCATAGCTTAATGGAGCTAAAGTTAGACCGGTCTAGTTCGCATGAGCTATTGTCATCATCTAAATCGGTATCGATCGGACAGTTTCCGATGATGCATCAATACTCGATGCTCCTATACGCTTCTAAAGAGATCTTAGAGAGGTCAATACAAAAGTACCCGTAATCTACGAGCATGCATGAAACAAAGAAAGAAAGAAAACGTTTATTTAGTGACAACAAAAATAACTTATAATAAAATTAATGAAAAATTTCAAAGTGTGCCACTAAAAAGGTATGCCTTTAGCATATGTCTTTGAATAGCAGACTCCACGACGCTAATCTTCCGGATATGCCTCCAGAGAGTACGCTGTTGTGGCGCACCCCATTAAAGAATCTAGCATTACAAAAAAATACACTAGACTAGAAATATCACCATAATATTGCAATGCTCATACTGTTATCGAATGTACTATTTTATTTATTTTAAGATTTATTGGTATGTTTAGTTTAACACTAAATATTTGTCTTTATGGGTCTACACGCGTTATTAGGAGTAGCAAATTACATAGCTACTTACTGCAGTTCGCTCGCGACCACGATTGGTGTAACCCAGTCGAAACGTCGGGCAGTAAGTAGCTATGTAATTTGCTACTCCTAATAACGCGTGTAGACCCATAAAGACAAATATTTAGTGTAATGGAACGCGAAAGTCTAAAATCTTACATGTTTAGTTTAAGCCCTCATATTGCATTACCCGACAAGGGTAACTAAGTATTAAAGACCCTGTTTGACAATAACACCTGTAAAAACACTTAGTTCGCGATAAAAACTTTGACTTTGACTTATTCAAAGGTACAAAAAAGATGCCAATACTGAAATAGGAAGTAAATTACATAATTTACATTAATATTACAATCGCACTTCAACATTCCTTTAGCAAAAGCAATATACTTGCAGTGCTACATGATAATATAACATTCCTACACGTAAACCATCCATAAATCTATTCTTCTTCTTATCGTATGATTGATGAACAACCTGGTGTCACCGTTGAAAAATTTCTCAGGTATGCTGGTTTCTTCACGATGTCTTCCTTCACCGTTAAAGCGTCGAATGATGGTACATAATGAATTTCAAATTTGAAAAACACATTGGTACCTGGCGGACCTTAACCAATCGGCCATCGACGCTTTTAAAAAATTAAATAAAGCTATTAACAATCAGGCACACACTAATCTATGTGCATGTGTTAATTTTATTATCATTTTTATCAATTCAATGACACACTCTCAGGCAGAGATAATCAGCACTTATAAATCTGGGCTGTAATCAATCACCCATATACCACAGTTGTCATCTTTTCAGAATTCTAGGCCTTTCCAATAAGGCTTAAGTACCGTATGAAGGAAGCTGGATCGTATTGGGATCGAGATTATCATTTTGAGCACACGCCAACAAAGTTAGGTGGAATAACAAAAATGATACGAAGATATAGGAATACGATGTTCCCTCGATAAATAAGGGCTTAAGGGCTGTTTCAGTTTAGGCATTTCCGGTTAGGAACATGACATTTTTTTTTCCAAACTAGTGGTCCCGGCGAATTTCATACCGCCAATACTATAAACCTTCCCTGGTCTATCAGGAACATTTTAAAACCAAAATCAGCTCAATCGGCCCAGCCGTTCTCGAGTTTTAGCCAGACTAACGAACGGCGATTCATTTTTATTTATATAGATATAGGTCTATTATATAAACAAGATCTTACCAATTTTAATCAGGCTCTGATCACAATAGAGATCGGCCAACTGCGCAGGATAAGTGCACAAGTATGCGCGAAAACACAAGTGCACTCTCTGTGCCTTTACTCTCATTGTTTGGCAATCCGACATGAGCGATGGGAGATCAGGCGCAGGATCACCGGCTTAGCGAGCTTTTCGAACTACAGGCGTGCATTCACCAACTACCTGTCTCCAGAATTTATTCTCAATTTCTTAACCGAAGAACTCAAACTTTGGCTCTACCCCGAATCCGCACCGTGGACCACTCGGTCCTTACATAGTGATTGTCCACAGTCCAAGAAGGCAGTTACCAATATACCAATGAGGCAGTTTAGTTACAATAATCCCTTAAACAAGTGACCCAAATCAAATAGGTATCCGTTCCAGAATAGTCCCATAGTTTTATTTGTGTCAACCTTCACAAAACCAATTGTTTATATACGCAGTTTGCGTAAGCAGCGTAAAATGAATCGTCTTATTTCATTCGCCCTTCTCTCGTTCCCTAAATCTTTTCTCTTTCATTACCCTTGATGTTTTATTATGATGGATGCGTATTGCGTATATAAACCATTTTGTTAAACGGAAAATGTTTAAGTGAGTCCGACAAATAAGTCTTGTACAAATAAACCCGTGAAAACAAAGCCGTGATCTCTTTTTAAATTAACTTTTCAAACATATTGTGATATAACACTGTCTGTCTTTCGCGCTTTCATGTCAATACTATAAAATACTATTGAACTTATTTTAATTATATTTGCTACGCAGACAGTCTATAAAAAAAACGTCGTTTGCCGAGTGGTTAAGGTCGTTGCTTGTCATGCGAGAGGTCGCCAGTTCAAACCCCGCTACGTACCATTGTGTTTTCAAATTTGAAATTTATAATATAATTATGTTCGACGCTTAATCGGTGAAGGAAAACATCGTGAGGAAACCTGCACATACACGTAGAAATTCTAAGGCTAACCTCATATACTCTTACCCAGATAACATAAATGTAAGAGAACAATTTCAACAATGATACAAACCGATACAAATCAATCTCAATACTTCCAAAGCCCGTTCCGTTTGTCCAAGATTATATTTGGGATTCCCGGCACAAACAAAACAGATACCCATATCAGCCATTTAACAAACAACTATTTATGAGAGGAGTATCCCTTCCCGATGGTACATTACTGAGGTCTATAGCAATTTACCCTGATCCTTTAACCAGTAGACAGATCTAACATTTTCGTTTTGAAGCTTATTGACAAGTAATAAGGTTCAAATTATGATGAGGATAGTAGAGTAGCAGTTGGAGTTAAAACTAATAGAAAGGGCACAATGGCACATTATTGAGGTCGATTGATCAATGGCCTCTGAGCGGGTTAGCTCATCGAAATCCGTTTGATTCCACATTCTATCTTTAGAATATTCAACCAGTAATATGACAATTGTACATACATATGTACATACATAAAATTCCGCCTTTTTCCCAGATGGGTAGGCAGAGATCACTTCCAGCGATCGAGTTTTCACCTCTGTGGGAAACGTGACGTGACGAGTTGTGGACCACGTCGCCGCCATTCTGCCTTGTGCATTGTTTAAACAAGGTCATTGCGTTCCCACGAGTAGCAAGGAAATATGACGGGGGAAGAAAAAGGGGAGGAAGGATACTATCGCCTCGGATGATTTGGACTGAGTCGATAGTAGCTCGAGGAGCCGGGGTCGCTTATCCGTATACCGTTCACCAACCACCGGACAGATAGTTGTGACTGCTATCCCCTGACTTATAATAATTGTTATTGCAAAATATTGTTCCTCGTTTTTAAATATAAGTAAATATTACATAACATCACATACATTGATCTGATCCCGTGTTAAGTAGCTTAAGCACTTGTGTTACGGAAATCAGGATCAACAGTGGATACACAAATAAATTTATATAATAATACACCCAGACACGTATATTTGTAGTACAAAACAAAGTAAAATACGCAACGTATTTTGAAGCTTTTTTTTATCAATTCAGGAAGGTTTTTATGTTAAATTCACCCGAAATGAAGCGGGGGCGAGTAATAAGTTTATTTATATCATCATACACAATACTTTCATGATATAATCTAATGCTATAACACAATACATAGATAAAAATTTGATAATTTGTTTTGATTCCGTAGTAAGGAGCTTGAGCACTTGTGTTACGGATATCAGACACAACAGTGGTATACGGAAATAGATATACACACACATCTACACACAGAACTGATATAAATATGCATCACACAAAAGTTTGTCCCGGATGGGAATAGAACCCATGAAACTTAGCGCAGGTCAAGGTCACTACCAAATGCGCCATTAAGCCAGAAAAAATAAATTATCGAAGTAGGTATATAATACGTTGATAATACGTAATGGCATCGAATTTCCTTCAGCGGCAATCTGAAGGAAATTCGATGCCATTACGTTCTAACCGAACTCTTATAGTACGGGAACAAATAGTGCACTTGTGTACTTATGCCCTGCGCAGATGTTTGACCACCATTGAGATCGGCCGAATCGGCCAAAATCAATTGAATCCAATATTCAGCTTCGTATTTACATTATGTACGAAAAACCATGACGTAACATTGGATTTCTATTTGTCTTTTATCGACCTTGACCCTTTCCCCAGTAGACCTCGGTTTGATCTCCTTCCGGGACAAAGTCATTGGCAAAGTTCAATATATCGTTTAGTTATGTAAATCCGACCTTATAGTATGTTTGTGTCTACTAACCTACTGTATTTTGTTAACGCGTTAAGTACTAGTAAAGTTATTAAATTGAATAGAACGCGAAAGTCCTAAATACTGACTTGTATTAAGAATGCGTAAGTAACTCCGTCTGTCCCTCTGTCGTATTGGCTTTAAATAGCCTCGTCATCATCACCGCACTTGCGAGGTTACTTACTACTTACTTACTAAACGCTCGATAGCTCTCATCGCATTTTTAGTAAACATTCTTAACCCATTTAAATAACAATAATAAAATAATGAAATTAAGTACATAGAGACTCCAGACGTTAATAAAGGCGCAGGTTACTTTTAACCGACTCCACTTTAACGAAGTTATGTTTTACGCGATCGTTATTTCGTGATAGTTTCTCACGTTTTTAAACTGAATATGTTCGGGATATGTACCATGTTGTTTTATATAAACGAGCTCCCGACATTACGGCACTGTTGCAACTTGCAAGTGCCATGAACACGGTTCAACCCGTGAAACCAACATGGCAAATTCAGTTTTCTAATGTGACTAACGCGTGTTATACAGACAGAAAGCTATTCCGAGCATCTAATAAACACTGTAAAATTTTAGTGGTTGTTTACCTGTAGCAGACCGATTTACCATTAGTAGGACTATCGAATCATGCTTGTTATTTCTTGAAAAAAAACAGTTTTTTTTAAATTTTAAAATAAAACTCGACTAACTCGAAAGCATGAGAAGCGATAGTTCTTTTAAGAGATATGACGTAATCAGGTACTGCTTGCCACATGCAATTGATGATTAAAGCTGAAGAAGCTCTACGCTCTACGTAATAAAGCGGTTCTAGTGTGCTTTTCGTAAACCTGGTATTTTTTAATTCGATAAAGAAAACTGCACAATCCTATTGTGTACTTGTTAGAAAGATCATTTTACTGCGGGAAAACAACCACTAAAATTTCACGTTTGTAAAGCCGGAAACACAACACGCTAATCAGTTGCCTTTTTTATGAACACCTTCCACAATCGATTCATCGCCTCCTTCGTCACTCGATTGTCCCTAATAATTCATTACCCTCAGGTGGCGCTGTCGCCCGCAATATTCGGCTAAGGGTTATCATCGGCAGCGCCACTGACATTCCCGTTAAGGGTTGACTGTCAATAGTTTGTTTGTTTATTTAAAAACAAATAAACTTGCTATGATTTTTCCTTACATATGGTTTTACGAAAAATCATTTGATGGAAAACTGTTAAATTTTCATTGCATCAAAATCAAATTTATTTCTTAGTTACAAATTGATTTATTCGTTACTCCAACTTTAATCACATTTTGTAACAGATAACACATCAAATATTTGCCAAAGCAATTGTTAGTAAAAAAGGTCTTTCTTATTGTTGTGGTTTATTATACAAAATACAAGATGCTTTCGATTCGATTGTCTCTAATATTAATTACTTTCATGTGGCGTGCAATATTCGGCGAATTTATCATCGATGGGTGCCACGTCAAGGGCTGACTTTAAATCGTTTGTTTATGTTTTATGACCCAAAAGTTAAACAAATCTCACTAGATCAATTTTCTATTACGAATTCGGATTATATTAATATTACTCCGACATTTTTTAATGACGAAATAAATGTCTTAAACAGTATTTATCCTTCGGTGTTAATACTAGAGCCAAAGTTAAACCTCCATGGTAACAAATTCCCCTAGAATCGCTGTGACAACCCTACAAAAGTTCCTTGAGTGTATAGTGTATTAAGAAGTGTGAGCGCAAAGATGTTAAGCTGACGTGTTTTCATTTGCTGATTATATGAACACCTAAGCCGCAGGTAGATAAGTGTCAAGCTAGAACTTCACACGGTAAAAGCTTATTTAGCTTACGGGTTAGGTAAGTGTAACACCTGACAGTCGACTAGTATTTTATAAAAAAGCGTCGATGGCCGAGTGGTTAAGGTCGTTGCTTGCCATGCGAGAGGTCGCCAGTTCAAACCCCGCCAGGTACCAATGTGTTTTTTTACTAAATTCTTATATACTTCGATGTTGTATCCTCGTTGAAGGCATCAAAATGCCAAATCATCATCATTATCAGTCTTTATCTAGGTTTGTCCACTGCTGGATATAGGCCTCCCCACGTCTTCACCACGAAATGCCAAATACTTATATGTATTCCGCATTTTGATGCCCAATAAAACAAAATTAGAGTTATGTATATGTATGTATCATCATCATCATCATCAGCCCATTACAGTCCACTGCTGGACATAGGCCTCCCCAAATGCACGCCATTTCTCTCTCTCCTCGGCCACTCGCATCCAGCTCCTACCAGCCGTCCTGCGCACCACCTGGCCTGCGGGCGTCCTACACTAGTATGTATGTACTATCGGAAATGTTGGCGGTAGTACACTTTTCAAACAGATTTCTTTGAACGCCATTAGCTCCGCCCACTAGCCAATAGAAGAGCAATTAAAGAAAATCTGTCAAAATCCAAGCAAAAACGTTCCAATAGTAGGAGAGCTAGCAAGAATTTTTTGGTAGGTATTTGAGGCAAGCTGAAAACTTATCCTGTACCTCTCCTATTACATCCCAGCACGAAACTGCAGACCTGGCTGGTGAGTAGCGGGGCTAAAGCAAACACCCAAAGACATTTGTCATCTTTTTATTTATAACTAAGAAATAAGTCTCACTAAGGCAAATTATTTCGATGGAACTTCTACCTGTCAGGTGAACTGACAAATTATATTTTTTGGATTATAAAATATATTTTTAAATAATAAAAATTGGGGGTTTGGTTTAGCCCCGGTACTCAGCCATTTCTGCGGGTTTGTGTTGGGATATAATAGGAGAGGTACAGGACAAGTTTTCAGTATGCCTCAAATATCTACCAAAAAATTATTGCCAGCTCCTTGACCACAATTTACGTTTTGGCAATTTCGCGTCTGTCAGAGTAAGCCCCGCCCCGCTCTGACAGACGCGTAAGCGCCAAGCGATTTTCACCTTATAGGTGGTCGACCGCCAGCGTTGCGGATAGTATATTTACAAAAACATCCCTTCATTTTATGAATGTGCGGCAAACATTTATCTATGTAGATAAGTATATTAGTTCATACTATTAACCCTTGGTCATCCAAAGGTTTAATTACGCAAAATCCATCCATTCAAACCGATATAATTAGCAACACTTCAGTCGAGCGACCGCTGTTTGTAGATATCGCAGTAATTTCGAACTGAAAGCTCTTACAGTTTAATATCGATAATGCGTCTGACCGGTGACAGAGGTGAAGCTGAAAATAGCTGCTTTTATTCAAATATTAGCGATGATGAAAGTGTCACCGCTGTATCGTGAAATGGAAATAATATGAATCTGCTTATGATACTAGTTTTCGCCCGCGAATCCGCGTGGAGATCGTTAAATGCGTAAAATATTATTCCTTTATAGCGAAATTGGTTAATAAGTATCCTTATTCTTGTCTCAAGCTTTAGACTATGTTATTTTAAAAAACGAAAAACATTCAATTGCTACACCGTTGACCGGGGATTTGAACACTCGAACTTCCAGAAATTGCGCCCAGACGTGCAAAAACCACTACACCAACCAATAGCTTATTGAAGACGTCCAATTTTGCCCGCATATAAAAATATTAAAACAGTTCATGCAAGCTTCAGCACTTAAAATTTTTATATCTAGACGATATGATTATATGATTTATTTGACCAAAACATCGTCATCATTAAGCAAAAATCAATTAGACATAAAGTTCAAACCTTTGCTGTTCGTAATTTTAAAAGAGACATTAACTTTATATTTCCGTTAGCCTTTCACGTCAACACTACTGAACATTATACTAATATCTTGAGAGATAGTCTTGAGCCTAAAAAAGGTCACAGGTATCATTTCTAAAGCCAAGGCGAGTAATGTTTTACACGATAAAAGACTTTGGAGTGTCACTAGCCGAATTTTAGAAAAAAAATAAGTGAGTCATACAGTCAGGAACTCCACCTCCAATTTTAAATTTTATAACGTTGTTAGAAAAGAACTGCCTAACGAGCCTGACGTTGACAAAATTTCAAACAAAAACGAAAACTGGGTACCTATCGAAAAAAAAAAGTCAAGTCGAAACATTCGCATCCAGAAAATTCCCGAACACAAAACGAAACGGAACGCCCTGCGACAATATGCAAACACGGGGAAAAAACAAAGCACACAGCAGAAATACGAACTGGCAAGTTTGTTCCGCAAATTGATATAGCAGGCCAAATTCTCCAACTTTTATTGGGTCCATAACCGAGGTAGGATAAAGCGAAAAGTTTAGCGGCAGTGATGTGAAAAGCTCAGGTGAGAATGGCTATGGGAATGCGAAGTTTGAAAGTTGAAAGTTCATTTTGTTTTAATGCGCTCAAATATGCAGATGCGAATTACTGGCCATGGGGGAAAAGTAAAAAAAATACACAATGTAGTCCACGCGAACGAAGTCGCGGGCACAGCGAGTCAGCCCATATACGTCCCCACTGCTGGGGCACGGGCCTTCCCTAAACTAGGGCGACAAGGCCTTAGTCAACCACCCTGGCGAGTTGGTCGACTACACAACCTAAGAATTTCGTCATAGGTGTGCAATTTTCCTCACGATGTTTTCCTTCACCGTTAAAGCATCGAATAGTGATATTTTTAAGCTATTGCATAGCTTTTATCGCGGGCTTTGAACGCGGCGACCGAACCAAGAAATTCCGTAACGAAAAAAACCTCACAATCGTCTAACGTCGTTTCAGTTCGGTAGACTTCGGCACGGTGTTTGTGTGCGTGCGGTTAGACGTATTGTACGACTCTACGAAACTCGCACGAATCGAGACGAGCTGCTCCGAAATCGGACGATGCTATGCAATAGCTATACCGCGGCAGTCCCCGAGTGCCACACGTCTTTTTTTATCTGTTTAATGCTATTAAAACTTAATGTAAATTTAAAATTTGAATAAATTCGTCGTTATATCGACGTTAATTTTACTGAATATCGATAAGTGTGGGACGTTGGTATCCCAACTCCAAATTCTGTAGTCTTAGATGCGAAATCGCTAAAGTAATTTCAAACAACTTTTTGGATAGCTCTTTATTTTGTGTTTTAAGTACAGTAATACCCCGCTTTACGCGACCCCATTATGCGCGGTTTCACTATAACGCGAATTTCAAATTTCGCGCTCAAATGCCTCGCATTACGCGAAAAAGTGTGTATAAACATAATGTAGTCATCAACATCTCTATGGTCGCGGAATTCCCGCTTCCTCTGAGCATTCTGTTTGAAGAATAGGGAATTCCCGTCCTTCGACTTTGTTCTATGGGGATTCCCTCGTTCGTTTCGTTTGTTCCGTCATGTTTAGTTCGGCTGGCAGTCGTGTTTTAACATTTATTGGAGATACATACATAGGTACATAATTTAAAGCTTCGCAAAAATGTCGAAATAAATTTTTGCTATGTTTAATCATAAACCTCGATATACGCGAATTTCAGTTAACGCGATTTTTCTGGAACGCATCTCTCGCGTAAAGCGGGGTATTACTGTATTTTATAAGACTGAGGCAGTTCAGGTAATACCTAATTATCTTTTTCAGCAGTTAAAGAATAAGTAAACTTTATTAAAAAATTAAAGAACTTTGATATGCCCCAAGTTCAATTACTTTACGGCTAATTAACATCAAAATCTCAATCGTTTGTAATTTTAATCTGATGGAATATTTACCCACGTATTACTATTTACTAATGCAGAAACAGGAGCTATGATTTAACTAAGTTATACTTTAGGGAGCCTTTTAACACAATAAATATTATGAAACATTCATAATACCAGTACTGCTTAGTAACTGCCTCGTTGGTCTATTGGTAGCAAGTGCTGCGTTAGGACCGAGAGGTCCCCGGTTCGAGTCCGGGGTCGGGCAAAATTTGTGTGAGTTTTTCTGTAATGAAATTACTCAGCCCGGAGTTAGGAAGTTGGCGGTTGAACGCCCGTGCCTCGGAAAGCACGTTAAGCCGGTGGTCCTGCGCCCGATCTCTCATCGGTCATGTCGGATTGCCGTCTCACCGAATTATGAGAGTAAGGGAATAGAGAGTGCACTTGTGTTTGCGCGCACACTTGTGCACTATAATATGTCCTGCGCACTTGGCTGATCTCAATTGAGATCGGCCGCCATGGCTGAAATCGGTCGGACGCCTTATATTTTACTGCTTAGTGCTTGTTTGGTTATAAGAGATGGAATTATTTTAAGCTTTCACGTTCCCTTACACTAAATTTTAAAATTGGTCTTTGTGGGTCTACACGCAATATTAGGAATAGCAAATACTTACTACCCGACGGTTCGACTGGGTTACACCAATCATGGTGGCGTAATATTGCGTATAGATCCATAAAGACTAATAGTTAGAGATGGTATTGGTGTAATTCTATATTTTTTGTAGATTATTTGAAGCGTCCTTCTAATTTGGACTTCCGTTCACTCACAATCCCAATTTCATCATATATATCTATACATCTTTGTTGTACGTATGTGTACATACGATGGACCCAAATCCCAAGGAACAAATTTGCCCTGTTCCCAAACATACCTTTTCCTCACAAAACATACACGAATTTAATATTTAGACCGTGCTCTCTAAAATATTCACTAACAAATCATGCCGATACGGTAAGAAAAATAAAGTTCCTTATAAATTTCCTTTATTTGGGAAGGGCCAAATAAACCCTGCGAGGGTACAGGCGATAGTAGCGACCTCTGGCGAATTGTGCGCAGTTTAAACAATATATTGGGCCACGGCAAAGCTCTTGCATCACCCTACCGGGACTGTATTGTTTCAACGGAGAATTTGGAGGTTATCTTGCAGTCTTTTTTTATATTGAGTATATTAAAAAAATGTATTAATAAATATCACGGCAGATAACATGGCCTCCCACATTGATAACTTAATAATAAATATTCCACTTAAGTGTACAAAATTAACGTTACCTAACGTTATATTCCTAAAACGATAAACAAATATACTTGTAAAGAAATAAACTACTTAAAAAAATCATTCAGTCTTTCTATAAAAATTACCTAAAGATATCATTTAGATGGACCAACATTGCAATATCAATTGTACCCCTTATACTAGCGAATGATAAGATGTTGTACATCATTATTTAGAAAACCTTTTTGAGGACTGTCGAAATTCTATTAAAAAAATATATATTAACATACATTTTTGATAAAAAGGAATTCTATCAATATTTATACCAGCCAAGACATTAAAAGATGCTATTCCGTCGCCTACAGTAGCCAAAAAAAGAAGCTCAAATAGTCACCTACAAATGCAAATTCGATTCCACCCCCATAAACTCCACAAGCCACATTCGACAACACAATCCCCATGAAACTGTTATCGTTCGCAAAGTGACGTCGAACAACGCAATTATTTTTAATTAAACAATCGCGACTCTATCGGGCCGATTATGCTTGCCTCGGCGGTTCGTCGGAGTTTTCTCATTTTCCCTTTAAATTCAACTCGCCCGATCTCATTTGGGGATGCCCCGCGGTAGCGCTACCATGGTTTCGTGGATTAATATTTTTTTTCCTATTAAAACAACCTGTTTACAGAGGTTGATCATGGTGACCGATTTAAAAAGAAAATTTGTAAGGCCTGAAACTCTGATGGCCCCATCAAACATCGTTATATGGATATCGAAATCGATTGGGCGCTGAAAATTGTGTCAGCTTACTTTCAGCGACTCGTTAAAGACTAATCTCTATTACTAGTTATGGATATAGGGATTCATGCCGAAAGAAATTAGTGGACAACCTGTATGTATACGCATAAAACATAAAATCATAAAAAAACAGAGTTTCAAAAACACGTAAAAATATCAAAAATTACATTTTAAAGTAGGCTCCCTTTTGAAAAAAACAGAGGGGTGAGTTTTCCGACCCCCCTTTATAGTTTGCAATCAATTAAATTCACTGACAACGCATTTGTAAAGTTTCAAAACTCCTTTTTTCCATAGCTGACTTACGTTAGTGGCTTGGAGTAGCCTCGTCATCATCACCGGACTTGCGGAGGAGCGGATGGCCTAAATTTCGAAAGTCCGATCGCAGTCCTAACACACTGAATAGCATTTCATAATTTTATACTGTCCACTCGTTCCTTTAATACATTGAAACAACCATTTTCTCCTCAATACAAAAAAAAAAACTTTTGTAAAACAAGGAATAAATGGCACACGTGAATTATTTTTCCGTTTTAAAAAGTAATTTACGGCCCTTTGATTCAGATTAAACCGGGGCCAGTGATTTACAATTGTTTTGCAATACGAATGCTTAATTCAGTTCGAGTATTCATTTGTTTAATATTGATGGCTGCAGAATGGTTCCGATAGTAAACATGCAGAGTAGTGTATTTATTTTGACATCAATTATTTTACACAGTCGATGTATATTTTAAACTGAGGAACTGACTTTATAATGTTCATCTATACAACTTAATCTATACAACGAAATAAAATTGAATTTACTCTTTGTAGGCCTAGGATCGTGCCGAGAATATGGTGGATAATCTCTAGACGGGCGGAGTTGCTTTGAGCGCCTTCTTCGCCTAGGTCAGTCAGGGGATACCAGTCACAACTATCTGTCCGGTGGTTGGTGAACGGTATACGGGTAAGCGACCCGGCTCCTCGAGCTACTATCGACTCAGTCCAAATCATCCGAGGCGATAGTATCCTTCCTCCCCTTTTTCTTTCCCCCTCATATACCCTTGATACTCGTGGGAACGCAATGACCTTGTTAAAACAATGCACAAGGCAGAATGGCGGCGACGTGGTCCACAACCCGTCACGTCACGTTTCCCACAGAGGTGAAAAGTGGATCGCTGGAAGTGATCTCTGCCTACCCCTCTGGGAAAAAGGCGTGATTTTATGTATGTATGTATGTTCGCCTAGGTAGTCGCTTGGGTCCGCCTCTAGGTGGATCTGGAAATGTTTACTTCTTCTTGAAAAACGTGAAGTGCTTAAACCATTTGATGCCCGCCGTGTCTTTTTGTAGTGTTGCAGTGACACTTTACAATATTACAATGACTTATTTTTACTAAATGATTATAAATCCATATCGGGTACCAATAACAAAAACACAATCAAAAACATGTTTGTCTGTCTGTGTGTCGGTCTGTTTGTTCCCGCTAATCTCCGAAACAGCTGGATCTATTTCGATGGGACTTAACTAATACATAGGTAATTTTACAAGGTACATTATAGGCTATTTTTATTTCCACGCGGACGAAGTCGAATTTCAAATTTGAAAAACACATTGGTACATGGTGGGGTTTGAACTGGCGACCTCTCGCATGGCAAGCAACGACCTTAACCACTCGGCCATCGACGCTTTTTCACACCTACCACGATGAAGTATTATTCATTACTAGTAACCCGCCTTCGTTTTCTTTCTAGTGATTTTTACATAAAAACCTTCCCCTTGAATCCTTCTATATTTATAAAAAATCGCATGAAAATCCGTTGCGTAGTTTTGAAGATTTATGCCCGTGCACAGGGATATAGGGACGGAGACTTTGTTTAATACTATGTAGTAAAGCACGCATAATGTAGGCTATGTGTTGTTCTAATATGTTTGTTACATTATTTTAAATAAATATAATTATTAATGTACCCAGACACTAAATAAAGCATCTTATGTTGCTCACACAAATATTTGTACCGGGTGAGAATCGAACCCTTGACTCTTGGAACCTGAGTGATTCTGGTCTCTAAACACTGCTCTACCGAGTCAGTTAAAAAAATAATAATATTAATAGTATTACAACTTACCTAAGTGGTTGCACGCACCAACCCGCACTCGGCCGTGGTTGACTAAGGCTTTATCGCCCTAGTTTAGGTAAGCCCGTGCCCCAGCAGTGGGGACGTATATGGGTTGATGATGATGATGAGGTGGTTGCACGTCGCTAAAATGTAATTCTTACTTCGTCCGAGAACTTGTAGTAAGCACTACTTAGAGCAAAAATTGTATTTGTGACTTAGTACGAGTAGGTGTCTGCAGTGTCGCGGCTCTTGATTATGAAATATTTTACTTTACTTAACTTTTTTACTCGAATTTAACTTGCTTGCAAGTCCTGAGGTAGATTTTTCAGTTTGCTTCAATTATCTTTAAAATATTTTTGTTGCAAAATGACTGGCTCGGTGGAACAGTGGTTAGTGACTCAGGTTCATAACCTACGGTTCCAAGAGTCGTGGGTTCGATTCCTACTCGGGACAAATATTTGTGACTGTGATTGTGACGAATATCAGTATTTGTTCCGTGTCTGGGTATATTATTAAATATACTAAAGTTAATTTGTGTATCTGTTACCGGAAATGTATGTAATCCGTCATTGTATACAATTCCTAGGAAATGTATGTAATTCCTAAAATCGCACGGAAATGTGTGAAATAAATTACACATTACACATTTCCTAGGAAATCTATACATTTCCTAAATAGCAATCGGAAATGTAAAAAAATTAAGATATTAGTGAGTACGCGACTAGGAAACGGAAGGTATTGCTTCGCCTGATCGGGGGATCGCGAAGTTCCTCTTATTGGTGTAGTTTGGACAAAAACCGATGATGAACTCTTTGGTATTGTTACCAAGAACGATATCTTAAAACAATTATACTGTCGAACTCAGAATAATGAGTGTCCAAAGTTCTTCTTGATGCAACCAATGTACCGAGTACCGAGATTGAACTACGGTCAGTTGCCAACTTGTAATACAATGGAACCGGCCAGGGATTTAAGAAGTGCTTTTGCAATACAAGCTGTGTTACAGCATGATATCTGTGTTTTTAAAATAATACACTTTAACACGCTTCTATTGGTGCACGTAAAAGTCAAAAATAAATAAAGGGTCATTAAAGTTGTATTTGTGTATGTATTTCTGAGCTGAGGTGTAAACTATGTGCTTTTAATTATTATATTTGATTGCAAAAGCGCGGGGCGCTGGAACAGGTAGGATGTTTAGTATACCTTGCTGAGAAATCAAGTTAAGCGATGTTTCAGGAAGCAGGTTACAGAGATCGGTGCTTTAATTAGAGTTGCAGCACGACTAGTAGGAGGCTCTACATTAAACAATCTGTTCAAAATACCAGTCAACAGTGGAAAAATATAGAGTTCTTATTCGTGTATTTGTTTACAAGAAAGTTTTTCCTGCTTTTACAATCAAAAATACAATTAAAAGCACATAGTTTACACCCCAGCCCAGAATAGAAACAACTTGAACGACTCGCAATTTATTTTTGACTTTTACGTGCACTATTTAATATAGAGTTTAATAGTGTTTTTTTACACTTTTTAGGATTTGCTCACAGTATTAATATACCTTTCCAACCAGTCCAAAATAAGGCAAGGATACGATCATCCATCATAAAGTCATCAGATCAGCACGACAGTACCATATTATTGTATTGTCATCAAAATCACATACGACTGTAAATTTTCATAACCCTCCGATCTTAAGAAGATGTTTCAATTTATTTTCTTACATACATACAAATAGGCCAACCTAATAAAACCAGGTAATAAAAGCGGGATTTTTTTAAATTAACAACGTGTTTTACTATAGAAAGCATTTACTTTACACATTTCCTAATACGATTTAGGAATTTTATACAATTCCGAGGAAATGTACACATTTCCTAGGATATCTATGCATTGAATAGTTTTTCAAACAATATTTTATACATTTCCTAAACAGTTTAGGAATTGTACACATTTCCTAGGAATTGTATACAATTCCTTGATTTCATACATTTCCGGTAACATATCCACTGTTGATCCTGATTGCCGTAACACAAGTGCTTAAACCTACTTAACACGGGATCAGATCATTGTTGAAAATTATTTTAAGGATTTTTAAGGTATTGCATAGCTTTTATCGCGGGCTTTGAACGCGGCGACCGAACCAAGAAATTCTGTAACAAAAAAACCTCACAATCGTCTAACGTCGTTTCAGTTCGGTAGACTTCGGCACGGTGTTTGTGTGCGTGCGGTTAGACGTATTGTACGACTCTACGAAACTCGCACGAATCGAGACGAGCAGCTCCGAAATAGGACGATGCTATGCAATAGCTATACCGCGGCAGTCCCCGAGTGCCACACGTCATTTTATTTTATGGTTAAAATTAATGTTTTGACTGATTTGTTTACTAAGATGCGTTCAATTTTATGTAGTCACATTTTGATAAAAAATGGGTTTTGGTTGCAAAAAATCCCACAGTTCTGTTAATTAGCGGATGTTATAAAAACTTTGTACAAAAGCAAAGTACCAAAAACCCCTTTTGATCGGGCATTTCTAATAATAATAATATATTCTGTTTTTAACCTATTTTGAACGGACTTTACGTCCAATTAGTGTATGAAATAGATCTCATCCATCATTCTGACATTTAATTTACAAAATTGGCCAAAAAGTATACAAACATTTTACATGACATCGAAATAAAGTTTTATTAAAATTAAACTGTCATTATAACGTAACCCAATCTTTTAACAATTTATCCAATTTGCGTCAATTTTTTGAGTAATTAACATAATTCAATACAGGCTATCATCAGTTAATTTAACAGAATACTGTGGCACAATCAGCGTTTACAAACGAGTACTGAATATGAGATGAGTATTTGATTTAAACGCAACGTGATGAGTATTTAACATAATTTCGCAGTCAGTGTTATTGTTCTGCCACAAGTAGGATCGAAAATAAATAATGTTATTTCCTTATAATAAAGTTTTAAAGGTATGCAAGTTTTCTCACAATGTTCTTATTCACCGTTAAAGCGTCAAATAATCGTACCGTTGAAAAATCTCTCAGGTGTGCTGGTTTCCTCACGATGTTTTCCTTAACCGTTAAAGTGTCGAATGATGGTACATATGAATTTGGAATTTGAAAAACACAGTGGTACGTGGCAGGGTTTGAACTGGCGACCTCGCGCATGGCAAGCAACGACTTTAACCACTCGGCGATCAACACTTCTATTCTTAGGTTTTGTAGTCAACCAACCCGTACTTGACCAGTGTGGTTGACTCGCGGCCTGATCTCCTTAGTTTAGGGTAGGCCCGTGCCCGAGCACTGGCGATATATGGGCTGATGATGATGATGAAAGATATATACGTACTTTTTATTTTTACACAGTATGAAAACGACCTAAAAAGCCAAACTTAAAAATTGTTTATTGATATTAACTTAAAAATCTATAATTAATCCTGATGGGTAATATCAGATCGGATCCAGAAGTTATAAAGCCACATCACCACTTCAGTGGAAAACATAACTTCCTCATAGTTAGATTCCATATTTTTTAAACCAAGCTCACTGTCGACATTAATCAACTTGCAAGTGTACTTGGAAGTATTTTTTATTTCTGAAAAAAGGGTGCTCTACATACATACATATACCGCGTATATGTAAGTTTATTAATTGTAGAATGACGTAAGCACGGATCCAAGCCTTAATTTCACAGTAAAACAAATTTCACAGAAAATCAATTACCTATGTACTTTATGTCGCCGTCCCCGGCGAATAAAATGGTAATCGCAAAAAGACAACTTTTCAGGAAAAATAAAAAACATGTTTTGGCGCATAAAAAAAATATTAGATATGCTACAAACTTGAGTGACCACTCAAATGAAAGTTAATTTTTGTACCTTTTAAGATGTGTAAATAAATTATTTTTGAAATTTATATATAATGAAATATAACATAAAATTAATAATAGTATCAATAAATTTTAGATACTTTTTACTAATACACTATTACCATTTTATTCGCGGTTTTTCTCATACAATTATGAATATTGTAATCGAAGATCGCAATCGCCTGAATAGTTTGTTGTAAGTAATGAAAATAATGATCGATTACCATTGTATTCTGGTTTCTCATGAAAGGGATGTTGTATGGTTATTCACTTTGTACTTTTATTTGGAGATTTATAAATAAAACACGGCTCATGAAAATTCAGGTTAGTTTATAAAAGTAATATCAGCGTTCTCACATGACATTATGGATTAAAAATAGTATTTTAATTTTTAAGAATTAATCTTCCTGGCGCTCATTCATTTCAGCTCTCTCAATCTCAATAGCTCCTCAATTTGCTAGCTGATAGTGCCAAATATAACAATAACCCTTGCGCTGAGTAGAATCAAACGCGGTGAAGTTATAGATTGGATACTTTCTCTTGTAATGAAATATCCCGACCTGAGACTGCGGAATACTCACCCTACACCTCTTAGTCCGAGCCACCAGCGCCTGTATTGTATGTGGATGGCAGCGCTGATCCAGCACGTGTCGTTCGGGAGTGGAAAGGGGAAGGAGGGACTGGCTGGAATAGCCCTTGCTGGAATAGCTCTTCAGAGCATTCCCCATTATAGAGACGGTAGAGAATACTTAGACCGGCAATGTTTCTACGTAGTTGTAGAGGCTCTAGAATTTCGGACACCTCTACATCACCGACAATGCGGATAGCACGTCGCTGCAACCTATCGAGGGCGTCGAGCAAGTATTTTGCGAAGCCATCCCAGAGGTGAGAGCAATATTCCGCACATAGGTGAACTTGTGCCTTACAAATAAGGCAGAGCTGCACCGGTGTGAAAAATCGCCGCACTCTGTTCAGGATCCCCAGTTTGGGAGGCTGTTCTAATGACGCTCTCGATGTAATCCAGCTGGTTCAGGTCACGCCGAACATCTATGCCAAGGATGCTAACTAAGGCTATCCTGTATTGGTAAGGGGGTGCTCTGAAGAGTAGGATGGAAAAGGAAAGGAGACACTTTACTAGAAAAAACACACACCTGTGTCTTCTTGGCATTGAACTCGACAAGATTGCATGAGCCCCATTCGGAAATGCGGTCCAAGACCCCGTCAAGCTCGGCGATTATAAGGTTCCTTTTTCCCTCGGTTTCGGTCTGCTTTACCCCAGGTCTTCCGAAATAACGTGCGTGGACAGTGCTGTCATCTGCATAGCAATAAATGTTGCCTAGTGACAACATGTCATTGATATGCAGCAGAAACAATGTCGGCGACAAACGGAACCTTGAGGTACACCGGAATTTATAGGATGGAAACAAGAAGTACGTCCGTCACAGAGGACACGAATCCTGCGCCCCTCCAAAAATCTCGCAATCCATTCGCATAAGCAAGGTGGCAGAGAGAAGGAGCTTGGAGAGAAGTGAACGAATACACGTTCAAACGCTTTAGCGATATCAAGGCCATAACTGCCATACATTCACCATGCTTATCCATGGCCTTCCCCCAGAGGAGGTAGCGAAACGTACGCTAGAAGATCACCCGTGGACCGTTTTGGTCTAAAAACCGTATTGATGATCATGCAACAGCGAGTAATCCTCTAGGCAGCGGATGAGCTGGGCGTTAATAATCCGCTCAAACACCTTACCCAGTACTGAGGTTATAGCTATGGGCCGGTAGTTGGCAGGATCGGACCTGTCCCCTTTTTTGGGAACAGGCTAAACATTCGCCTCCTTCCAAGCCCAGGGCACGATGCCCGAGGTATATGAGACGGTACAGGCGTGTGAGTACTGTAGACAACGCCGCTGCGCAAATTTGAAGTACTTACGCTGGAATACCGCCTGGGCCACTAGCTTTCCTTACATCAAGTGCCTTCAACTAAGTACGTATATCAGATTGCCTGATACGGATCTCAGGCATATAAGCACCGCAATCTGGAATTTTAGGCGGCTGTGCTCCACCGCCATAAATGCAGGAATTGGCCGCAAAAAGATTGACAAGCAGATCTGACTCCTCCTGCGGCTGATGATCCTGGAACCGTCAGGATATTTTAGAGGGGGCAACGAAAGCAGACAGAAGTTGGATTGCAAATGTTTAGCCAGGCGCCAAAAGGATCGGCTACCCGTGGGATGCGTAATAAGGTCCTGGCCAACACGTGCAACTCGCTGGGCATCTGCTCTGTTGTAGGCCCTTTTGGTGGCCTTGGCTGCTTTGATCAAAGTAATATTAGGATCCCGGAGTGCTTGAGCTCTGGCCCAGTTGCGGTACGCTGTCCGTTTCAGTTCAATGGCTGCGGTGCACTCACGACTGCACCAGAGATCATTTTTGCGATCGCTGGTGGCATCAGTAAATGGAATGTAATATTCCATACTTACTCCATACTGATCTCATCCGTAATAGCCTCTGCACACTCCGTGGAATCACTTCCTCCAAAGCAGGTCTGACCCCAAGGGATGGATGCGAAGTATATTCACGCATACCATCCCAATCCCAACCTACCGACGAGTAGCGCCACAGTCTCCGCGTCACCTCCACGGGTTTTGGGGGAAGTGCATGGCACTGTTGCATCCACCAGGCAATGGCCGGACCCCAGCGGGGCACAAACCGACACTAGGTACCTGGATGGGTGGCTCGTCAACAGAAAAAATTCAATACACTGAAGGATAATGATCGATTAGCCGCAAGCGCTCGGCATGTTCTTTCGCGAATAAAATGGTAATTGCTGTTGGAATGTTTTATGAAATTAATATTTTCGGGAAAATTGTTGCATTGGCTGTTAGTTAAAAAATAATGTAGTGAAGATTTTACTATTATGTTGTTGTAATGTTTTTAGTGTAATTATGAAAATGATAAAAATCATGAAAACTATTGTAATTACTTTCTAACTTTTTTTGTTAAGGAGATAAAATTCTACAAAAAAATTATGTTATGTATTGCAACTTGTATATGCTAAAACATCAATAATCGGAAAAACATGACAATCGCCATTATCATTTTATTCGCCGGGGACGGCGATGTGATAGTTTAGTTGAGTTGGACTATAAAATGTAATTATAACATAATTTTAAACTGTCATGGTTACACACATTAGAAAACTGAAACTGTCCAGGATATTTACTATGTTGTTTTGTTTAATGAGCTCCAGATATTTCGGCACTGTTGCAAGCGCCATGATCACGGGTGAACTGTAGGGCTGCGAGAATGACGGTAGGTCTAAGAAGCTCATTAAAAAAAACAACATGGTAAATATCCCGGACACTTTTAGTTTCCTAATGTACCAATAACAGTTTAGCCAGACGGGAAGCATACGCCGCCCCATCTGGTGTTAGAAACTAAAACATCCTGAATATTAGTCTTTATGGGTCTATATGAGGAGTATCAAATACATAGCTATTTACTGCCCGACATATTGACTGGGTTACACCAATCATGGTTGCGGGCGACCATTAATTACCTAATATCGCGTGGGGTGACACGATAAAGACTAATATTACAGTGTAATGCAACGCGTAAGTCTAAAATCTTCATATATATAATTCTGCTGTACGTGTGTATGTCATTGAACTCCTCCTAAACGGCTTGACCGATTTAAATGATTTCTTATATGCGTTTAAGTTAAGCCCTAGATGGTTATGAATCACAAATCAGCCCGGTAGGTGGCGCTGATTGCTTGAAAAAGCATGTGATCTCGGAAACGGTCCCAACGATTTCGCTGAAATTTGATATGTGGTGGTTTCCGGGCCGAGAAATCGATCAGACTTATGCCAGTTCCAAGCGAAGCAAGGGCGGGTCACTAGTCTTAAAACATAAAACATCCTGATAGCCATACTGCCACTTATTGCGCTGGGCTAATTTCCAACACGATTAATTAATCAACCCGCGTCAACGATTCGTTGGTGGGCGACCATTTTGTGCTGACTTCACTTCCGTGCTTTTAACAATGGAGGCAAACTTTCACAACTTCCATTCATTCAATAGCCTTTTTTATTCGCCGAAGAAAGGGGGTTATGTTCAACTTCTATTGATACAAAGCGTGAACATGGCAGAATGTGAAAACTACATGTTTTTACAACAAAAAGAACAACAATAAATATATTTAAATGCACATTCCGTTTTGGCTCCCGGAAAACGTTTTTACAGCCGTTTTTGAGCCGTTGAGGTCCTAACCTCAGTCAACATTGGCGCTGCCTAGTGAGCTAAAACCGACAGCCTTCATTGACCGAAATTAAAAAGTTGGTCCTCTTCTTCCATGGCATATTTAGGTAGTGCCTCTAGCGTCAAGAGTTGTGGGTCTGATTCCCACTCAGATCAAATACTTGTGTA
The DNA here is from genome assembly GCA_039566165.1 of Maruca vitrata. Taxonomy (NCBI): domain Eukaryota; kingdom Metazoa; phylum Arthropoda; class Insecta; order Lepidoptera; family Crambidae; genus Maruca; species Maruca vitrata. Next base: position 14,974,881 of record CM076912.1, on the reverse strand, counting down.
ATGAATAATTATATTTGTGTGTACCACTGTTCTCCAATATCCGTAACATAAATGCTGCTACATACCACGGAATCAGATCGATGTAACGTTCTGTTTTGAGATTAAAACCTTTTACACGCAAGAGATATACAGAGCACTATGCACTATAAACGTCTTGCGCGGTTAACTATTACGTTGCAGACAGTTAAAATCACTCGGAACAGAAAATGGAACGTTTTCTTATTTTATTTCCTTCTTGCAACTCCACAAAAGCTTCGAGAAGGTCAGTGGGCAGATTAAAAACTCCACAGACACTTTGAAGTGGGTCCGCCACCTTTGAGAGAACAGGAACGGTAACGGACGTAAATCTTTTTAATTTTTCCCCCGTCTTGGGCCATTGTGTCTCATAATGAGTTGATTCGGAGGTCGTTATTGTGAGAAATGTACTTTTTGGTTTACCGTGGCTTGGAAAACATAAAGCAATATAAGAGGTAAAGGTAGGTACTTTTTTTAACTGCCGCGTTGAACTATTGGTAGCAAGCGCTGCGTAAGGACAGAGAGGTCCCCGGTTCTAACCCGGATTTGTGCAAAATTTGTGTGAGTTTTTCTGTAATGTCTCAGCAGTCAGAAAGTTGACGGTTGAACGCCCGTGCCTCGGAAAGCACGTTAAGCCGGTGGTCCTGCACCCGATCTCTCAACGCTATCGGTCACGATGGATAAGATTGCTGTCTCACCAAATTATGAGAGTAAGGGAATAGGGAGTGCACTTGTGTTTGCGCGTTCACTTGTGCACTATAATATGTCCTACGCACTTGAGATCGCAATTGAGATCAGCAGCATTGACTGAAATTGTTCGGGCGCCTTAAAGGTACTTTTTTAGGATTTTCTTGCGAGTTTAGGCTAAAGTTGTGACATTGTTGTTGTTCAAGAGAAAACGCTTGTAGGATCACTTCGTGCTTTTAGAATGATGGTAACGGTCTATCTGTCTGTATGTTGGTCTGTCTGTCAATGTCCTTTGCCTCGTGAACGCATGGAGGTGTAAAGTACTAGAATCCTGTGGCCCCATGAAGGTCATAATATTAAGTTAAATAAATGCTTGTACAAATAGAGATAAGCTTTATATTCTTCAACTTAAAAATCTATGTAATATTTTTTCTGCATTATAATAATCATCATTATCATCGAGGAGCTCGAACTAGGGTAGTGTAGGTAACTGGGGCGATCAACCAATTAATAATTTAACCACGATGGTCAAATGCGAGTAGGTGTGCAGTTTTCCTCACGCTGTTTTCCTTCACTGTAAGAACTTCGAATAAACAAATTAATGCATGGCACACACAAATGCTTAAGCTCCATACGACGGAATCAGATCAATGTAATGTTCTGTTATTGTTGTGTTGTTTTGTTTTCCTTCACCGTAACAACTTTGAAAAGAATTACATGTAGGAAGCGGGGATATGTAACTACATAATTAATAATGAATAATCAGGTATATCAAAACCGATCTAATACTTTATTACTTTTCTTAATGAGAACCATATCCATCACTTATCACATTTATCAAAGTATAACCATAGCAATTGTAGCAAATGCCTAAGACATAAACTACAATTAGAGTTTGATTTATTAATTACAAATTGCTCAGCAGCAGTTTTATAATTAACGATAATAATTAATTCGACAATCGAATTAATTATCCAAAGGTGTCTAGGATAAGCTATTGCAACGGTACAACTAGTGCACCGTGCCACGCCAGAGCCAAGACTGCCTGCACTGTTCAAAGTGAGCGCCTTTTATAGTCGAGTCGAGCGGCGAGGGGGAGTGACTAACGACGCAGCTGGTCGGTGACGTGACCCGTGCACGTGCAGCCCGTCACTCATTCCATAATGAAGGCGAGCGATGACTCCTGCCGACATACACATGAATTTCGAATTTAAAAAAAATATTAACACATGTCGGGGTTTGAATTGGCTACCCCTTCTATTGTAAGCAACGGATCTAACCACTCGGCCATCGTTGCTCTACAATGAAAATACATGGTACAAAGATCATCCCGCCGCTTGGACTAGCATTCCGTAAATCGCGTTAAACAAAATTGCAATCAAGGGTCCGCTCGGACCGCGGTTAACTCATGCTAAATCTGCTTACGACAGACTCCACAGCTCATTAGTGAAGGCCAGGACTAGACTACTGGAGTTGGCTTGGACATACAAAGATTGATAGTAGTCATACTTTCATCTATACTAATATTATAAAGCTGAAGAGTTTGTTTGTTTGCTAAGCTCTGGAACATCTAATTCGAATTGTAAACCTCTTTTTGTATTAAATCTACCATTTATCGAAGAAGGCTTTAGGCTATATCGCTCAAATAAGCCCCAGCCAGCATACCAGCGCCCCAGCGGCTTCTTGTCGTTGAGGCATATGCTGAGGCTGGGACCTAGTTGACCACTGATCAATGTTGTGTTCTATGGTGTTTTATTGTTTTTCTGTTTTGTGGTCAATAAATAGTTTTTACTATTGTTATAATTACTACATAATATCACGCTACGACCATTATGAGCAAAGAAACAATAGAAAATGTGTAAAGAACGGGGAACAACGCGGACGACGTCGCTGGCACAGCTAGTCTATAATAAATTGAAAATGATTTTTTTAGATAAGAAAAAGATTCATAATAAAGATAAGCAATAGAAACATCAGTGGTATACACAAACATACCTAATCACAATTGGCTTAATAATGGTCTTCTGAAGAATGTATGATGGCGGCATTTAAGCGGGCCTCCAGTGTGAGTTCGACAGACTCAATAAAGTCTATTGTGCTTGTCGACCTCATATGTGGATTAGAAAACTGTAACTGTCCGGGATATTTACCATGTTGTTTTTTTTTAATGAGCTCCCGATATTTCGGCACTGTTGCAAGCGCCATGATCACGGGTGAACTCATATCCCGGACAGTTACAGTTTTCTAATGTGTGTAACCATGACAGTTTAAAATCTCATATGTGGATCCCACTATTTACAATATTTAAAAAAAGTAGCAGTTCTCCTCGATATCGCCAAGGCCTTCGACTGTATTTAGCATCGTTCGCTTCTTTCCAAGCCAATAAGTAGAGTTTAGGAGCTTAAAACCATAATCCGTCGCCATACTAAAGCTAAATCACTCAAAGTCAACGCTCATCTACTCTCTGACAACCAGACACCCTACTCCAATGCCCAGGTAAGCTGGTTCAACCGGCTCCGCTACACCTTTGTTCGCTACAACAATCGTCTTATCTCAACACCCAGTCTTGCTCATTAGCGACCTGAGTTGATGAAGTCATTTGCATTTAACGCCGCAATCCAGTACAAGATCTAATAAGAGTCGTAGTTACTTTATTACTTCTTTTTTAGAGTCTTTTAGACGCAAATTGCGCAGTGATTTTATAACTATCTGACTGGCTCGGTGGAACAGTGGTTAGACTCAGGTACACTATCTACGCTTCCAAGAGACGTGGGTTCGATTCCCACTCGGAACAAATATTTGTGTGACGAACATCGGTGTTTGTTCCGTGCCTGGGTGTGCTATTAAATATATTTAGTATTCGTGTATGTTTCTGACTTCGGTAACACAAGTGCTTAAGCTACTTACCACGGGTTCAGATCGATGTATGTGGTTGTGAAATATTTATTTATTTATTTTAACTATCTGACTATTTGTGAACTTGTGACATATAACTGACTATTTGTGAACTTTGTGACTGTCTCGGTAGAACAGTGGTTAGTGACCCTGGCTTTCAGTTCCAAGAGTCGTGGGTTCGATTCCCACTCAGGACAAATGTTTGTGTGATGAACATCGGTGTTTGTACCGTGTCTGGGTGTGATTATGTATTTAGTTATGTACTTATAAATATATATGTATGTATCAGTAACATCTTTATCGTGAAAACTTAAAGCGTCAGACACTTTAATCGTAAAATGTAAGGTTTAAGACCAATATGGTATTGTTACGTCAAGTGCATTCTTTTTGTATCTACTACTGTATTTGCGTACAGCGGTTTATCGAACAAATTCTAACTCCGTATAGCAAAGTCCACTCCAGAACTCATCGACCCGATCGGTCGTCGGATCTACGGCTGGTGTGGCCAGCCCACTGCCACTTCAGCTTACTAATGCGATGAGCTATGGCGATGACTTTGGTTCTCTGACGGACCGCCTCATTTCTGATTCTATCCCGCAGAGAAACACCGAGGATAGCTCTTTCCATAGCCCGCTGAGCGACTTTTAACTTGTCTCGGCAAACGTAGTGTAGGACGCCCTGTGGCCAGGTGGTGTGACGATCTGCGCAGGACGGCTGGTAGGAGCTGGATGCGAGTGGCCGAGGAGAGAGAGAAGTGGCGTGCATTTGGGGAGGCCTATGTCCAGCAGTGGACTGTAATGGGCTGATGATGATGATGATGGTGATGATAGCAAAGTCGATAAAAAGTATCCTTTCTCTGTTCGTGGCCTATCTGTGTACCAAATTTCATTTAAATCGGTTCAGTACTGCAGGCCTGAAAGCGCGACTGACGGACATACTTTCGCATTCATAATATTAATAAGGTATATAGTACTTGGCTGGCTCAGGGGAACAGGTGCTAAGTGATCCAGGTTCACTACCTACGGTTCGATTCCCACCCGGGACAAATATTAGTGTGACGAACATCGGTTATTAAATATATTTTATTTAAGTATATTTGTGTATCCACTGTTGATTCTGATTTCTGTAACACATGTACTTAAGCTAGTTACCACGCGATCAGTTCAATGTATATGATGTTGTGTAATATTTATTTATTTATAGAGCTTTATGCTATCTTGTCAACGTTGATAGAACCTCTACCTGTTACGCCACTATTAAATCTATTCTACTCTGGATTAATCTGGTACACCTTTACCTCGAATCTCCTACACCAAACACTTTATTGCCTTAATACCAACAGACATTAACGCGTCCCCACGTTTGGCCCCCATAAGAAGTTCCATGAAAATTTTACGACGTGCCCTCAGAGATGCAAATATCACGCATTGAATTCCAAATTTCTTTTGTATTTGAACTGAAATGGCAATATCTACGCGGTACGCGGTTTATGGCAAACGCGTCGGGTCTAACGGTGGAACGTAAAGAGTAATATTCTGTATCTCCTTTCCGATCCATACTTCTTAGGGTTTGATGGTGTCTTCTCATATTATACAGGTCGTCTACGCACAAAATAATAGACTCTGATGTCACTTGAATAAGAGGTCGGAATGAGATCAATGACGTCAGCGATTTACATTTATTTTAGTCAAAAAATAACTTCATCATCACTTAAATTTTGACTGGCTCGATTGAATTGACTGGCTCGGTGGAACAGTGGTTACTGACCCAGGTTCACTACCAACGGTTCCAAGAGTCGTGGGTTCGATTCCCACTCAGGACAAATATTTGTGTGACGAACATCAGTGTTTGTTCCGTGTCTGGGTGTGTTATTAAATATATTTAAGTACTAGCTGTGCCCGCAACTTCGTCTGCGTAGAATAATAACTTTTGCCTGCATTTTTAATTTCAGGAAGATTTTTTTTAAGAAATTACAGGAAAAATAAATAAAGATACAAAAATTATAAAAACTATTACAAAATAAAATATATTAAACTTTGTCATTGATTTGATAAATATCCATTGAAGAACCTGAAATTGTTTACAGATTCATCATTCATTTTTCATTACAAATCGGCCAACTAAAAGATAAAATTCACTCGCACAATACATTTTTTTTGTCTAAGCAATAATCTAGCCTGAGAGGAGAGTGGTAGCTAGGACTCACAAAATATTTTTACGCATTTTAGTACTAAAACCACGATAAAAACTTTAATTTATTTGGCAGGAACAGGGTTCAATGGTTGCAAACAGCATAGGTACTGTACCTATGTAGTGATGTTTGATATCAGGATAACTTCAAAAGGTAAAAAATACAAAACTACCGATCCACTGTCTCAAAATATCTATAAAGAATGTGTGTCGCCATGTGACGAATTTATCAGTATTTGCTTTGCTACTTTATTTGTGCCACTTTTGCTTATTGTTTTTGTATATTTCTCGTAGATTGTATTGTATTCGTAATAAAACACTGAGATAATAACGTAAAGCGCAATAAAATATAACTTATGAATTACTTTTTGTATTTGAAACAATATTGCGAAATAATAGAGCATAGTGACATCTCTTTAACTAACCAAGAACTAAACACTCATCACGTCATATCAAATCTGACAGCATTTGACATGACTTGCCAGCTAAGAACGTGATAGTTGGGGAGCCCAACGGGAGTTTTTGGAGTATTGATCAGACTCAGACTCTGTCTTGTAAGATTTTTAAATGGGAGACTCTTTGCACCCTTTCATGTACCTCTGCCGTGTATGTACACTTCATACGGGAGGGAAGGGGTGCGTGATCGTAAATAGGATAACTGCTGATGCTAATTACAAAGACACTGTTGGGCAGAATTATGAAGAACTAATAATCTCTGATGGTACGCCTATAACAACAATTACTAAAACCTTTGACACAACAAAGATCCAAGGGGCACTTGACCAGTTTTCTAATGATCTATGTGATTTTATTTGTAACGATCTGTATATACGATAACTTTCTTTAATTTTATAATGTCCAACATTTTTACGTGAATGTTTATAAATTTCCCTTTATTTGCTTAGAATAGCGATATCCCTCTATGTATATAAACATTCAGATAATATCGAACAGTCTATCAATTGGAACAACACAACCCACCAATGTAAGCCAGCAAGCAAATATCGGACAACTGACCACCTCCATACCGAAAACCAGGTAATAGAGAAATGTAGCGAATTCAATAAACCTTTGAACCTGGCCTTTGTAAATTATTCAAAGGTTTCGACGGTATCACCCACATCAACCCATTTAGCTTTCTCTTCTACAGAAAAACATCGAACCCACATATAGAAAAACTTCTCCAAATCATTTAACAACAAAGCACAGCCGATATCAAACTGCACACTGAAGGCCTGACATTCAAAATACAAAAAAGAGTTAAACAGGCTGACTTCCTATCACCAAAGCTTTCAGATATTCTTAGGAAACAAAAGGAATTGGTGTACAGGATAGGCGACTGATAAACTTTCGCTTTGCAGATGACATTTTCCTAGACGAAATACGTATACATCGACAGAAATTGAATAAATGCTCGAACAACTGAGTGCAGAAAGCGTTGACATTAGACTGACGATGAATAGATCCAAAACCAAGGTCATGACCAACAGCATCACTGATTTGGTGGATTGCAGACAACAGGCAGGTGAAGCAATATGTAGAGGAGCATACTTGAGCTAGGCAGTCTCCTTTGAAGACAGGCAGGACAAAGAAATAATCCGTAGAGCAGACAACGCCTGGAAAAGCTTCTGGTCCATGAATGGGTTCTTATATCACTGAACCGCAAACTCATCGACGTTTTCATACTGTCTATCCTAACACATCTTGGTCCCCCACCGAAAATCAGAAGTCCAAACTCAAGGTTTTACAAAAAGCTATGAAGCGGAGTATCGTAGGTATTAAGTTAAAATAAAACATACCACCATCCACTCCCGTACTGGTATTGTTGTTGGTTAAAACTGATGTATCAATGGGCGGGGAATGTGATATAAATTGTGCGAGGATGAAGAACAATAGATGGACCAGACTTGTTACACGTCGCGTGCCTAAAGACGATTTTCGCCGAAGAAGACCTGAGAAAAGGTGGTATGACGATCTGGTCCATGTATCAAAGAACTGGCAAGTCCTAGCATTGGACAGAGAGCAGTAGATGAGTTTGAAGGATCTTAGCCCAGCAGTGAGGTGATACAGGTTAAGAAAAAAATTACAGATTATTATACAGCAGGACTTCGATATCAACTTGAACTTCCTGCATAAAAATGTAACGCGCTGAAGTATCTCAATATTATGTGTTTTCAACAGACACAAAGATTAATTATAACTTTGTGGTCCAAATCGTTACAATGTCACTTTTTAGGGATTATTTAACATGCACTTTGAATGACTGACACGGTCAAATAACTTTTTTTTTTTCAACAGCTTGTTTCCAGCTAGCTCTCCTGTATTAATCGCTCTCCCTCCACTTATAAAGAAAGTGTAATATACTTTTCGTAACCTTTCTATTCAGATTCCATGTCGTTCGAGTAACTGCAAATCTAGCTATTTACCTCCCTACTATGTCATTTTGCTCAATAAAGTAGTCCGTATAGTCCTAGTCAGAAGGTTCATTTTGGTCGATATACTTTTACCATTTTTTGTACGTGATCTAATAAAGTTAGATTTTTAACTATCCTACAGGAATTTCTGTGACTAAAAGTATTTAAAATCTTGACCGGGGATGTATGGTACCACCATGCAAAATTTCATTTAAATCGGTGTAATAGTTTCAGAGATCAGTCATTTAGGTATTTCGGTTTTTTGAATATCCCACGGGAACCAGTTAACTGTCAGTGATTTAAAGTATCCTATGCATTTTTCCGGAATTTAAAATACCTTCGTGTAAACTTTCATTTAAATTGGTTCAGCCGTTTAGGAGGTCAGTCGAAACAAACAAACAAACAGACAGAGACACAATTTTTTTTAAGTATGGGGATGTGTTCTGCTACTCTCAAAACATATCCCTGACTGTTTTTTTTGCGTTTTTCAAAAAAGTACAAGAATTTTTACCTCTACGTTTTTATTATAGTACATATAGATATTTGTGTATCCACTGTTGATTCTGATATCCGTAACACAAGTGCTTAAGCTACTTACCACGTGATCAGATCAATGTATGTGATGTTGTGAAATATAAAAAAAAAATCGACACTTCCAGTAATATCTTCTGGTAGGGAAAACTGTCACAATGCAACATAACATTGCAATCCTGCTGTTTTTAATACAGTAGATCTGGGCAAATGGTCCTTCGAGCCAGATAATTTAAGTTGACCACTAAGAGGTTCTAATTCCTGAAAATCATTAGAAAACTGAAAGTGTCCGGGATATTTACCATGTTGTTTTGTTTTAATGAGCTCCCGATATTTCGGCACTGTTGCAAGCGCCATGATCACGGGTGAACTGTAGGACTGCGAGAATGACGGTAGGTCTAAGGGCAGACATATCGGTCTACCCTCTTTCTAAGTCTTTTATTACGCACGACACCACTACCATCGTTCACAATATTGTCACTCCGAATTCGATCACGACACACTACACTCACGGTATCACATCTTTCTTCCTCGAAAACGGACACATTTTTGTTTTTACATAAACGTATTACTGGATGCCATACATTCGACAGTTGAAACCCATCTTCACGATTGAAGTTTTTGAATTTCTTAATTTCAATAGCTTCTCTGACCAGTCGTGGTATGTAATGGCGTTCTGTCGAAAGTATCTTAGGGTTATGTAACTCAATCCAGTGGTTCGTTCCCGATTCTAAAAGATGTTGAGCGATTGCCGATTTTTGTGCTTCGTTGTTTTTGACTGCCTTGATATGCTCTTTCACCCGGCACGAAATCGTCCGTTTCGTTTGCCCTATGTACGAGCTCCCACAGCTGCAGTCAATTTTATAAACGCCTGGTTTTTCCAAAGGAAAACTATCCTTCGGTGAGCGTAGAAACTGCGATACCTTTTTAGAAAGAGGGTAGACCGATATGTCTGCCCTTAGACCTACCGTCATTCTCGCAGTCCTACAGTTCACCCGTGATCATGGCGCTTGCAACAGTGCCGAAATATCGGGAGCTCATTAAAACAAAACAACATGGTAAATATCCCGGACACTTTCAGTTTTCTAATGTGTGTAACCATGACAGTTTAAAATCGTATCCTGAAAATCAGTTCACGCATTTAGTGTGTATGTATAGTATATAGTTAATTATGTCAGTCTAATTGTCTAATTGTTTAGAGAGCTCCCACAGGTATCTAAAGCATATCTCGTCGCGTATTACCGCAGAATTTGCGAGGGCGTGTTGTCGGATGCCATGAGGCGCTGCCAATGTGGCCACTGCTGCGGTTGGTATTAATTAAGCATAGCACAGCCGTTCGCATATCAGGCAAACGCAAACATTTCCAACTATAATTAATTGTGAGTTAGATTATCCACTAACAAATGTCAAACATCGAAAATGAGTCTTCAAGTCTCCACCATAGACACTACGATAATGTTTAATGGGGATTTTTAGAACGTAATTCAGATGAAGTTTTAATTTTTACTAGCTTCCAGCTATTTTTTCGGAAAAATCCCTGTTTTCCATTTTTGATCTTTTAAACCGGGAGTTTCACGAATTTCGTAAACTAAAATTGGCCAAATCGGACCAGTTGCAGTGCAGCTGTGTAAGAATTTTAAGGAGACTGACGAACAGCGATTCATTTTACAAGCTTTTATTTAACTTGCAATGTATGTATGTATGTTTGTGTGTTCGGGTGGAATTTTATAACTCAATTTTAAGGCACTTGCCCTCAACCGATTGAGCTGAAATTTTGCATGCACGTGTATATCCGATGACAATGCAATATTATTATGACATGGAGCTGATCTGATGATGAAGTCGGAAGATAGCCATAGCAACTCAGTAATTAAATAACATAACCACATCGAGTTTGGGCTCATTTCATTCGACTAGATGAGTACTTTGGTGCTAGATAGTAACCAAGGTCTGATGATGGAGCCGGAAGACAGCCAAAGGAACTCAGTACTTAAACGACACAACCAAATCGAGTTTGGGCTCGTTTGATTCGCCTAGATGAGTACTTAGATGCTAGATGGTAACCAGGGTCTGATGATGGAGCCGGAAGACAGCCAAAGGAACTCAGTACTTAAACGACACAACCCCATCGAGTTTGGGCTCGTTTGATTCGCCTAGATGAGAGATTAACAGACTTAGGAACTTACAAGGTGAAAACTAAAAAGTATAAAATAAATTAAGGTAAAAAAATCTTTAAAAACAAGCTTTTATTTAAATGCGCTAAAAAGAAAAAATAAACTTTTACACTATAACTTTACTGTCAACTTATAACATTTCAAATTCAACATATTTGACACAATTTATATGTTTTAAAAGCTTGTCGCCAGATTTAAGTACTCCTATTTACTTTCTTATTTTAAAAGTTTTTAATAGGCAGGTATTTTAAAACTTGCTTTTAAAATTCAATTCAACATGAATTTGAAATGTTATAAGTTGACAGTAAAGTTATAGTCTAAAAGTTTATTTTTTTCTTTTTAGCGCATTTAAATAAAAGCTTGTTTTTAAAGATTTTTTTACCTTAATTTTTTGATGTACAGATTTTGTCTTTAGAACAAAAAACAAAATTACAAAAATATTTATTTTCAACAAGTAGGATTACAAATTGATTTACACTATAGAATAGAATAAAATAGAATTTATTGGTCACATATACACATATTACAAGAGAAGAAGGGGGGATGGGGCCCTACCAAGATCTTTGGGCCTCAAGCCAACCTCACGTGCAAGTGCGTACCCCTGCTGACCAACGAACGAGGCTCTGGCACCAGCTTTCCCTTCGGGGTTGGGTGGTCGGACGGCAGTCGCTCCCGTAAAAGCGAAACTCGCCACTTAATAATGGTAAGAAAAGCAAGGAAAAGAGCCAGAGATAGGGCGCCGCCGCAAAACGGCGCGCAGGAGTTTCGCCCGACTCCTGTGGCAAGTGGGCGAGGGCTACCGCGTTGGGGACGGACGCGGCTAAAGACGTTAGCCCCAACCCCACGGAAACTCTGCTTCGCGACGTGGAACGTGGGCACGCTTACCGGCCGCGCGAGAGAGCTGGCCGACGTACTCACCAGGCGGAGGGTGGCAGTGGCGTTCCTGCAGGAGACTCGGTGGAAAGGCAGCAGATCCCGGGCCATTGGGAATGACTACAAGCTGATCTACACAGGAGCACCTAGTGGAGAGAACGGGGTTGCGGTAGTGCTGTCCGGGGAGTTGCAGGATGACGTGTTGGAGGTGAAACGCTACAGCGACCGCTTAATGGACGTAACGGTGCTTATCGAAGGGGTTACGACCCACTTGATAAGCGCATACGCTCCACAGGCTGGTTGCAGCGACACCGAAAAGACTTCATTCTTGGAGAGGTGCTGCGGGGAATCCCACCATCTCAGGGAGTCGTTCTGGGGGGCGATCTGAACGGTCATGTGGGTGAGGAGCCTGAGGAGTTCGAACGTGTTCATGGTGGCTATGAGTTCGGCAGACGCAACGCTGAAGGGGAGAACATCCTCCAGTTGTGTTCGGCTGCCAACCTGGCTATTGTGAACACGTTTTTCCAGAAGAGGCCTGAACATTTAATCACCTACAGGAGTGGGCGGCACGCTACCCAGATCGACTTCCTACTCACTAGGAGGCACCACATCGGCAAAGTAGTCAACTGCAAGGTCATACCCGGAGAGAGTCTCACTGCACAACACCGTCTACTTGTCATGGATCTCTGCGTGAAGCCCAAAGCCAAAAGCTTTGAGCGCTGTCGGCGTCAAATAAGGTGGTGGCGGCTTCGACGAAGACAAATCCCAGGTGTTCGTCTCAGCTATCGGCGACAAGTGCGCTGAGGCTGAGAACGAACCAGTTCAGAACCACTGGGACAGGATTCAGGCAGCCATAACCGAAGCGGCGAAGTCAGTGCTTGGCACGTCTAAGGGTGGACGCAAATTTGACAAGGAGACTTGGTGGTGGAACGACGCAGTCCAGAGGAGACTAGGGTGAAGAAAGCCCTCTTTAAAAAGTGGCAAGCGTCCAACTCTCCTGAAGATCGCGACGCATACAGGTCCGCAAAACGTGCAACTAAGAAAGCTGTTGCCAGAGCCAGGCGAGCCCACCTACAACCGCTCTACGATAGGCTGGAATCGTCTGAGGGGCAGAAGCTTATCTATAGATTGGCACGTTCTAGGGTCAAAGCGGCACAGGATATCTCCAAGTGCCGCTGTGTTAAAGACCCTCACGGTAACCTACTATGCGAGGACCTCGCGGTGAAGGAGAGATGGCGCTCTTACTTTCCACGAGCTGTTAAATAAACAGCATAGAGAAGTGCAGCCACCGGACCTCCCTCCAAATCTTGGACTTGTGCCACCGGTAACGCCTGAAGAAGTAGAGAATGCTCTTCGCCGCATGAAGAATCGGAAAGCTGTCGGAGCCGATGGAGTCCCCATCGAAGCCTGGAAGGCAATGGGTGGTCGTGGTGTGGGCATCCTAACTGACCTTTATAATCGCATACTCAGCACCGGCGGGATTCCTTGCCAATGGAGACTGAGTGTTATCATCCCGGTCTTCAAGGGCAAGGGATCAGTGCAAGAGTGCGGTAGTTATCGCGGTATAAAGGTCATGTCCCACACCATGAAACTATTCGAGCGGATAGTAGACTCTCGAATCCGTCAGGAGTGCACTGTCTCTGGATGTCAATATGGTTTCCGCCCCGGTCACGGGACTATGGACCCCGTTTTTGCCCTAAGAATCATCATGGAGAAATACAGGACGAAGAACACGCCTCTCCACTTCCTATTTCTGGACATGGAGAAGGCCTTCGACTGTGTTCCGCGTGCGATGATTTGGTGGGCCCTGAGGTCCAAGGGAGTGCCAGAAACGTATGTTGATATCATTAGAGACATGTACTGTGATTCCGATTCTGTAGTTAGGACCGCTGTTGGCGACACATTGCCCTTCCGTATTACCGTCGGAGTACACCAAGGCTCCGTCCTGAGTCCGTTCCTCTTCAGCCTGATATTAGACGTATTGTCAGACAGCATCAGAGACCACCATGAGCAGCCACCATGGCTACTTATGTATGCTGATGATATCGCGCTGGTGGACTCGGACAGGGACGGCTGGTGAGACGTGTTAACACATGGAAGGAATCGCTTGAGAACGGGGTCTGAAACTCAACGTGGCGAAGACTGAGTACTTGGCCTGCAACACTACAGATCCCATGTCCGTCCGCATAGGCGAAAACACGGTCGAGCGCACGGACCGGTTCAAGTATCTGGGATCTGTACTCCACGCGAACGGCGACATCGACTCCGACGTCAAGGCACGCATTGCTGCTGCGTGGGATAAATGGCGGGAGGTGAGCGGCGTCACTTGCGACCCTAAAATGCCGGTTAAGCTGAAGGGACAGGTCTATAAATCCATCATTAGGCCTGTTCTCTTATATGGCAGTGAAGCATGGCCAGTACTTGAGCGGCACAAGCAGGAACTGCGGGTCACGGAGATGAAGATGCTGCGCTGGATGTCGGGAGTTACGCGAGCAGATCGCGTAAAGAACTCCCGTATTCGCGGCAGCCTTCATGTTCGAGACATCGCTGACAAATTGCAAGAGTGCCGCCTACGTTGGTACGGTCATGTTTTACGGAAACCGGCAAACTACGTAGGGAACAAGTGTCTAGCTATGTCGCTACCGCCAGGTCCCGGCAGAAGGGGAAGGCCCAAGAAGGCCTGGCTTGACGTCGTAGTGGATGACATGCGTGCCAATAAACTCTCCGTGAAGGATGCCGAAGACCGCGCGAAGTGGAGAGATAGAAGTAGGAAAGCGGACCCCGGGCTCCGCAAGGATGCAACCGGGAAAACGCGGAGATGATGATGACACATATTACAAGAAAAATAAACTATGTTTCCAGATATTAACATGCTTAGTTGTATAATTTACAGCTGTTTATCTATGTCACCTACAATAGAATTTGTTCCGAACTGAGTCGTCTGTGTCTTTACGATCAGCTGTTAAGGGGAGGCTTTCATTTTACTACTAAAACTAAGTTCACAACTTTGATTTTACAAACATTAAAGTTGTAAACTTAGTTTTAGTAGTAAACAATTATATTAATCAAATGACTATATTATTTAGCCTAAAACCTAATTCGTATGTATGTATCTGTACTATATAAAATTATATAATTTGTGTGCATTTATATAAATTGATTCCAACACAAGTAATATACGTTATGATACAATCCATTATGCCTACTTGGTGGTGAGTAACAAATAGTTCACAAATATAGAAAAGAGGAATAAAAATAACTAATACCGCGAACCTTTCTTGGATTTGAGAGCTAAAAGAAAGCGTCCGCAGTAAATCCTTCAAAGGCAAAAAAATGGTTGATCTACAAAGATGGTTTCCAGCTATCAGACCAATTGATATTTGATTGCAATTTTCTTTGGAGAGAAATA
Source organism: Maruca vitrata (assembly GCA_039566165.1). Lineage (NCBI taxonomy): Eukaryota > Metazoa > Arthropoda > Insecta > Lepidoptera > Crambidae > Maruca > Maruca vitrata. The sequence continues at coordinate 14,959,693 of CM076912.1, read as the reverse complement.
TTGTAAGCGGAAAATTTGCGTGTTTGCTTAGGCCCTGGATCCATTTATATTTGGTTCGGACGTTTGCTTCTTAGCCGTATAAAAACCCTTTGAACGTGGCATTTACAAGGAAATTGTGTGAAAAGGATAGTTTTATTGATGTTGAAAAGACAAAGTAGTAGCAACTTTTTTTATATGTGTAGAATTTTGGTTAGAATCTGTTTTTAAAAAGAAAAATAATTCCTATTTCGAGAGAATTTGAATAATAATGATTTAGGCTTCTTATTACCATTTGCAAATCCTAAAACATTGTGTTATAGAACGTACTGCTTAATGATGAGTATGTTATCTTTACTAATATTATAAAGCTGAAGAGTAAGTTTAATTGTTTGTTTGAACGCGCTATTCTCAGGAACTACAGGTTCGAATTGAAAAAATCTTCTTGTGTTGGATAGACCATTTATCGAAGAAGGTTTAAGATTAAATAGCATCACGCTGCGACCAATAGGAGCAAAGAAACCACGGAAAGTTTGTAAAAAACGGGGGAAAACCCGGACGAAGTCGTTGGCACAGCTAGTTATCTATGAATCTTTGTTTTGAACCTTCAGCTTTGAGTAGGACCGTATGCTTTTATCCATTGTTATGTGCCCACGCGAACTTCACATTTGTTACCGTCTTTCAAAGAAGAAAACAACATTTAAAACACCATTATTATGAATAGAAAAGAAGTAAGTTACAGTATACAAGAAAAAAGTTCTATATCTCTACCTACTACAATCCCTTTACTATTTGACTTTAATGTAAATAATACTCTCTTGCTGCCACTGAAAATCGACGTCTTGGCATTCGACCTCGTGGCATAATCTAAGTATGTCCTTTTTGAATGGCATTATATTTTAGAAACTGTTACAAGCGCCATGATCTCGGGTGAACTTGCAACAGTGCTAAAATATCGGGAGTTTATTAAGCGTTGATGGCCGAGTGGTTAAGACTGTTCCTTGCCATGCGAGAGGTCGCCAGTTCAGACCCCGCCAGGTACCAATGTGTCTTTCAAATTTGAAATTCACAATACCATAATACGACGCATTAACGGTGAAGGAAAACCTCGTAGGAAACCTGCACACCTAAGGAGAAAATTTTCAACGGTGTGTGAAGCCATGTCAGAGGCCTACGGGCGGCACCAGGTTGTTCATCAACCACAAGATAAGGCGAAGATTAAAAACAAAAAAATCACGGTTAATCCCGGACTTTTTCAGTTCTCTAATATGTGTAACCATGATTGTTTAAAATTATATATTAACCTCATACTCATTCGAATACTTCAAAAACGCAAAGATACTATAATTACTTTAGATACAATAATACAATGCCTACCTGGGAATTTGAAAAAAAAACCTACCTTTTTCCCTGCGTTGATATTTCACTTAGCCTTACCCTTTTATATACATCGATGAACCTACAGAAACAACTCCAAACCAGGGTAAAGCATGAAGCGAACGCCCAAACGAACGGTGTAAACGTTTTTTTTTCAAACTAGGGTAGTTTAAAAAAAAGATTTTTTCAAACTACCCTCACTCGCCGTCCTCAAAGCATGTCGCTTCCAAAATAAATCTGCGTACAAAACGCTTCCCAGCCATCCATTGTGTGTCATATTGTTTTTCCTCCGTTTGTAGTACGGGTATTCGGAATTCGGTGTATTTTTAACGATCTTCAACTGAATAAACGTTATTGAGTGCTTCCGTGAAATAACGGAGTGAGGATCTTGTGTGCAATCACTACATAGTATAAAGCAAAGTCGCTTCCCGCGTCTGTCTGTCTCAATGTATGCTTAAATCTTTAAAACTACACAACGGATTTTGTGTGCGATTTTTTTTTTGTAGTAGACAGAGAGATTAAAGAAGGTTTTCATGTATAATACACCCGAAGAGAAGCGAGGGCGGGTCACTAATTGATACGAGTATAATAATCTATATGGACCAAGATCCTAGGGCCGCCAGACCTACGTCATTTTAGCAAAGCTAGAAGTTCAATGACTTATAGTCTAGTATGTACTTAGGAGAGTACGCGTACTCACTTGTTTGAAAGCGGGGCCGTTTCACAGGTAGCGCGAACTAAAGGTGTCCCAAAACTGAGGCAAACTACGTCATTTTAGCAAGCCTAAATTTGACATATATGACTACGTGGTACTATTTCCAGACTATTTGTAAGCAGCCAGACCAATCCAAAGAGCCAATTATTCTCCCAGATACCTCAAAGGTTCCCTGTGAGTGCAAGCTTGAGGGCGTAACGACGCACAGCCTAAACGGCTTAACGTAGGCACTTGAAATTTGGAGTAAGTAGCTAAGTAATTTGCTACTCCTAATAACGCGTGTAGACGCATAAAGACTAATATTTACTAGTTACAATATCAAAAGTAACACGAAAAAATATGGAAAAAAAAGTGCGGGATTTTGAAGGCGGTTTTTCTTTTTTTGTTATTATTCAAATAAGGCGTCCGACCGATTTCAGCCATGGTAGCCGATCTCAATTGAGATCATCCAATTTCGCAGAACATATTATAGTGCACAAGTGCACTCTCTATTCCCTAACTCTCATAATTCGGTGAGATGGCAATCCGACATGACCGATGAGAGATCGGGCGCAGGACCGCCGGCTTAACGTGCTTCCGAGGCACGGGCGCGCATCCGCCAACTTCATGACTCCGGGCTAACTAATTTCTTAACAAAAAATGTCACACAAATTTTGACCGACCCCGGACTCGAACCGGGGACCTATCGGTCCTTACGCAGCGCTTGCTACCGATAGACCAACGAGGCAGTTATTATTCAAAAATGCTGCCAAAAGTATCTTTTCCACGCAGCCGAAGTCGCCGGCACAGCTATTTCACAATATATACGGCGGCGGCTTAATGTAACTTAATCAAAATTTTATGGTGGCCATGAAGATAATACCTACAGTGTGTAATTTTACGCTTTGCACCTACATATCGCGTTTAGTGCTTTATCTAATAATCTTCGACTTTACGACCTCTTGATTTACTCTTCACGTAAAAGTATCAATATAAATTAATGGTTTTCGGCTGTTCCCTCTTGCAGACAATAAAAATACATACATACAGGAAGAAGCGTCGATGGCCGAGTGGATAAGGTCGTTGCTTGCCATGCGAGAAGTCGACAGTTCAAACCCCGTTACGTACCAATGTGCTTTTACAGTTGTACTAAAATAGTTTCTACTCTTTTGTCATAAAATACCAATTCTCGCTAGTTCTTGTTCAAGTTTTTAAAGCTGCAGAATTCATCACATTATTGTTTGAAAATAAACCTGCAGAGTCGGCGCTATTCCAGTCTAATCTAAGAATACTCCCCTTAATAGCTTAAGAACAATGCCGTTACTGTTCTGAAATAAACATGTCTATTGAAAATAGTTCAACTTTCAAGGAGTATGTATACTAAATTTTAACCTGCTGCGCAATGCAAAATAGTAGTAATGTGTTTATTTGTTTTAACGGCAATGGAGTTTCTTTAACAATAGTTCAAGGATTTTTAAGGTTTACCAACTTTAATTTTTATTGAAGGTGTCAATATAAAAGACATAATTATTACATAACTTTGGTAACGGATAATTACCGAAAACTAAAATAAACATTTGACAGTTAAAGCGACGCTAAAAATTGCAAATCTGTGCTGAAATATCTAGTTTAGTTACCTACTATTTCAGTATTTGGCTTTAAGTAGCTGTCATTTATAACCAGCCAGTAACTATTACTAGGGTATCAGGTTGTATAAAATATTAGTTTAACTCGAAACGGAGGTTTTCAGAACTCAATCATACCAAGTGATAATCAAAATCATTTACTTGATAAGTTACACAAACAGATTATACGGTCATTACAAGAATACGTATCTAGGGTGTAATAATTGAAATTAGTCAAGACAGTATTCCTAAACAGAGTATTTTTTTAAAAATTAAACAAGAGAATAATATTTTTTAAATACGCCATCTGTAAGTGAATGCCTGAATTTCATCGTAAAGAGTGCTTTGGTAGAGTTGACTTTGTTGCTACCTTGTGTTACCGAGATGTCGCTCATTTACTAATTCCAATTGGACATCACTTGATCTAGTAAATAACTGCCATAACTAATCTAATACTCATAACATAACTCATTCATTAAGTTAGTAATTCCATTCCATATTCCTACTTCGGCTATTCTTCTACTATCTATCAATTTACCATTGATAGGTAAATTAGGTAGGTGACAATACGTCCCCACTGCTGGATCACTGGCCTACCCTAAGCTAGGGCGATAAGGCCTTAGTCAATCACACTGGCCAAGTGCGGGTTGGTTGACTACACAACTTAAGAATTTCTTCGTAAGTGTGCAGGTTTCCTTACGATATTTACCTTCACCGTTAAAAGCGTCAAATAATCGTACATATGATTTTTTTAAACACAGTAGTAAGTGGCGTAGTTTAAACTGGCGACCTCTCGCATGGCAAGCAACCAACTTAACTATTAGGCCATCGACGCTTTTTAAAAAAACAAAAATTTTATAAAAATGTTTTATATTGATAAATATTATACTTATCCGATATAATACATTTCGTGGTAGCTTAGATAATAAGTGTTGGTGTATAAAAATATCAAAATTTCGGTCCATATCAGCTTGGTTACTTCCAATTCTTGTTTTTAAGGTAACAAATCGGCCAAGTTTAGGTCAGCTAATATTTCATTACCTATCTCTTGAATGTTGGTACTCAAGAAGTTGGTTATCTCGGGCTGAAAAGGAACAAGTTTTTAAAATCATTTGGCTTCATGCAAGTTTTAAATAAAAAAAAATCACAGTCATATGACATAGAAAGCATATACAATTTATACTCGCAGTTATTTTGTTCTATGTAAAATATTACGACTATTGACATAGGGATTCCCTTACATAAGTTTCACCGGACGCGTCTCACCAAATTGTATTTGTATTATTGTTTGTATACGGAGTCATACAATTATGCGTCCACCCTTTCACATCACTCAGAGTGGACGTTTGTATGTTCTCAAAAGCCTTTGATGTGAAGTGGATATGCGGACGCCTAACTCTACACGATATGCCTGCCATTCATCTTCTTCATCTTATGGAGTCGATGGCGAAATCAAACGTAATCGGCCCAGTATTCGGCCAGACGATCTGTGGCACCCATCAAGTCGCTCAACGAGAAGGTTTCCGAACAAGTGGGACATGACAAGTGGGCAAGATGGCACATGGAAAGCTATTCGTCAATAAAACGAGTATAATTCTGACATACATGCTAAAAAAAGCTTTAACAGAACCTGGAGTTTATCTTTATAGACTCTACCTACTCCCAGATGGACCAATCCTCTATACTTATTTAATGAAAATATTGTATGTAGATATGTTTGTAAGTAGAAATAATAATTACCTCGTACACTTCCACTACAGTTGGTACGAAGTCCTTGAGGAATAAACTGACGAAGGCACTTGATGCCTCGTGGTTGAACAATCCAGTTATCACGGGCTGAAAACATACATAAATATATTTATTTATTTATTTGTTTATTCAAAATTTACAGCTCTTAAATAAAAATTACAGATAATCTTCTAAATCATAAAGCAGATGACGGATTTTAATAGCCGACAGCGTCCTGTGTAATGCACTGTACCACTGACTAAGCACGCGTAATATTGTATTGACAACCCACCATCACTATACAAGATATAGAGAGAGCACTTTTGTTTGGACACACAGTTGTGCAATATAATATATCCCGCGTAGTTGGCTGATCTCAATTAAAATCGGCACCTTACATATTGGCCGCGCAACCTAGGGGCGTATTAGGACTCTCTTAATTCCAGTCAGTTTAAAAGCTAGCATCGGTAGCTATATCAAAAGAGCTGTTATTACTACACTTCTTTCTAAAATTCACATAGATGATGGAGGGGTTATATCAGTCTGTATGATTCCACAAACATGGAGCACAACCAAGTGTACCAGAAACACGTAGTTATTCTATTCTTAAAGTGACCGGAATTAAGAGGTCGTAATACGTCCCCTGGCATTAATATCTTACCTCAAATCCAGCCAGAACAAATTGTACTGTGCACTGTGAAATAGACAAAAAAGTGCCTCCGAGCAGAGCGGCATTCACGACTAGGTCTGCATTTATTTTTGGTTCGATCACTTTCAGCCTGTAAAAATAATCATCGTTTCAGTGATAAAAAAAATTTCACTAAATATTTCTTAGTCTACACGCGATATTAGCTAGCAAATACATAGATACTTACTGCCCGACGTTTCGACTGGGTTACACCAATAGTTGTCAAAATAGTTTTTCTTAAAAATAAGTCTACCTTTCCAAAATACATATTATTATAAAAATATTTCATGCGTTTAGCTTACTTACGTATATTTTGTAATAAGAAATCGATTGGCTTAGAATTTTCATCCAGGTACTTGTAATTTATCCAAAACTGGCCATGTGCGAGTTGAACTCTATATTAGTTTATCAAAAAAGACGTGTGGCATTCGGGGACTGCCGCGGTATAGCTATTGCATAGCATCGTCCGATTTCGGAGCAGATCGTCTCGATTCGTGCGATTTTCGTAGAGTCGTACAATACGTCTAACCGCACGTACACAAACACCGTGCCGAAGTCTACCGAACTGAAACGACGTTAGACGATTTTTTTTTCGTTACGGAATTTCTTGGTTCGGTCGCCGCGCTCAAAGCCCGCGATAAAAGCTATGCAATAGCTTAAAAGTCGCATATAGGCATAGGAGAACGCCTTTGGTTCGTAGCAGCAATAGAAATACATCATTTGTGAAAATTTTAACTGTCTAACTACAGCGGTTCTTGAGATACAGCCAGGTGACACGCACACACACACACACACACACACACAGGCCCCACGCAGACGGTAGTCAAATGGAAAGCTAGTTTTGGTATAAAACTTACTTAATACTGCCAGCGCCAAAAATATTAAACCCAAGAGCAGAGATGTCGAGATCATATTGGTCTGAAAGAAATTAAAACAAAATAAATCTATATAACATGATATTCAATTACTTAGTAGCAAGCTTGCGTAGCTATACTAAATTAGATTAGGATAATTCTTTAGCTAAGTGGGTACTTAATCAAATATGTCAAAATACTTTTAAATTGATAAAGTCAATGAGGAAAAATGAGAGAGGACTGTATAATAGGTAGGTTTGTATCTTATATTATTTTTCACTAGGGAATCTTTTTTTTCAAATCCAAAACACTTTAGTTTCCAGGTGACCCTATTACTAATCATTACAAAGAAGTAGTCCCTTATCGATAAAATAATATTTGGACATGGTGTTAACAGCAACAAATGGATCACAAATCAAATACACCATACACTTGACTATAAAAGCTTCCTGATTGAATCAAATTCTTGACCTAGTTGAGTCGATAATGTTTGCGATAAAGTTAAGTAGATACTTAATTTGTTCCTTCATTCTTCAAGATCCTTCATAAGGCTATGGTATCCCAAAAATAAACTATCTTTGCTTCATACGATACATACGAACATCTTATGAGAAGATTTGTCTCAAAATGTAGGTGTAATTTGTGGACATTTGAAATAAAACTAAGTTAACGGATTAAACGCGCGTGTAATTGCTACTCTAAACATATTATTTAGAAACCTGACGTTTCTAGCTCTTTACAGCGCTCGTGGTCATGAGCTCAAGACTAAAGATGACAGTATTTTTAGTTTTAGTTTTCTCTTACTCCAAATATTAGGTGTAGACGCATAAAGGCTAATATTTAGTGTAATGGAACGCGAAAGTCTAAAACCTTACAGTTAATAGCTACACCAGAGTTTAGTACTAAAGTAAAAGATAAAGTTATATACCTGCATCTGCTTCTATTGTAGGTATCCTGATATCCAATCGAACCCTGTACCGCAGAGGGAATGCTCCAGCTATATTCACACTGAGACGGTCCACCTCGAATTTAGCGAGATTTCGTACACTTGCGTTCTTCAACTCCACCCTAGCCCTGAAAGAGAATTTACACGTGATATTAAAAGTAAACATTGAAGGTTACTTCCTTCAATTTGCATTGTGTCACCGGGCTGTATTTTACACACATACAAAATGTAGCCGCGTAAGATATTTATGATCTATATTAACAATTTAAATTTATGGCATCAATTTAACCCTTAACAACCCACAAGTGTCTCGCGGACACATTTTTGCGTTTAAGTTTTGATAAAACGAAAGTATTCATTTTTATGAATCGGCCTTTTACCTATTTGATCTCCAATGTTTTAAGATTCTAAAAGTGCTTTTAGAATATTGATAACATGTAAGATTTATTAGGTATTTTAAATATACAAAAATAGTACTTCATCAACCCACAAGTGTCCAATAGACACAATAACATTTCGTTTGAGAATGTGAACAAAGATTGTTTTTTATTTATATTAACGTATAATCTTTCGATGTCGGATGGGTCATAACGATTAATATTTTATAGCCATAATAATCTGGCACCACTTTTTTGTGTTATAATTGTCGTCTTTGTCTCGCATATCAGTGATTACACTCACAAGACACCACATAATAGTCCTCTTATTCAGTATTATTCAGATAAATAGATAAAGGGCAACCAATAAGACGTAAACGTCAACTTGAACATGTTTACAGGAACGATGAAAATACTTTTGTGCATACTGATTCGAGATTGAAAAAAATGTGACAGAACCAGCAACTGTAAATGGTAATGAAAGAATTATAGTTATAATTCTTGGAGTGAGGGTGATGATTATGATTCATGAGTGTAGTGTATGTAGTGTAGTAGAGTTCAGTATAAAACGAATAGGTACCTAGCAAATTCAAAATATATTTATATTAGATGTTATTATGTAACGTAGTGTAAGACGCCCGCAGGCCAGGTGGTGTGACGATCAGCGCAGGACGGCTAGGACTGTAGGAACTGGATGCGAGCGGCCGAGGAGAGAAAAGTGCATTTGGGGAGGTTTATGTCCAGGAGTAGACAGAAATGGGCTGATGATGTTGATGATGATGATGAGATGTTAATGTATTAGAACACACGCAAAATAAAAAACACAAAAAAAACTATTTATGCTTGAAATTGCAACAGTATTGGTAACACCTCATACACGAAGACTAAGTAAGGAAAGTCCATCAAGTACTTAGCAGCCATGAACCATGTAGAAGCTGACCATGCTGCTGACCAATTATCTGAATCTGATGTGAAAAGGATAAAGCATTGTTAGTTTACTCTTCGATATTAACAGCGTTTCTGTCAAGTGCTGTGATAAGTGTAATCATATAATGACTGCTACAAATTTTGAAAAAATATACATCTGTAACTCCACGAGTGCAAAAATACATTACTGAAGTTCATTCTAATGTATATTTAATTCAAATAACTTGTTTTTCCATCATCACACCTTATATTTATCAAATGTGTCTGTTGGACACTACTGGTCAGTTACGTTACAAAAGTTTACCGGGTAGTTAAGGGTTAAGGCATCACACGCAACAGAAAAGATATTATTTTTCATCCTTCTTTTGATCATCATCATCATCATCAGCCCATGTACGTCCCCACTGCTGGGGCACGGGCCTACTCTAAACTAGGGCGATAAGGCCTTCTACACAACCTTAGAATTTCTTCATAGGCGTGCAGGTCTCCTCACGATGTTTTCCTTCACCGTTAAAGCGTCGAATGTCTTTTGATCCAACTTTAGAAATTAACAACTCTTTAAGTGTACCTACTCACTCACCCAGGGAATGGTATAATGCTATCGTCCACTGCCAAGCTAGGAATATGGAGAGGGTCCAGGGGAGGTATGATGCCTTGCCCGTTCAGAATAATGTCCCGGAGTTCGTCCAGTAGATCCCATAGTACTCCTTCAAGAACACTGTTCTTAGAGGAGTTTGCTGAAATAAAAAAAAAACAGACCGATCAGTCATGTCATCATAAAAAAGCTGTTCAATTTATATTTTTTCATTTTATAATTATATAGCCATGCACAAAAAACAGACAAAAATAATAGCAACCTGTAAATAAATTTTGCAACCTAAATTATTTTTTTATTCAAAATATTGAAAAATACATATTTCCAGGTAGGCATACGGACTTTATGAAGGACTTTTTGTAAACTTTGTAACATTATAATTGGTTTCAAAATTATACCTTAATTTGTGAAGTATAGTCAGCCAAGAAAGTGGTCTACCACTTTTGACAAAAGTTTCTGCGAGATGTAACTATCGCTAAGGTTGACAATTGTGACACAATTTATTGCCAGGGAAAATTTACCTTCTTGTTTCATGACGTTCAAACGAATCTCAACCGTGTGGTGGTAGACCACATTTTTGGCTGACTGTACCTGAGTGTTTTTTTGTCAAAATTTGTTGTTAATTAATTTGCAAAAAAAACAAAACTCATATGATAAGCCTTGACATAAATACAAACATGTTTAATAAAAATCTGAACATTAATCCATATGAAACGATAAGATAGTAGGTAAGTAAATTCTTTTTAAATCGTTATGATGATAGGACAACGATTATGAAATGATACGTCGATATAGAATGTCAAGTTCGTTTGTATATGAAAACCAATATATTTAGTAGGTATTCCTTATTAATTATAGGCATAAGTATTTATGACCGCACTGGGTTTTTTCGACACACAGGTGTACTGTCTAACTTTCTGCTGTTTAAAACGATTTCGCTCTGTTTTCCTGAAGTTACTTACGAAACAAAACGTACGGTCCCGATCAAGACACGTTACATAGTAATCCTTAGAAATTTAGACAAACATAAAATTAACGCCTTATTTCCAGAGGGGTAGGCAGAGATCACTTTCTGCCAAGTCCTACGATCCTGGCATACCACTTTCGCTTCATCCACATCCATCAACTTCTTCATGCATGCTCGTCGATTACAATTACTTTTATTTGACCTCTCCGTGGTCTTTCTTGGTCTTCCCCCGCCGACATCTCTTTATAAATGCAATAATAATAATTTTGTCCGTCTATCACACATTCAATGGAAATTTGGTGCACAGATAGTTTCGAGCCTAAGGAAGGATTTGGCTACTATTTAACAAACTAAGGCTTAAGAAATAATAGTTTTCACACATACAAGCATTCATGCGGACAGACTCACAGGCGGGAAGCATATGTAACAGAAAAAAATCAAAGGTGGAGCTTACCATCAGTGCTGGTTAAAATCTGGTTGAAGGTTAGCTTAGAACCAGACTCCAAGGGAACCGACCACACTGTCGCAACCACTGCGGCCAGGAGGATCCATATCGACCTCATAGTTAGGGATCTGAAAATAATAATAAAAACCGATCCCTGTCATAAATTATGTTAGGCACTGTATAGGTTATTTTATACGAATAAGTAGAAGAAGAAAAAAAAAGCAAGGTATCTTAATGTTGATGTGAAAAAAGATATGAAATCGATGCATGCAACACCCGTTTTGCGTTTTGTTTTTGTTGTTATATTGTCAAAGCCTACCAATTTAAAAACACAAACCCTTCATAATTAAAATAATCACCTCTGTAACCTAATAGATCTCGTCAATTTCGCAAACAATTACCAAATTTGCACTTTTTTAAATAAACTGTTGTTTGTTTCATAAATTAATGAATATCTTTTAAGTTTTCTAGTCTAAAGAATTTCCCGTAGTAATAATAACATGATCTAAATCTAGTCATTCATGAATCAAAAAACCCAAAATGAAATTGGGTAATATTGACATTTGTAACGATTCAAACAATGTTGATTAGCCCGTCACTTAAGACCAATATACCGTTATCCATAATGTTACTACATTCTTTCTTGATATGCCAAGAAAAAAAAACATACATTTAAGCAATGATTTAATAAACTGTAGATAAATTACATTCATAGTAATTTACATTTTAAATCTGTGACCTGCAATTTTTAGATACTTTACTGACATAATAAAACAAAAGATTCGAAAAAGTTCGCAAACGAAAGAGATAGCTATATCAAAAGGTACCCTAATTAAGACATATTTGTGTATCACTTATCGCGCGGTTATACATACATATCTGCTTCTTGTTCAAATTATTATAATACCATAGCATTTAAGTTAAAAAAAATAAAAAAATATATCTTTACCTTTCAAATTCCTCAGTCCGATTCTCAGATAGGCGAGCGTGCTAGAATAGCGTGGATTGAAAATTATTTGATAACAAACGATGTTATTTGTTTGTGATATCAGATAAAGGTTGTTATCCTACGATAGCTAGCTAATGCGTTATCTATTTGGGAAAAAAAGATTAAACTTTCAATACATCACACAACATCGTCATACATTGTTTGAAGCGTAGTGAAATCTGAACAAAGATTCTTATTTCTTCTAGTAATATTGAATTAATTATGCACATTAGTAATTTTTGATACGAGGTTTTTTTTTCACAAAAATGTCAAAATCACGATACCTATATCCAAGGAATTTCTCACCCCTCTCTCGTTCATTGGGCATGAGGGGGAAAATCAGATGAGCAAACTTGGCCAGCTAAATAAAACTGTTTACCTATAATATAAACATGTAGAGCCTCGCTTTAAGTAACTTCACTTATTTCTGTGTTTATACATACGTACAAACATCTTAAAAATCTCGCCTTTTTCCCAGAGAGTAGGTAGAGATCACTTCCTGCCATATGCTACGGTCCTAGAACACCACTTTCGCTTCTTCCACATCAATCAACTTCTTCATGCATGCTCGTCGATTATGTTCAGACTTTAATATTAAAGCTTTAGCAGGAAAACAAGGTTAATTTATAGATATTCAGTTAATCCGAAGTGTAAATACGAAGTCCGATCATTCATATAGTGAATAAAGAGGGATAAGTAGGAATCATAATACATCCTTACATAATATAATAAATTAATAATAGTAATATACATTATACAACATCACATACATTGATCTGATCCCGTGGTAAGTTGCATTAGCACTTGTGCTAAACAGTGGATGCATAAATATACTTTAATATATTTGATAACACACCCAGACACGGAACAAACACCGATGTTCGTCCCACAAATATTTGTCCCGGGAGGAATAGAATCCACGACTCTTAACCGCAGATAGTGAGCCCGGGTCACTAATCACTGTTCCACAAAGCCAGTCAATAATAAATGCGGGGATAAGTCTGTCACATTTCCACTATTTGCAAACTGTTCCAATTTATTTTGGTATAGGTACATATTAAAAAGGACCAAATTAAGATACTTAAGTAAAGTTTCACTCGAAAAATTGCATAGCTTGAAAATGGACGTCTATCGTTTTTATATTATCAAAGACAACGATAATTATTTTTACACCTGGCCAAGATAATATAATATTACTCACTACGGGTGGCAAATGGCCACATAACTAAGAAATAAAAGACCTCTATTATGGCTTTTAGATAGAAAAAATATTCACTTGCAAAATGTGGTTACCAATTGGTCTTAATAACAATTAAATCCTTACTAATGTTATAAATGCGAAAGTAACTCTGCCTGTTACGCCTTCACGCATAGAGTAATGAACTAATTTAAATGAAATTTGGTACCAGGTACAGAGCCTGAGAAAGGTAACTTGTTAACCGGCTGCGCTATTAGATGATTTACCCGCTAAACGTCTCAAGCTAGTATCTTATATTTACCCATAACTGTTAAACAAATATTAATCTTATAACTTTTTTTTTTGACCCGGTGAAATAGTGGCGCACCTTCACCTTGAGAGGGGGTTCTCTCCAGGTGGTGTGTCGGACTCCCCAGCGACTGGCGAAGAGATGGTAAATGCCAGCCGCGACTACTGGGCGGACTGCAATGCCCAGGGGGTCTACCGACTAAAACACCGGGGTGTACCTCATCGCCTATTGACGGTGTCATGGTATCTGGCATAACCTTCACTCAGAACACCGCCGGCTAATACTTTTACCTAGCTTAATTTATATAATATAGTACAATAGCTTCAATACAATATAAAATATCAAAGATAAGGTGTAAAAAAAGCTTCTTTACACATTTTAATTACAATTGCATGAACTTCTTGTGCTCTACTTTTTTTATTTGGCTGAAAATATAAGATATTAATTCTACTCTGACTTAGCAAATGTATCAAAATACTTGCGAGCTTTACAATTTAGTGTAAATGAGTAAAAAATATTGATTTAATTTATGATTTATTTATTAACCGGAACATCATAAGCTTTCTTCATAATTTATCTTAAACGCAGAGAAGGCAGAAGATCTGCAATGATTTCTCCCAGGTAATATTCTATGATGGTGTTAATATCATCCTGCAAAAGAATAAAAATTAAGGTTATTGAACATGTTGACTAGTTCGGTGAAACAGTGGTTGGTGACCCTGCCTGGCGGTTTTGAGACTCGTGGGTTCGATTCCCACTCGGGACATAAATTGTGTGACGAACATTCGTGTTTGTACCGTGTCCGGGTGTGGTATTTAAGTATGAATTTATAAATATCTATGTATGTATATGAGTCATGAGTCTCTGACGCACATAGTACAAGCTTAGCTTAGTTTGTGGTCAGGTGACTCTGTGTGGAAATGTGCTAGATATATATTTATTTATATGTATAAAGTGGGGTTCATTATACACCGTGATATTTAAGTGCGTGCCTGACCCACCCACGCACGTCACCTGACCCCAAACTAAGCAGAGACTGATATACATAAATATTTTTTAAAATGCATATCTGAATACATAATCACACCCAGACACAGAACAAACACCAAGGTTTATCACACAATTGTTGCCCGGAGTGGGAATCGAACCCACGCCTCATGGAACCGCCAGCCAGGGTCTCACTGTTCCACCGAGCCAGTCAGCCATAGCTTAGGATCAGTGATAGCGGTCAGTCCCTTATCTTAGCTTCCATATGATCGCAGCATAGATGTATAGCACATACATACATACATACATAAAATCACGCCTTTTTTCCCAGAGGGGTAGGCAGAGATAACTTCTAGCGATCCACTTTTCACCTCCGTGGGAAACGTGACGTGACGGGTTGTGGACCACGTCGCTCCATTCTGCCTTGTGCATTGTTTTAACAAGGTCATTGCGTTCCCACGAGTAGCAAGGATATATGACGGGGGAAGGAAAAGGGGGAAGGATACTATCGCCTCGGATGATTTGGACTGAGTCGATAGTATACCGGACAGATAGTTGTGACTGGTATCCTCTGACTTATAGCACATCTATGATAGAAAAGCACCTTTACCTCTAATATTAAGAAGAGAGACTTATATACCTACCCTCGCCTACAAATATCTAGCCAGCGCTGAATCTTTTCTTGTAGGTAAATCTTAAAAGACAGACTTATACTGTCACCGGAAGATGAATAATTTTCCCCGTTTTTTAAACATATTCCACTATTTCTCGCTCCTATTGGTCGCAGCGTGATGTTATATAGCCTAAAGCCTTCCTCGATAAATGGTCTATCCAAAACAAAAATATGTTTTCATTCGAACCAGTAGTTTCTGAGATAAGCGCGTTCAAATAAACAAGCAAACATTAGTGAAAGTAAATTAGTGTCCAGATATATATCATTCATAGTTCATATTATGCAAAACAATCTTTTCATCGTTGCTGCCAAAGTTTTCTAATAAAACTTACCTTGTATTCCGTCAAGAAGAATGGTACTTCGTGGTTCAGCGCATGGTTCACATTCTCGGAGAGATCCGAACCCAGTAGGACAACTTTCAAGTCGGACTGTAACAGAGTTTGAACAAAAGAATAATTTAAAATATAGTGTATAGCATTTTACAACTTTTTTCTTATACGCCTAACGCCCTGGCCCCTAATAGCCGGCCCTGTATTTGGCTATACGTCCCTGATGCCTATAAAACTTAGATGAATAACAAGTGTTTTTTTTTATATAATTGTCTTTCGAGATATCCTCACTGCAACTGATGGTAAGCGGCCGTAAGGCTCACCCTAAAGGCCTGTCTGAATGCCGTTTCAATGAACTTACAGGTCGTCAGGGTCACTAGAAGGCGTATTACGATCTCTTAATTCCAGTCAGTGGTCACCAAATGGGCATTGGTAAGCATAATAAAGAGCTTTTATTACTACGCCTCATTTTAAAATTTACAAAGATGATGAAAGGGTTATATCAGTCTCTATAATCCCACAATTATAGGGCACAACCAAATTTACCAGAAACACAAAGTTAGTCGACGCCCATTCTTAATAATACATACATAAAACCACGCAGATTACTTCCTGCCATGTGCTGCGATCCTGGCGCACCACTTTCATTTCTTTCACATCCATCAATCTCTTCATGCATGCTGACTGGAATGAAGACCTTGGAATACGGGCCCAAAGCCTGCATGGTATGCGGATGGCGACGCTGTAATGGTATGAGGACTGAGGAGCTACCTTGATGTCTGCGACCCTGAAGTCGATGCTGACTTCACGTACGGAGAGCCCTCCGAGGCCGATGCCCAGGCGCACGTGACCAGACACACGGACACCTTCGATCAGCAAACTGTAGACAGACAGATATACAATGTTATTTTAGTAAGATATATAAATATTCCAATAACTACATAAGTTACTATTATTGGTGGAGTGACGATCTGCGCAGGCTGGCTAGTAGGATGCGAGTAGCCGAAGAACGTCAGAAGTGGCGAGCATTTGGGGAGACCTATGTCCAGGAGTGGTCTGAAATGGGCTGATGATGATGGTAATGAGGATGATGAAAATTATTTAGAATTAAAAACTATACCTTCTTACCTTCCACTCACATGTCCGGTCCCTACCGTGTTAGCGAACCTGATTTGACCGTCAACAGAACCTGTAAAAAAATAAAATGCCTGTTAAATACAGTAAGTCTCTTTCTCTGAGTGTCCCGGATGAACTTATATTGTGTAAAAAATTGAGATCACATAAATTTCGGACTTTTTTACAAGTTTCTAACAGTGGTTAGTGTCCCTGGAGGTTCCAAGAGTTGTAGGTTCGATTCCCACTCGGGACAAATATTTGTGTGATGAACATCGCTGTTTAATCCGTGTCTGTGTGATGGGTGTGATTATCGGAAACCAGGATCAACAGTGGATACACAAATAAACTTATTATATTTAATAACACACCCAGACACGGAACAAACACCGATGTTCGTCACACAAGTATTTGTCCCGAGTGGGAATCGAACCCACGACTCTTGGAACCGTAGGTTTAGAACCTGAGTCACTAACCACTGTTTCACCGAGCCAGTCAGTATTTAAGTTTGTATATAAATATCTATGTATGTATACAGGGTGTAACAGGAGGGGTGGATCATCGTAAGTCTATCGATGGGGGACTTCAATATCTATCGATATAACCCCCATGTTTGTTCAGCGATTTTCAATAGTTCCAAAGTTATTGATAATTTTGTGAAATTTTTGTAAGAAGCCGGAATTCAGTATAAAAGTCATCACTGTTGCTTAACTATTGGACCTGCTTGCATGAGTTTTTTCTAGAAATAGTTCAATAGTGGGTCTTTATAATTACGATACCGATTTGAGTCATAACCCTATCATATTGGAGTAAAAAAATAATTATTCACAAAAGTTTTACGAATCTAATTGTGTCTACCAACTTTCAAAGCCTCCAGTGAAAAAAAAGTGCCTGTGTATTTTTTCTAGAACTTATTTTAAAAACTACCTAAATTCATGAATAGTATACCCTGAAAATTTCATACCGTTACTGCCAGAGCATCGAAACGAAAAATGAACGCGAATGGCACAGGTGCCATAAATCAGTGTTTTTATTTTTAATGTAAAACTTTAATTTAAAAAATAAATCGATATGTTTCAGCAAATTTATGCTATGTTAGTAACATTAGTAGCAGTAATTTTACATAATTGCAAATTGAAGGGGTGAAAATCAAACAAAGAAAATTTAAATATTTTTTGTTAATAATTTTTTTTATAGTAAGTGTTCATAATGGGCATTATTATTGGCTATGCATAGCTTAGACCTTCTTAAAAAGCTTTTTTGGAGGTTGTGGAATGCTTCTTTTTTGTAAAATTTTTCAGGGGCCCAAATTGTGACAAGGCAAAATGTAGTACTAGCATTTTGCAACATCCGAAAAACCTTTGTAAAAAGGTGTCGTACTCGTTTATGCATAGCCAATAATGGAGCCCATTATGAACACTTACTGTAAAAAAAAATAATTAACAAAAATTATGTAAATTTTCTTTGTTTGATTTTCACCCCTTTAATTTGCAATTCTGTAAAATTACTGCTACTAATGTTACTAACATAGCATAAATTTGCTGAAACATATCGATTTATTTTTTAAATTAAAGTTTTTCATGAAAAATAAAAACACTGATTTATGGCACCTGTGCCATTCGCGTTCATTTTTCAATTTGATGCTCTGGCAGTAGCGGTATGAAATTTTCAGGGTATACTATCCATGAATGTAGGTAGTTTTTAAAATAAGTTCTAGAAAAAAAACACACGCATTTTTCACTGGAGGCTTTGAAAGTTGGTAGACACAATTCAATTCGTAAAACTTTCGTGAAGAATTATTTTTTTACTCCAATACCGATGACTCAAATCGGTATCGTAATTATAAAGACCAACTATTGAACTTCTTCTAGAAAAAAAATTATGCAAGCAGGTCCAGTAGTTAAGCTACAGTGAAGACTTTTATACTGAATTTCGGCTTCTTACAAAAATTTCACAAATATCTCAATAACTTTGGAACTATTGAAAATCGCTGAACATACATGGGGTATCGATAGGTATTGAAGTCCCCCATCGATTGGCTTACGATGATCCACCCCTCCTGTTTCACCCTGTATATGGCGTCTTTGACGCCCATAGTACAAGCTCTGCTTAGTTTGGGATCAGATGATCGTATGTGGAAATGTCCCAGATATTTATTTATTTATTCTTACCGAGACGAGCAGAGAGCTTGGGTAGTGAGATGTCGAATCTCAGTCTCGTAGCGACAACGGAGACGTCGATGTCGTTGATGATGATCTCACTGATGCCTTCCACCAACAGTTCCAGGACATCCAAGCGTGCGTGTAAAAGACTGAAATCATCAGACAATACTACTTAGTACAAAAGGCACTTCCTGTCTGTTTCTACGTAATAATAAGGCATCCGACCGATTTCTTCCAAGGCGGCCGATCTCAATAAGGGTTAACGCGTATGAGAAATTAACTATACCGGAGCCGCTTTTAGATGACTGATTTGACACTTTTATTTTATATTTTGCATTTATCCTTGTCAAGAGGAACATATTTAGCGAATCATAAAGAACAACTTTTAAAAATAAGACGTTATTACAAAATGTCAAATGCACCTAATTAATAATTGTCTTTTATTACCTAAAATAATTGAATTATGAAAAGAAAACGTGAAAATTCCACTCTGTATTACGCATTTACAAGGTTACGCCGTTTGACACGTTTTCATAGTGACGTAGTGGATAATACTCACCAGGTATTTTTTTTAAATAGGATAAAGGATTTAATAAGTATTGTTTATTAAAAAAATTAATTTCGGCAATTTTCCCACTGTCCCTCACTAGTGCAGTCAGTCTGACATGTGTCAAATCGGTCAACTTCCAGCGTCTCTACTATAGAAGCGTAATTAGGTCCCACTGCAGCACGATTGGTTATTTTTGACGTGGCATTGACAGCCATGTCAATATTCACCAATCATGCTGCAGTTGGACCTCACGCCTACGTATTGTCATCTAGTAAATTTCTCATACGCCTTAATCCTCATTGAGAACGACTAGTAATATAGTAAATTACCAAAAAAATATCGTCTTACTTCGAAACTGGTAGCCTGTATTCGTAGGTCTCATCCGGGATGTCGATAGGGTCTAAGCCCCTGTCTTGGAGGTCCATCGATAAATCTTCCACCATCCCGACGATCAGACCTTCGAGTACGCTTGCTGGAATCAAAGAGTTATATTATTTAATATCTTGCATCCGATTCAATTAAAAATAAAACGTCCGACCGATTTCGGCCATGGCGGCCGATCTCAATTGAGATCAGCCTAGTGCGCAGGACATATTATAGTGCACAAGTGTACGCGCAAACACAAGTGCACTCTCTATTCCCTTACTCTCATAATTCGGTGAGACGGCAATCCGACATGACCGATGAGAGATCGGGCGCAGGACCACCGGCTTAAAGTGCTTTCCGAGGCACGGGCGTTCAACCGCCAACTTCCTAACTCCGGGCTGAGTAATTTCATTACAGAAAAACTCACACAAATTTTGCCCAACCCCGGATTCGAACCGGGGACCTCTCGGTCCTAACGCAGCACTTGCTACCAATAGACCAACGAGGCAGTTACAACTGTTTCCGATTCAATTACAACTGATATGTATTGGACGGCATGAATCGTGAATTCCTAATATTAATGTATTTGGTTTTGGCTGTTGGAACATAGGCCTACCCTTAAACCTAGCCAGTGTTATTTTTTATTCATCATCATCACAGCCCATACACGACCCCACTGCTGCGGCACGGGCCTACCTTAAACTAGGGCGATAAGGCCTTAGTCAACCACGCTGGGCAACTGCGGTTTGGTAAACTACCTAACCTTAGAATTTCTAAGGAGGTGTGCAGGTTTTCTCTCGATATTTTCCTTCACATAATATTTCAAGAATTCAAATTAGAAAAAAGCAGTGCTACGCGGCGGTTGTTTGAACTGGCGAACTCTCGCATAGCAAGTAACGATCTTAACCACTCGGCCATCGATACTTTTTTCCTTTTTATTATTGCTTTGTTATTATTTTTATAAAAGCTTACCTTGTGCAGTCACGACATTGATGCTGGCTGACACCACAGCCAAAACAAAAAGGACCGCTTTCATTTTAATGTAGATTTATGCTGAAATGTGAAAATAATGTTCGAATAAGAGATTTGACATCATTACGTTTATATTGATACCTAATTGAAGATGAAGTTTAAAAAATTAACAGATTATCGTGCTTTTCGGTATTTCAGTAATATTAGCATATGCATTTATACTGCTGCACATGCATTGCTTATGCAATAAAAATGCAATGCAAGTGCATTATCATTCAAAATAACTTATTGATATAGAAAAACAAGCAATAAACAGTGCAATTGTGTAAATAATCCCTCATAATAACTTATGCAAACCTATTGGAAAAATTTACGCATTCAGTTTTAAGTAAATACACTTACCCAATTCACCTCACAAGCTGCTGAAAAACAATAATCAAATCATATCTAAAACTAAATACAAGTTGTAATTAAATAGATAAAGCATACCTCATTATCGGGATTAACCATTATTTATCTGATAGTGTTTATGGGTTGCCAGTAGTGAAAAGTGTTACATAATTTCATAATCTATTTATCTGTGCTAAGGACCCCCGCTAATAAGCGTCGATGGCCGAGTGGTTAATGGCGTTGCTTGCCATGCGAGAGGTCGCCAGTTCAAACGTACTACTGTGTTTTTTAAATCAGAAATTCATAAGTCCAATATTCGACGCTTTAACGGTAAAGGAAAACATCGAGAGGAAACCTGCACATCTACGAATACATTTTTAGGTTGTGTAATCAACCAACCCGCACTTGGTCAATGTGATTGACTTAGGCCTTATCGCCCTAGTTTAGGGTAGGCCCGTACCCCAGCAGTGGAGACGTGTATGGACTGATGATAATAAACCACCCCTGCTAACAAAGGAACGAGGATATAGGCCTCTCTAAATACTCGCCTCTCTAGTATTTACAACGTATTGGAAATGAATTAGAATCATTTATACAATCATGGGTTTTTAGGCGGGCTCTAAAACTAAATTCGGAGGCACGTCAATACTATGCTACTACAACAGTAGGTACTCATCATCATCATCAGCCCATATACGTCCCCACTGCTGAGACACGGGCCTACTCTAAACTAGGGCGATCAGGCCTTAGTCACCCACACTAGCCAAGTGCGGGTTGGTCGATTGCACAACAACATAATTTCTTCATAGATGTGCAGGTTTCCGAACGATGTTTTCATTTACCGTTAAAGCGTCGAATCAACGTACTCATACAACGTACTTAGGGGAACGTGGAGGGAAACTCGAAAGCACGCTCGAACCACTTTATTACTTTGGGCGTAGTAGAGCTTCTTCTTTAAGCATCGATTTCATACGGCAAGCAGTACCTGATTACAAGACAGCACTTAAAATAACTATCGCTTCTCGCGCTTTCCAGTAGGAGGATAATTTTATGAAAAATTTATAGTTTAATGATTCGATAGTCAATCTAAAAGCAAATTGTTCTGCTAAATCAACCCCAAAATTTCACCGTGTTCATTGGAATATCACACTATTATTATTTTAATTCGTAGCTACTTTGTATGGAAAGTAAAAAAAACAATGGAACAGTTTTAAAATTATTTCATATATTTTAATGTAGGTAATAGGTACGATAACAATACTTCAAAAGATGTCTTCAGCTTTGGTAGGTAGTATTTACAGCAAGTTCTCAATAATCTTCTCCACTAGGTACTCCAGAAGAGTGTTGATATCAGCCTGTAAAGAGAGAAAAAAAAACATCTCAAAGAAATCATTTTATATAGCCTGATAACCATCAAGTAACCAACAACACTGAATATGTCCGGGATATTTATATCATATTGCTTTATTTTAATAAGCCTCCGATATTCAGTTTCTAATACACATTAGTAATCTTGTCAGTTCTTTTTTTCGTTTTTTGTTCTAAAAACTATTTAAGAAACACTCTAAATAATACGTTTAGAATTACCAATACACGCGAGTTTGCTAACGTCCCATCAACTTAGTTTGCGTAACGGCAAATCCAAAACCATGACTGTTTAAAGTTATATAACCAAGAGTTGGTAATAAATGATAATAATAACTACACTACTTATCTGTCCGTACTAATTTTCAGAGCATGATGTGGCTCCCTTCAATAGATTTTTACGTTTTTATATGTGTCACTAATTGTATGTTAATTTTATGTATTCTGTCATGTAAAATAAATATCTATCCAATAAATAAATAAATAAAATAAAAGTTAAATAAATACACTTTTAATAAGAATATTACAATGAAATCTTAGAGACCTCTGGCAAACAACTTCATACATTACACATTTTGGACACACTCATATTCTCTCTATGGTTGTATTTAGAGTTGCGCTGACCAGACACAAAACAACGATGCTGACATTATTAGTTAGCTGACCGGTCAGCGCCGACGCCGCATACAATAATATCAGCGACAGTGGTCAGCATACGGTCAGCGTGATTAAAAAACCAACCTATACAAAGAATGCTACGATTCTATTGTTGCAACTACGAAAACGCTTAACTTTAATGTAAGGGTTTGCTCTTTTGACCGACTCCATAAAAGTCGTAGTCATCAAATGATTCTATGCTTGCAACATCGACTTCATACCCTATTGTGTATGAAGTCATTGGCTGCAACTACGAAACTTTCACCCCTAACTTTAATGTAAGAGTACGCTCGTTTAGCCGACTTCATAAGAGACGTATTCATTGTTTTTTTTTTTTATACTTACGCTGTGTTCGTTAAGGAAGTTGGGGATGGTCTCTCCCAGAAGGTTGTTAAGAGGCTGGGAGATGTCCTTGTCCAAGATAACCACGTTCAAGTTGGACTGTAACAAAAATTGCGTGTTAATACACGATAAATAAATAAATATTATACATTGTTCTGATACCAATTTTACTTAAACACTTTTGTTAAGGATATCAGTCCCACACTGATCTTTCCAGTGGTATCCACCCAATGATATTTGTATTAAAAAAGAAGCGTCGATGGCCGAGTGGTAGAGTCGTTGCTTGCCCTGCGAGAGGTCGCCAGTTCACACCCCGCCACAAACGACTGTGTTATTCAAATTTGAAATTCATATGTTATTATTCTACGCTCAAACAATGAAGGAAAACATCGTGAAGAACCCTGCACAGTCTGCACACCAACGAAGAAATTCTTAGATTGTGTAGTCGACCAACTCGCACTTGGCCGACTTGGTTGACTAAGGCTCAATCGCCCTAGTTTAGGGTAGGCCCGTGCCCCATCAGTAGGGACGTGTATGGGCTGATGACGGTGATGACAATGATGATGATGCTGATGATGATATTTGTAATAAAGGTCGATCTAATGTATTTGTGTTACCTCAACATTGCCAACGGAGAAGTCGATGGCCAGATCGCGGATGCTGATTCCGCTGATGACGCCGATCGACACGCGGACTGTACCCGCAACTCGGATGTCACGAATCACGAAGCTGGAACATACGTAAATAAATAAATAAACCATCACGCAATTTTAGAGTTTCGTTCCCAAAGCGACAGGACAATATTACAAGACTTGGATGTCCGTCCAAAGTACTAAGCTTACCATACCTACTAAATATTTCTCCCGAAGACATACGCGGGGAACAAAATCGACTTATTACATTTAAGGGAAAACTCAAAAGGTTTTACCTATCTACTCTATGTTAGATTAGATGGGTAAAACTGTTTGAGTGTCATATGTATATGTTATTATATGTTTTGTAACCAGCTTGTAAGTGAGATACTGATGATCCCGAAGAAAATCTATGTAAATAGTTTTATGAGACTACTGTAGTAATATTTAGTAAAACACTGTTTGTTTTTAATAAAATAAAATCCGTCTGTTACCAGGCTGTATCTCACAGCTGGACTGTTGATATTAAACTTAAAACGAAATTATCTTATTTATTTATCATACTCACGTTCCGCTTCCTGACGCTGTGGCGACATAGTCACCCAACTGGACTGCAGCTGTGGCCGAACCTGCAAAAAAAAAAATATTACACACATCCATCGAGCTAATCCCGTGGTAAGTAGTTTTAGCACTTATGTTACGGATATCAGAAATCAACAGTGGATACACAAATATACTTAAATATACTAATACACACCCAGACACGGAACAAACACCGATGTTCGTCACATAAATATTTGTCCCGGGTGGGAATCGAACCCGAATCTTGGAACCGTGGGGAGTGATTCTGGGTCACTGACCACTGTTCCGAGCCAGTCAAATTGATTAAACTTATTATGCCTCCTTTACACTACTCGCTAAGTTCCTGAGCGATATACTCCAAAGAAGTACGAAGAGCGCCACTACTCTTCGCTTCGTTCAGCTTCGCAATATGCTTTTGGGCTCTTTGATTTAACCGCAAAGAACGACAAAAATCGGAAGTCGCCCGAAGCCATATAAAGTTGGTCGAGGTAAGCCGAAGTGCCTTTCTACATCTACTATCGTAGTCGTCTAACTTCGTTCACCTACTAACCCATTATCTACACCCAGACGTGGAATAAATACAAATGTTAATCCCGGATGGGGATCAAACCCACTACTCATGGAACCGTAGCCAGGGCCACTAACCACTGTTACACAGTCGAGTCGTATAGTTTTAATGACTATTTAATAAGGCGTCTGACCAATTTCAGCCATGGCGGCCGATCTCTTGGGATCAGCCAAGTGCGCAAGAAATATTATTAGTGCACATGTGTGCACGGAAACTTGTATTGCCTTACTCTCGTAATTCGGTGAAATGTCTATTCGACATGACAGTATGAAATCGGCTCGGCTTAACATGCTTTCCGAGGCACGGGCATTCAACCGCCAGCTTCCTAACTCCGGGCTGAGTAATCCCATTACAGAAAAAATCACAAAAATATTGCCTGACTCAGGGCTCGAACGCTTCTAACGCAGCGCTTGCTACCAAAAGACCAACGAGGCAGATGAATGACCATAGCTGTATGGATACTGTGAGGCAGTTGATTTTTTTCAGTTTTTCTCATTGTATGTGTACTGTTCTAATGTTCATACCGATATGAGCTCCGATGCCGGGCAGAGAGACGTCGAAGGTCAGCCTGGTGGTGAGGATCGCGAATCGGATGTTGTTGATGCGGATGTCGCTGAGCCCTTCCACCAGCAGGTCAGTCACTTGGCCTTGCGCGGAGAATAAGCTATAAAAATAGAAAAGGGAACTATATTTTGTGCCACCAAAATTCTCTTTTGAGAAAACTGAAAATGTCCGGGATATTTACCGTGTTTTTTTTGTTATAATGAACTCCCGATATTTCGGCAATGACAAGGGCCATAATCACGGGACACAGTTGTCCCGTGATCTAAGCTTCATGCAAACGAGGCGAGCCCCTAAAAAAGACTTCAGAGTTCTCGAGCTTCATACTCATAAGGCGAGCCCAATAAACGACTCTGTTCTCTCGGCAAAAGGACGCGATCTAGTTGGGAGTGACAATATTGTGAACGATGGTAGTGGTGTCAAACGCAATAAAAGACTTAGAGAGAAACTAGACTGAAATTTCTACTCGTAAGTTTACCGTCATTAACGCAGGAATAAATTTGATCAGTAATCATTGCTTGCAACAATGCCGAATTGGGACCTCGATAAAATAAGGGAACATGGTAACCTAAAAGTGGTCTACTTACTCAGTGACAGGCAGTTTGATGCTGGCTTCCTCATGAGGGATATACAGAGGGTCCAGACCACTATCCTGGATGCTCTGGATAGCGTCGTTGATCACGCCAATGATGATGTCATCGACGAACCTGGCTGAAAACAAAAGAAAATAAAGATATTAATTGAAAAAAAATATTTAATTAAAAATTAATAATACGGTTTCAAATATTTCACTTTATTTATTTATTTACAAGTAAATTATTTATGTATTCCACAATGTATTAAGGAATTATGAAAACAATTTACCAAAACTAACACAGTATTTGAATAAAAAAAATATGATTATTGTGTAAGTCATATGTACGATGATTCGACTCGTTAACGGTGAAGGAAAACATCGTGAGGAAACCTGCCTACGACAAAAAAGCAAACCTACGAAAAAAATCTTAGGTTGTGTAGTCGACCAACCCGCACTTGGCCAGTGTGGTTGACTAAGGCTTTATCGGCCTCATTTAGAGTAGGCCCGTGCCCAAGCAATGGGGACGTATATGGGCTGATGATGATGATGATGATTGTGTTAGTCCGTATTCTAGACTACTTACATTCTGCGGATTCGGGCGCGGCGCTGACGCCGGCCGAGAACACAGCAAGGACGACCAAAAGCAACTTCATCTTGGTTTTCAGTATATTATCTAAAAATTATAATAATTGTTAAACAAATAATCCAGAAATCAAACAAAAATCTTGCTCGATCAATTGATGTAGTAAATAACACTACAAAAAACCGAATGGTCAAATAATATTGATTATTTTAGTTTTTTTGTTAGAGTTTTAGTCCTTGCTATTGCATTCTAATTTTAATACAAAATTAATATTTTTTTATAATTTTCGTACAAGTCTTAGCAAAACTTTTTATTCGTTTTACATATGAAACTGTACAACTTTTACCGCTATTGGCTATACCTTATAGGTATGTATTTTTTATTATAAATTTAAAAAAATATAAATCCAAAT
Source organism: Maruca vitrata (assembly GCA_039566165.1). Taxonomy (NCBI): domain Eukaryota; kingdom Metazoa; phylum Arthropoda; class Insecta; order Lepidoptera; family Crambidae; genus Maruca; species Maruca vitrata. The sequence goes on along the minus strand of CM076912.1, from coordinate 14,932,198 downwards.
TAGTTTAAATTGATTATTTCTGGGTTTTTTTTCAAATTCCTTGGCATAAATCAATTAAAAGAAATTGAGTTCAATTTTTTCTGTATTCCCTATTGAAATAGACTCTCACCTGATTTAACAATGAAGTAGCTAATGTAACTTTAAAATCTATTTCATCCATATTTATAGCAGCCGTGAACTAGTTATCTTTAATTTTGTTATCTCTATTTAATTCATTAAAAATTATATCTGGATCAGATAATAGGTACTTCTAACTAGATCTTTATCACATACGTAAATATTTAAGGATATCATGCAAACACCTGAAATTAGTAGAAGATAATACTTGATTACTACTTATAATGGGCGTCCGACCAATATCGGCGATGGTGGCCGATCTCAATGGACAGGACATATTACACAAGTGCACTCTCTGTTCCCTTACCGTCATAGTTCGGTGAGACGGCACTTCGACATTAGCGATGAGAGATCAGGCACAGGATCACTAACTTAACGTGTTTTCCGAGACACGAGCGTGCATCCGCCAACTTCCTGACTCTGGGCTGAGTCATTACTTAACAAAAAATCCACACAAATTTTGCCTGACTCTGGAATCGAACCAGGGACCTTTCGGTCCTAATGCAGCACTTGCTAAATGGACTAACGAGCCAGGAGGAGGAGGCAGCGAACTTAATGTGGAGCAAGCACATTAAAAAAGAACCGCCTTCAAAAACAATATAACACGAACAATTATAAACGTTCGTGTATTATTTTGTAATTTTTAGGAAGAAAGAAAGAAAATAAATTGATTCAGAGCAATAAGGTTTAAACATAACAGAAAAAACAAACAAAATATAAAAGAATGGCACTGAAATGGACGCCACTCAGCTTAAGCCACGGCATCGAATGCCATGACGCTGATTTTTAGTGGCACCAACGAGAGGGACGCTGGATACAAAAATTAACAAAAAGTACATAAAATCCTTATGAGTAGTTATTACACAAAATTAAATAACACAAAAACAAAACAAATTACTAAATTGTTGCACATGAGCAGCGAGAATAAGTATAATTGATAAAATTTTGTTTTCTGTCTCTCTGAGATAGTCATCTGTTATGGGAATACAAAATTGAAACGCAAGAATGATTTGAAACAAATTATAAATAGTACCTACAGCATATACAACTAAAAGATCAAAACGACTAGTTGTTGCGACACAGAAGGCTCAGGCAGATGATGTTTGTAAGTTCAGAAGGTGTTGTTTCAAATGCGATTTGAAAGAAGTAATAGTTTTAGTGAGTCGTTGTTGAAGGCGGTTCTTTTTTTGTTAAAGATTGTTTTTTGAATCTTTTTAGTGTTTAATTTTTATGCACCCTAATTATTTTAGTTCAGTTCACCTGTAATACTAATGATATTATAACTAGTAGTCTGAATAATATGTATACAGTGTTGAAAGAATTATCCTTTTACTCCTAACTATTAAGGAGTTGACCTTTCATCATCAGGTTAGCATCATAACATTATGATTGCCAGAAGCAAATGCCAATATAACTTCAGAAAATAAGTAAAACGCGGTACATGTGCCTATAAAGTTTGAGGGTTTCCCTAGATTTCCCTCATATTCTATCATCATTCTGACAATGGGACCATCCGGAAACTATATCCTTTCAGACAAAAAAAAAGAATAATCCAAATCGGTCCAGGCATCTCCGAGTAATTACCGAACACACATAAAAAAATCCCGTTCAATTGAGAACCTCCTCCTTTTTCGAAGTCGGTTAAAAAGAAAAATATTTCATCATCATCAGCTGCCTATATATTTCGCCACTGCTAGGACGCGGGCCTACCCTAAACTAGGGCGATTAAGCCTTAGTCAACCACACTGGTCAAATGCAAATTGGTCAACTACACAACCTTAAAATTTCTTTATAGGTGTGCAGGTTTCATCACTCATACATTATTTAATAACTCTTTTTTTCAAGTTTTAAATTCCTTATGAAAATAATCTATGCAGGTGCAAATTTGAAGCGAAATTTTAAGAATAAGCATCTAGATCACGCCACCTCTTTCCGGTAATTATTTGCGATAAAAAGTATGCACGACTTGTTATTATCAGTATACACGGTAAATAAATATTTGGAAACACGATATTACTTCTGATTTGATTTCAAGATAAGCAACTTGAACACTTGTGTTACGTATAATCAATACCAGCTGTGATACCTATTAAGAATCTACATTCTGACATTATTATTATAATAATACTACTATATGTTTTTATCATACTTGGCAACAAAACTTATTTTGAAATTGTATACAATTTCCCAGAGATTTACACCGTGAAACTTTAGTGGTTGTTTTCCCGTGGCAGAAAGCTTTGCCTTCGAATCATGGAAATAATTCCGTGAAAAAAATGTTTTTTTCAAATTTTCAAAATAATAATTTTCCAACTCGAAAACGACAAGAGCTATCGTTCTTTTATAAGAAGTGACGTAATGAGGTACTGCTTGCCGCATGGAATCGATGCTTAAAGCTAAAGAAGCTCTACACCCTGAGTAATAAAGCGGTTCGAACGTGCTTTCCAGTTTATACCTTTCGTAAAACCGGCATTTATTGATTTTAATAAAAAATAACTGCACAAATCTTTTGTGCTACTAAGATAGAATCATTTTATTTTTCACGGTGTATAATGTTTTACCTTCCTCTTATAATCCCGGGCTATTCAGGCAGGGCGTGAAACGACATTTGAGCTAAATAAGGTAAGGTAGACAGGCTCAATAGAGTCTATTGTGCCTATTGACCTCATACAAGGTTGGATAGGATTAGGAATGAATATATAGTCTGAAAGTTGCACCAATTTTAGAAAAGGTAAGAAGTGTAAAGTAAGCTTGGTACGGGCATGTTATGAGGAGGGAAGAAAGCCACGTGACTAGAAGAGTGATCAGTATGAATGTCAATGGACGTAATAGTAGAGCAAGACCGAAGAAGACATGAATGGATTGCGTGAGGAATGATATGGGAGTGAAAGGAGTAGACACAGAGCTGACGAATGACAGGCCCGAGTGTAAGAAGTTTACATGTTGACCCCACTTAGCGTGGGACAAGGGCAGGATAATAATGATGATGATGAGCTCATATGTGGACCTCACAACCGCTTACGTAGGTCAAGTGAGGTCATCTTGAGTAATTTTAGTACCCTGAAATTGGTTATTCTCAAATTACTGACGCCTTGGAGCTATTTTGTTGTCAGATTTAGAGAATCATCGTTACCAAATCTTCTAAATTTTAATATTAATTTATTTTTACTACTCTAAAATTGGTAACTCTCAAATTCCTGACGTCTTCGAGCAATTTTGTTGTCAGATTTAGAGAATCAGCGATACTTAATCTACAAAATATTATTGTGTTTCATCTTAGGGCAAAAATGATGTCGACCTGCGTAATCGTAAGACTGTAACGATAGTGTTTACTTTCTATGCTGGCTTGGCGACCAGATTAATTAATAATTGAATCTATTATCTTATAATCTATTTATCAATAATTTAGACTTAGAGACCTGATTTCACAATAGACTAAAAATTTACTATTATTAAACGGCTTGAAAAGCAGAAGGTACTCAATGTGAGTCTGAGTGTTTTTATTATCGTCATTTAAGTATCAGTCACCTCCGTTGGCGACAGGTGGTAAGAACATAAGAATAAGAAAAAGAATACATTTATTGTCTCATATAACAAGTTTCAACATAAATAACATAACAAAAAAAACAGGATGCATGCATGAGACAAAGGGAAGGAGCTCAGCTGATGTTGCCTCGGGAGAGTAGTCCCGGGCAACGCTGGTTTTCAGCTACTCCCTGCCCTCTGAGAAGTTGTTTGAAGGCATAGGTGTAACTTGGTTGAGAAAAAATCAAACTTTTAATATTTTGGTGAGTTTTAAATAACAAGTACAGCCAAAGACCAACATTATTGGAGTGACGAATTCTCATATCGTTGTATACTTACTCGTATAAATAAGTAATAAAAAATGGGGAATATGGTTGAAAAATATAGCGACATTTTTACTTATTTATTACACTGGCCAGCATGCCGTTTTTAAGGCTAAAAACCCTCCGATGAAGAACGCAAGAAGACAATGGCCCTCTGTCTCCAGCCGCCACGCTAATCCTGGTTCCAGCAGCGGCCATTTTTTTTTGACGCAGGGAAATGCCTTGTGCACCTTCACCGGTAAAGGAGGTTCTCTCCCAGTGGTGTGTCGGACTCACCAGCGACTGGCGGTAAATGCCAGTCGAGGCTTCTGGGCACAGTTGGCACCAGGGGGTCTACCGACTAAAACACTGCGGTATACTTCATCGCTTTGGCGGCACCTTGGTGCTGCACTCCGGCGACGGCCATGGTAAAAGTGGGGCAGAGAGTGCTAAAAATCCTTGGATACTATCCGGCTACCATACGACGATCTTATGGTTTTAACTCGAGAATAATAAGACAGTATGAAGAGAAGGCCTCCGACCATTTGCCGACCACCGCTGGCGATATAAAAAAGCCGCGGCAGGTCTGGATGAGACTGGCATAAGATCGAAGAGCATGGCTATTATTATTTATTGTTATACGCTGATAAAACATCATACATTACGTATTTACCTCTATAATATATATTGTTTATGTAAATAAATAATCCCTACCACTACTACGTCCATAGGCTTGCTTACTTATTCTTAATGTAAGTAAGAATGGAAGTATTACTATGTATAAAATACTAAATCGTCGATCTAATGATGGCAAGCGTAATGTTAACACTAATATATCTCAGGGTCAGGTGAAATTTGTGTTTTGATCAAAGTGTTTCCATTGAGAAATGATAATTGTGTAAGATTTTCTATTGACACGGTCGGACCCAAGAAGTAGTTGGTGTGTACTCCCATGCCTGAAAGTATTCTCAGGCATCGTTGATCTAAAGATTGGGAACCGTTGATCTTGCCACATGAAACACGTTGTTCCTGCGCCTGGGGGCGTATTACGACCTCATAATTCCAGCCAGTTTAAGAATGGGCATCAACTGACTTCGTGTTTCTGGTACTCTTACATAGTTGTGCGCTATCGTTGTGGAATACATGCATACAGACTGACATAACCTGCATCGGCTATGTAAATATTAAAAAGAAGTATAAAACGCTGCAGCTGCCCTCAGGCTGATGTAGCATATGCTGTCGCCTGTACCTCGTTGACCACAGCTTGTCCTTACCTGTTTGTGGTAATTCTTTGTTCTTCTTTTGTCTGCCAAATGTCTGTGTTTTTGTTTTTGTTTGTACTTGTTTATGTTTTGTGGTCAATAAATGATTTTTTTCCTATTCTGTTCTAATACAGCACTAAGTATATCATAAAGCTATGCCGTATACCGATGCCTATTTTCAAACTGACTGGAATTAAGGGCCCCATGATTTAGAACAGTCATATCGAAACACCGTCTCACCGAAATATGTATGCTGTAGAGAAAGTAACAATGTCAATACGATAACGAAGTTCGGAAAGAATAAAATGTATGAGATTGACATTAGATTAACCACGTGACTTATCGCGTCTAATGTCAATCCCATACGTATTCTTTCCGAACTTCGTTATCGTTTTGATATTGTTACTTTGCCTAAGCCCCAGGATCACAGTTGAAATAAAAATAAAAACATTTTATCAATTTAAAATCTTTTAATAAGGTTTAGCTTTTTGAGAATTATTTACAACACATTGTCTACAATTTGTCCAACGATGTATTCCAAGACTTCGCTGATGTCAGTCTGAAAGATAAAATAATTAGTAACAATAAGCAGTTCATATATTTGGAGGAAACCTTTGCCCAGCTGTGGGATGATATAGGCGTGGGCTTGGTTCCCTTGTGTGATACGAATTCATAAAATTACCTAGCGTCTGAACTACATAATATTTTATTTAGGTTTTTTATTTCTATGTGGGATTTCCAAATCGACAAGAGCAAAACTCTTAAATAAAATATAATTTAAAATATGTGCATTGCACTTTTTGTTCAGATCTGATATGTACTCTGTTCTTCTCTATCAGAACAATTAAACAGAACAGAACAATAAAACAAGGAAGAAGAAACTGAATGCTCAAAAAAACTCCATACGGGCATAAAGCTGTGGTAGATTGACTTTGATATCTCTTGGATTCCATCATCAGATCCTGACCTGCTGAAAATGGGACCACCACAAAAGTGAACTCTAACTAATAAAAAAATCGAACAAAACTTTCTTTTTAATCTTTCCATATCGACGGAGATATCGATGGACATACATAAAAAATACATATGTAAAGACGAAAAATCTCATCCTTTTTGTCGGTTTAAAAGTGAGTTTTCTACTTTTTAAGGTCATAAAAACAAATAAAACTTATAACTTACATACATACAAAAATAAAATCACACCTTTTTCCCAGGAGGATAGGCAGAGATCTCTTCCTACCATGTGCTACGATCCTGGCTCACCACTTTCGTTTCTTTCACATCCATCAATCTTTATGCATGCACGTCCATTACAGGTACTTGCGATTTGACCCTTCTTCAAAATTTGATCCATGTGTTCATGGATGGTCTTTCTTGGCCTTTCCCTATCGGCATTTCCGTTTATACTTTCTCTGATATTCCTTTCGTTAAACGTCTTTCATTTATCCTCCCTGAACCTACCTACCCTTTTTCTACCTTAGTCACTACATCTTCTTTCACACCACAACGTTCTATAATTACTTGGTTTCTGATTCTATCTTTATTTAATACTTGTTTGTTATAATTATCTTAATTCTCGTGACCCCACATACTTTGTAATCGTATACAACTGATAAGGTCAGATGTTTTTTATTACATTTTAATATTCAAATTCAGTTGTTGGATATTTCATCTAACTACATGTACAAGACTGGTTCAGTAAATTACAGTACCGGACAGTGTTCATTAGAACAGACATAGGTAAAGTCGACAACAAAATCGATTAAGCTACCGCATTTTTATATCATTTGTATAATGTATCTAAGTAAAAATTAATTGCTGTCCGTAAGTCTTACTAAAACTCGAGAACAGCTGAACCGATTTTGCTGATTTTTTTGTTGAAATGTTCTTCGTAGTCCAGAGAAAGTTTAAATGGTGAGAAAATATGGAAAAATTTGGAGGTAGTGAAAATACAAATTAAATTTTCTCATACAAACCATTGTAACCTACACTTTTGTCGAACATTATTGTCAATGTATTGACATGTTTTGATAGTACTCGTAACCATTAGTTTCCATGGTTTTAAGTCACATGATCAACAATCAGTAGTAATACTTAATTCAGACCTAATCGTAAAAAATAAGTACAACTAGTGACAAAATTAATATGATACTTACTTTGAACTCCTCTACGAATCGAGGGACAACTACTTGGAGTAAATGGTTCAAATCGTTGGAGATGTCATTGCCAAGAAGAACGACGTTTAATGCAGACTGAAATAAAAGAAAAAAAAAGTATTGTAAGCATAATATTTGACATCATCATCATCATCATCAGCCCATATACGTCCCCACTGCTGAGACACGGGCCTACCCTAAACTAGGGCGATAAGGCCTTAGTCGACCACGCTGGCCGCAAGTGCGGGTTGGTCGACTACACAACCTTAGAATTTCTTCTTAGGTGTGCAGGTTTCCTCACGATGTTTTCCTTCACCTTTAATAATATTTGACGTCATGCCTTAAATATCTGTGGGATATGCCCACAGATATTTCAGGACAGAAATAAGTGGCGAGCATTCGGAGAGGCCTATGTCCAGCAGTGGACGAAAGTGGGCTGATGATGATTATGCCCACAGATGCGATAAGATTCCCTAAGTTCACCAAACCAATCACCCGTTCGGAAACCAATCACTCGTTCGCGCTTCGGCCGCCATTTTGACGAAATTAGGCTTACAGACTCTGGTGAGTCATTTATAAGACGGCAAAATGGCCGCACACTGCAGCGGTGGCAGTGATGACCGCGGTGAAGCCGCCACGTACCAATTTAAGCATTTCTACCGTGTCGCGCGAGCCGTTTTTCTGCAGCCTAAAAAACCGTTTATTTAGTGACAACAAAAGTAACTTATACTAATAATAATAATAATAAACAATATAAGTGCTTTTTTAATTGTTACTTTATTATCCTATGTTAAAAATGTAAATCCTGGTCTTCCTAAAATAAATAAATATGAAAAAACGTTAAAATGTGCCACTAAAAATCTCAGACTCCACGACGCTGATCTTCCGGACATACCTCCAGAGAGTACGCTGTGGTAGTGCACCAAATCATCATTTATCACATTACAAAAAATAAAATAAAAAACACAAGACAAAAAAAAAACACCACAGTATTGCAATGCTCATACTGTTATCTAATGTACTATAGTATTTATTGTAAGACTTATATTTTAAGAACACAATAGCGATAATATTAGTATTCACCTCAATATTTCCAAGGGTTAACTCAAGGTTGGCGTCTCGGAAGTTTAAGCTCGGTATGTACAACCGAATGTCGCCTCTTACACGAATCTCCTGGACCTTGAGGCTGCAAACAATAAAAAAAAATAAGGCGTCGACCGCAACTAACTGCGCAAGATATACCTGTGCTTTCCGAGTCACGGACGTGCATCCGCCAACTTCCTGATTCCGGGCTGAGTAATCCTTGACAGAAAATATGGAACTCGAGTACTTGCTACCAAGTCAAACAATATAAGAGGAGCTTAACAAGCTTTGCATACATTACATAGCTCTTTATCTTTTTATAGTTGCTTTGGCTATCTCTGTTTGTCGATGGCCGGATGGTTAAGTTTGTTGCTTGCGTTGTTAGGAAAAAACATCGTGAGGTAGCCTGCACAGTGCACACTTATGAAGAAATTCTAAGGTTGTGTAGTCGGTCAACCCACACTTAGCCAGCGTGTTTATCTAAGACCTGATCGCCCTAGATTAGGGTAAGCCAGTGCACCAGCATTGGAAACGTATCCCATATACGTTGATGATGATGTTGCTCTGAGTGGAAACTAAGAAAACCGAGAAAACACATACAAGTGTTTGTAGTCATACTTACGTGCCACTAGCATGTGCACCGGCGCCAATATGTCCCAATTTAACGCTCGCGTCAGCAGACCCTGAAATAAAAAAAGACATCATTAATGAAGGTCATACAATGGCCTTAAAAACTAGCTATACCCTACATATATGTAGATATGGCCTACACGATCATTATTGATATATACCCCAGTACAAACGTTGGGCAGTAAGTGCCTATGTATCTGCTACTCCGTCCATCGTGTGTAGACCCATAATAACTATCTAACTTGGGATCCTATTATCATCATCATCATTTTCTTGCCCTTATCCCACGCTAAGTGGAGTCGGCGTAACACGTTTATTTCTTCCACTCGGACCTGTCATTCTTCAGCTCTGTGTCTACTGCTTCCATTCCCATGTCTTCTTCGGCCTTCCTCTACTATAACGTCCATTGACTTTCAAACTCAACACTCTTCTAGTCTCATGGCTTTTTCCCTCTTCATAACATGCCCGTACCAAGCTAACCTAGCAACTTGGGATCCTATCATGAAGACTATAATATCCCAAACACGTCAAAACAACAACATATTGCAAGAACTAAGGATGTTGTGAGTTCTGTGTGCGTGAACCGGAACACAGCAAATTTCTCACCAAATGGCGGTAGTGATTAAACTTTCTTATAAAGACAACTGTCATTTTTAGTCTCGCACGACGTTTTGAGCTCTTTACATCGGTAAAGAAACGCCTGGCTCTATATAACATGTTAAAATTGCAATATACGTGAGTTTAATCCGTAAACTTAGTTTTGATGTAAAAGAACGCGAAAGGCCAAAATCGTACATACAATTTCCAATTACTGTTATCGTTTAAGTACAGTAGCGCTACCATGAGTTTAAAACTTACGCACTCGATATCGCCTACGTAAATATGTCTATGAAAAACTTGTACAGCGCCGCTGGTGGTTACGCGAAGAACTAAAATCGGCCGTATGAAAAAAACAACTCGATAGGTTTTTAACGTACGTATGTTTTCGATAGCCAACTCATGGTAGGCCCTTAGTATTCGCAAGTATGAAACTCATACCTATGTGGGCGTCGATGCCGGGCAGAGAGATGTCAAGCGTGAGTCGGGCACCGATGAGCGAGAAGCTCATGCTGTTGACGCGGATGTTGCTCAGACCTTCCACGAGAAGGTCCACCACCTCCGCTTCTGCGCGAAGGAGGCTGGAAACGAAATAAATGGAATTTTAAAAAAAATTGTCATGGAAAGCTAATGGCTGGTTGTGAAGGCACAATGTGTTTTAATAATTTTACTGCTTCTTAAACCGTTTTTAAATTAACAAATTAATACCATACAAGTATTTTCATGAAATACAATTATTAAAATGGGTAAGTACACTTTAAGAAAATGGAATTTCAAATTATGTGACCAACATTAAAAACTATAGGTTCCCGTCGCGTTGTCAAAAAAAATATTGTTATCTACGATTCAAAATATTGAGTTTAATTGTTCAATTCTGAGATTAATGTATGAATTCATGTTATATCTGTGAAAAAAAAACATTATGAAAAATCTAATACTTTGAAATAATTAATAAAATAATTTGATTTGGTTGATTTTGAGATAATTTTAAATACAATTTGCGTCTTAACGTCTACACTTACTTAGTGACAGGGAGACTGTAAACGTATTTCTCATTTTCGACGTTCAAGGGGTCCAAGCCCTGGTCTCGGATGCTCTGGCTCAGATCTTCAATCATACCGATGATGATGAGATCGACGAATCTGGCTGAAAGAGGAATAGATCCAACTTTGCTTAGAAGTCATTAGGAGGCGTATAGTACCTACCTACATAGGTCAGTGGGATCAGACTACTGACTCATCATCAGCTCATATATGTCCCCATATGGGCACGGGCCTGCCCTAAACTAGGATTATCAGGCTTTGGTCAACCACGCTGTCCAAGTGCGGTTTGGTTGACTACACAAACTTAGAATTTTTCGTTCAAATGCATTTCAATTTTTAAAACACAGTACCACTGTAGTTGGAAAGAAAAACCACCTTATTGGCCGACTGTACATCCCCGTCACTTACGGTAGCTATCTTAAAAAAATAAGCTTTCATGAACTAATCTTTGCAAACGTCGTTTTGTGTAATCATATCTTTAGCTTTGAATTATTCGATATTTTAACACCTTCTCGACATACTTGTACTTGTCTGCCTCGTTGGTCTATTGGTAACAAGTGATACCTTAGAACCGAGAGTGTAGGGGTGAGAGCTATCTTCTCCCCCGCAAATCTGGTGACGAGGCTACCAAGCCAGAAAAAAAATAAAAAAGGACCGAGAGCTCCCCGGTTCAAGTCCGGGGTCGGGTAAAATTTGTGTGTGTCAAATACACACAGTATTTCTGTTAAGAAATTACTCTTTAGTTAGGAAGTTGGCGGATGCAAGCCTGTGCCTCGGGAAGTACGTTTAGTAGTAGTCCTGCGCTTGTAATGCACTTGTGTTTGCGTGTACACTTGTGAACTATATGTGATGCGCCATGGCCGAAATCAATCGGGCACTTTATTATGACATACATACTTGTTTGTACAGGCGTTTGTTACGCCGCCGCGTATTTTAACCGTAGACTAGTGACTCTATATTATACATAAAATCCTTCCTTTTAAATCCGTCTACCTATCAAAAAAACGCATCAAAATCCGTTGTTTAGTTTTAAAGATTTAAGCATACTAGGGAGAGACAGACGCGGAAAGCGACTTTCCTAATATACACTGGCCAGCAGAAAAATCGGACCACCAACCATTTTTAATACAAAGAATACAGTTCTGAGGCCTATAAATGTAAAAGTTAAAGTTAGTGCTAAGGTAATAATTTAAAAGTAATTTCTTTCAAAAGTAGCAAACAATAGGTGGTTTTCGCATCCCATATGAACTTGGGTGAAAAAAGAAAAACAACTTACATTTTCTTGATTTTGAGAAAAATAGCGTATTTCTGGAGTTAGTTAACATTTATTTTTAAAAATTGATCATTTATGACATCTATTTACATTTAAAGTATGACCATAGCACTAAAACTTTTACATTTATAGGCCTCACAACTGAACATGTTTGTATGAAAAAATGGTTGGTGGCCTGATTTTTGTGATGACCAGTGTGATGTAGACGCGGCGCGATGGCGGCGCGATGTCTTATTCAAATTTAGTTAGTCCATTAAAGGTTTGAGTTAAGATGGTCATATATAAATTATACATAAAATGCAATGCATACATTCAGCAGCTTCGGGTGCAGCGCTGACTGCAGCCGAAAAAACGGCGAAGGCGAGCAAAATTAACTTCATCTTGTCTTGGTTTAGATGTCACCTGAAATTAAAAAGCAAACATATTTGTTAATTTTAATGCCAAAATGTAAAATAGGAAAACCCACCCAAGAGCGTGTCGGACTCGCGCACAATGGGTTCTGTACCAATTTTGTATAAACCAACACGTTCATTGTAAGGGATTTTGATTTTATTCGTTTGGCAATAGAAATACATCCTCTGTGTAAATATCAGCTGTGACGGATGGATGGACGGACAGCAAAGTGTTAGTAATAGGATCCACTTTTTTACCCTTTAGGCATAGAACCTTAAAAATTGATCCCAACAATGTGGGACCGGGGACGCGTTTTAACCGACTTCAAAAGAATGAGGTTGTTATCAATTCGTCAGATTTTTATTTGCTTGCTTAAAATCAAATCCTAGGTTTTTATAAATTAGTACAGTAAAAGATCCTAAAATACACATTTATTTACTCAAATGCGCATTTTTCGAGCTACGAAAAATCATAGCGTTATCTATCTCTTAAAAAAATTCAATAAACTCACCTGATTCACGTATAAATTTACTTTTATACAAACAACCGTAATTACTTGCAACCTAATTTATACTAATCCTACCAAAATAATCCATTAAAACTGACGCTATCAATTATTAATATCAGATAATGGCCCTCACCGGACTCTTGACAAACGCTTAAATATACATACACTGTAGTGTACATCAAAATATAAAAAACAAATTCGATAAGATATTTTCAAAAGATTGTTTATTACTTTAGCTTATTTTGTATTTTAAACTCTGTTTTAAACTGCCAAAAATAGATTACTATTATGAATGTCGATGTAATTTTCATATGCCTCTTTAGGCTATGATTTTCCATTAATCACTACATAGTATAAAGCCAAGTCACTACCCGCGTCTGTCTGTATTATACATGTATCCTTAAATTTTTATAACTATGCAACGGAGTTCGATGGATTTTTTAATAGTTATAGGTATTCCAGAGGATGGCTTTATGTATAACTAGCGGCCGCCCGCGACTTTGTCCTCGTATTAATGGGTTTTAGTAGCAATGATGTATTAAAATAGCCTACAGTCATGCCTTTTAAACTTTTAATTTTTTTTTCTTTTTAGATTAAATTTAAAAACAAAATGTTATTTCAGAGTGCCAGCTACCATCATACCCAAATTCATGAAAATCGGTTCAGACGTTTGAGCGTGAAAGAGTAACAAACATCCATACATCTATACTCACAAACATTCACGATTATAATATTAGTGAGGATATAGAGATACTCGAAGGGAAGCCGCATGGTATGCCGTATGGTCGCTCGCGACCATGATTGGTGTAACCCAGTCGAAACATCGGGCAGTAAGTAGCTATTGTAATTTGCTACTCCTAATAACGCGTAAAATATTAGTCTTTTATGAGTCTACCCATAAAAGACTAATATTTAAAGAAAATTTGCTGTTTGACCTAAGGTACCTTATGCCTAACTTTTGCGAAACATTGTTTATAGGTATTGAAATATCTAAAATCTACATTTTTTTGGTTTTTATAGATGGTGATCAGCGGTAGATGTGATTTGTATTTTTTTTTCTGAGAAACAAAGAAAACAGTGTGTTAATTATACATTATTTTTTTTTACAATATGTTCTAATTTTAAAATCGTGCAATATGACAATCAGTTAGCACAAAGTGTGATATCAATTGTCTTATGTATTCCGGAACATTAACACTTCTACTTTAAAGTACAAAAAAGGTCAGATTAAAAAAAGGTTGCGCAGAAATAACGAAGCAAATTATCATACAAATTAATTTATTTAATAACATTTAATTTACAATACAATTGTCCATTGAGAATAATACAAGTTAACCGACTTCAAAAGTCGGAGGTATGTGGTCCGAATCTTTTTACAGCGCCTGCTCGGCGATCACTCTCACGTAGTATTCGATGAGGGTGTTGATGTCTCGCTGTTGGACAAAAAAAAAAGAATCAGTAAAATTTTGTAGATAATATTGTGACCAATAAGAAACTTCCTAAGACTAATCAACCCAATTTGTAGGCTGTTCTTCAAGGATTTTGGTTGAGATTACCCTTGAGAGATTGTAAGCTACTAATGTGTTATGTGAGATTAATATTATTATGTAAAAGCATAGAGAGCTCCTACTACTAATGTGTAGTAAGAGATTCATATTATTCTATTCAGGAGCAGTGAAACAAGCGTTTGTAACCGTATGAAACACAGCCATTTATCACTATACATATTTAGATCCTGGAGTGGATTAGAAAACCTCTACATACTTATGTTCAAACTAACTACTACTAGAGTTCTTCACAAGCTAATATTTAAATTTCGAGCTAATATGTCCTAAGGAAACCTACGAACAAATTCTAAGATTGTGAAGTCGACCAACCCGCACTTGGCCAGCGTGGTTGACTAAACCCTCATCGCCCCCAGTTTAGGGTAGGCCCGAGCCCCAGCAGTGGGGACGTATATGGGCTGAAGATGATGATGATTATATCTAGTTCGATAGAATCTAGAATAGGAATTTTTTTTTTTACTCACCCTGTTGGTGTTCAAGAAGTTGGGGATGACATGTCCCAGGGCGTTGTTCACTTTGCCGGACAAGTCGATGCCCAACAGGTTCACATTCAAGTGAGACTGCAACAAAAAAAAACAAAATGGTCAACATGTGACAAGAGCAAAAAGATCCTACACTTCAAAGAGTAAGATAACTTTATACAAGGTTAATAAACTAAGCACCAAAAGATGACCAAGAGTTCACGAAACCGGGCCTTTTTCGAAATCAAAGAATTTTGTCTACCAGAGTCAAACAGCACTGCGACTTTTGCAAGCTTTTTTACCATCTTATCGCCAGTCGCTGGGGAGACCGACACACCACTGGGAGAAAACACACTTTCCCGGTGTCAAAAAAAAAATGCTGAACTTCATTACTCTTATGTATTAATAAGTTTTAGTCACTGCACCTTATAAACGCTTTTAGTTAATTTTAGCTATTTAGTGAGGAATCAAGTTCTTACCTGGATTCCGGCAACCCTGAAGTCCACGGTAACGTCACGGATGCTGATTCCGCTGATGATGCCAACGCTGACACGCACATCACCGCTGACACGGATCTCGTTGATGGTCAGACTAAAGCAAGGATAAAACACTTTTATATAAACAATCATTAAGTTGTTTCAGGTGTATTAACCACTTTGGATGTAGCGACTACAGAGTTACAAGTTCCCACCGCAGCTAACAGATGGCGCCTTCAAACGGTCCAGATACTAGTATCAACATGAGCGTGCAAAGTTAGGGGTGAGAGCCATTCGCTCCCCCGCAAGTGTGGTGATGATGATAGGGCTGCTCCAAATCATCAAAGCTTACAACTTGCTAACAAAGCTATTTCAGCCACTATGCATATATACCTACGACAAACGAAAATGGTCCCCGAGCATGATCATTCAGTCCGGCGGGAGATGCGAATTGCACTTGTGTGTCGTGAAGTCTCTAAAATTTCTGTTGTCATATTACACAATAACACCAATGAATATTATATTGATCTGATCCCGTTTTAAGTTGCACTTTACTTAACTACACGTCCAAAGATCAAACTAACAGCGATACTATTCCAATAAATATTTGTCCCGGTTCTTAAACCCGTTTAGCGTATTTATTGCGTCAAGAGTTGTCTCTTGACGCAATAAATACGCTAATGAACCAGTTATTACACGTGATTCTCAGTGCCTGGCGTTTTGAGGATGTTAAAACAAGCAAACAGAAACACTGCTGCTCTAAAAATAATAGTTACAAATTCATTATTACTCTTACTAGAAAAGAAAATAATTATATACCTTCCAGAAACAGCTGCGAAGTATTGAGACTGGGCCAACTGGGTGTCGATACCGATGCTGCCTGCAAAATTATGATTTAAGTTAGATTAGGTCTTTTATATTTTCTTGTCGACTTCGAGCTACAGAGTTACTTCGAGAGACTTCGAGCTGCCATTTAGGTGGAATAGCTTCTTCTATGAGAGCTTGCAAAATAGGGTAAAAGTACCCTAATATAATGGATTAGATATTATTATATTATATACCTATAGATATTATTATTGCTGGAAGATGCTTAATGTTCAGCAGTGTATAAATAAGCTTCAAATCATGTCATCGAGAATTAACATGCGTTCAAATCCTAATTTCCAGCCAGTCCTATTAGTCAAACTATGTATTTCTGAGCTAACGTTAGGCATTGAGTGAACTTTTATTTCCTTACCAATACTAAGAGCAATCTTGGGGAAAGCCACGTCAAAACGAAGTCTGCTCGTGAGGACGGCGTAGGTCATCCTGTGGATCTTGATGTCGCTCATACCGGTCAGCAGAAACTCTTCCAACCAAGCATGGGTGGCGAAGAGGCTGTAGAATTAAAGGAACAGACATGTATATTATGGTAATCGTTTCCGAAGTTGGGAATTAAACAGATGAAAGAGTGACGCTTCATATTACAACTAGGTTAAATTGGTGAAATCGTTATAAATAAATAATGATCTCTTCCCGTGATACTCTGAATGGAGATCGGATGTAAGACACTCTTTTAATTAAATTTGAGAATATGTTTAAAAATATTTTATTAGAAATCGATCGATAAAATATCGGAAAAGTCCACAGTATTAGCAATATAATAATTATGTCACTATGACCCGAATCCGTCAAAAAAATTTACTGTTCAAAAGCTCATTCAACTAGCGGCATAGTGTGGTAGCGAATCAAGACCTCGCCTTCTACATCTACATTTACACTTATACATATAAAAAAGAAAGTGCGCGCAAACACAAATGCACTCTCTATTCCCTTACTCTCATAATTCGGTGAGACGGCAATCTGACATGACCGATAAGAGATCAAGCGCAGGACCAACAGCTTAATGTGCTTTCCGAGGCATGTGCGCCAACTTCCTAACTCCAGACTGAGTATTTTCATTACAGAAAAACTCACACAAACTATGACCGACCCCGACTCGAACCGGGGTCCCCTCGGTCCTGCCTTGGTACTTCACTCGGTCACTTACTTGGTAACGGGCACTTTGTATTGGAGAGACTCGCTCTGCCTATACAAGGGGTCCAGACCCTTGTCCTTGATGGCCTGCGCGACCTCCTTGATCTGGTTCTCGATGGTGTTACTGATCAAACGGTCTGAAATATTTAAAAAAAGTGTTTGACTTATTTTCTCATTTGAGTTTGAGGTCACCTTTAACACGTTGTCACTTAATTTTGATATCATTCCTATTTCTCGATTTAAAAAAAATTAAATAAATTAATGTCTGGGACATTTCCACACACGGTCATGTCGGTCATCTGACCCCAAACTAAGCAGAGCTTGTACTATGGGAGTTAGAGACTGATATACATACATATATATTTATAAATACATATATATCACACTCCAGACAATACCGATGTTCATCTCACAAATATTTGTCCCGAGTGGGAATCGAACCACTGTTCCACCGAGCCAATCAATGCTTACTATGATATTCTTTATACAAAGTCTATTATTTGCGCGAACTTAGGTGTTTTATTAATGTTGTGTTAACTATCACTAATCACTTAATACAAACACTGCATTAACTATCACAAATATTTTATTAAAAACAATTAGATTGTACAAAGATTTGGCAAGCAATTAATATAACTTTAACCAACGAAAAAAGTTGAGGTTTAAAAACAAATATTTGAGAACCATTTTGTGAATTGATTAATATTTCATTTTATTATAGGTATCATCATCATCATCATCAGCCCATATACGTCTCCATTGCTGGGGCACGGGTCTACCCTGAACTAGGGCGATAAGGCCTTAGTCGACCACGCTGGCCAAGTGCGGGTTGGTCGACTACACAACCTTAGAATTTCTTCTTTGGTGTGCAGGTTTCCTCACGATATTTTCCTTCACCGTTAAAGCATCGAATGATTATAGCTATAATTTGATTATATTATAATAAATACCTTCAGGGGACTCCGGCGCGGCGCAAACGCCCGCCACAAGCATAGCACAAGCGAACAGGAATACTTTCATCTTGGAAGATTTGGTGGTTCTGAAAAATGTACAAATTAACAGTGAACTTGGCTACACACGCTGCCGGGTGCCGCTTCGTACAAGAGTGCGCGCAACTTCAGCGTCTGAATTTCCTAAGTTTACCCTTTTACGGATTTCCGTTAATTGGGTGGGAATATATTTATATTTTATATGTTGTACCTTTTAATTAGGTATGTACTCTAGGGATGTAATGAAAGATTCCATTGAGGATACTTAGGATACTCAATTGGGCTCTTACCTGTTTAACTGATAGAGAGGTTATACTTCAACGAAATTGCAACACACTATTTATACTAATTGTATTAATATAGATTAAATCTGCATTGGTGTTATCTTGGAATCTCCATTGTTATATTAAAAATACGATAAAAAAAATATCCACGTTTCCAGTACACATCAAAGTAACGGCGTTTTATCTTTATGTCGTCTTTATTGCAGACGTACGGAACTTGTTAATTTTAGGAAATCTATACCACTAAATAAAATTGAAGTGTCTGAAAATTAGTAATATAAAAATAACGACTCTTTAATAAAACGGTATGAATCTATATCGGGTACCAATAACAAAAAAATTTAAGCTATTGCATAGCTTTTTATCGCGGGCTTTGAACGCTGCGACCGAACAAAGAAATTCCGTAACGAAAAAATCTCACAATCGTCTAACGTCGTTTCAGTTAGTAGGTAGACTTCAGCACGGTGTTTGTGTGCGTGCGGTTAGACGTATTGTACGACTCTACGAAACTCGCACGAATCTAGTCGAGCTGCTCCGAAATCGGACGATGCTATGCAATAGCTATACAGCGGCAGTCCCCGAGTGCCACACGTCTTTTTTGTCCGCCTGTCTGCTTGTTCTCGCTAATTTCCGAAATGGGATCAATTTTGACGGGACTTTCACTAATTAATGGTATATAAAAATATACCTTGTAAAATTTGCTATTCATTAGTGGCTAGGCTAAGCTATTTTTATCCGACTTCAAAAAGGAGGAGGTCTCAATTCGTCTGTACGTATAATATTTTAATTAACGGTTTCTGCCAAAACCGTTTTCATTCGGACGATGTTGTGTCATTTATAAATTGTTCTAAAAGTCGGCAAACACAGTTTAGTAGAACCCTCCACACGGTGGATCAATTTGGTCTAGACCACAAGGGTGCACTGGATGCGATCAGTCCTCATTACCTTCTTGGAATTTTCATTTATATGTAATTTACTCACGTAAGTTTAATCTCAGTTAAAAATAAGGCGTCGAACCGATTTCCAATTGAGATCAGCCAAGTGCGCAGGATATTATAGTATTGTGTGCGCGCAAACACAAGTGCACCTTCTATTCCCTTACTCTCATAATTCGGTGAGACGACGGCAATCCGACATGACCGATAAGAGATCGGGTGCAGGACCACCGGCTTAACGTGCTTTCCGAGACATGGGCGTTCTCCGGGCTCCGGAACTCCGGGCTGGGTAATTTCATTACAGAAAAACTCACACAAATTTTGCCTGACCCCGGACTCGAACCGGACACCTTTTGGTCCTTGCTACCAATAGACCAACGAGGCAGTTTCTCAGTTAAATCTCTTGTAAAACTGTTGTGCGGAATTCAAAATTATCTTATTTTCCGTACAAATCCCGGTTTTAAGAAAAGCCCATGTTATAATAATTAATACACTACAAAAAAGCGTCGATGGCCGAGTGGTTTAGGTCGTTAATTGCCATGCGAGAGATTTTGCACGTACCACTGTGTTTTTCAAATTTGAAATTCATATATATGATTACTCGACGCTTTAACGGTGAAGGAAACCTACGAAGAAATTCTTAGGTTGTGTAGACAAACAACCCGCACTTGACCAGCGTGGTTGACTAAGGCCTCATCGCCCTAGTTTAGGAAAGGCCTGTGCCCCAGCTGTGGAGACGCATATGGGCTGATGATGATGATGATGAAACTATAAGTAGATATATTACCTCCACAATAACTTGTTTTAAATCTGTGCCCTGCAATATACTTTTTTTTATATTAACATATTTGCATATGTCAGTAAGGTTCAAAAAATTGTAGAATAATTGCAAAAGATGCGAAAAAGCACGCAAACAAAATATATTATAACATATGCCGCTTTACTATAATATCACTGAAAACAGCTAACTTAAAACGTAATTTACATAAAACCCTGTAAAACCGCTGATCCCTAATAACAATAATATTTAGACAGATGTTAAATACAGTCTTTATCATGCCAAAAATCATATCGAACCACTAGTTGATTGCTTCAATCGGTAATTTTTGTCTCACGTCTGATAATGAATCCTTTGTCGCGACGTCACTATATAGATATGAATATAAATTAGCCGTTGATAATGTACCATATTATAGTTGTTTACCTCTGATTATGAACGTTAATCTAAAAGATCTCGTAAAAACCCAAAAATAGATGGATCGATAAAATGTAGGTGGAAACAATTCGATTTCAAATTACTTCCCACCTTGCCATAGTTTCTCGTTATTCGTAGGCATTACCGCCATTGTGGATATTTTAAATCATTACTTTAGTTTTTTCATTGTTTTTCCCAAAATTTGAGAAGAGCGGAATCACGTTTTGATGTACATATTAAATATTAATTGTATAAGCCGTTCCGTTGTACATTTATTGGATGTTTAACATCTCCTCAAATTGCACTGATGTATAAGTATTACGTTGAAAAGGTCCAAAATCCCTCAAAATACGGTTTTAAAATTGGTAAAAGTTATCTCGCATAAAATAAAAGACACAAATATATATACAAGCATTTATTTTTATAATGAAACACAAACGTTGCAAACATTCAATAATGCAATCATAGCACTAATAATATTATTAAACTTACTTGAAATTTTACTATTAGAATTGAAAAAGATAACTCGACTAAATTAATCACGGCAATGCTCGTAGGCCCCGTATCGTGATTTGCTATTAGGCCATTCGTGTTACATTGACGATTTAATATACATTATAGCCAAGCAGAGTTCAAGCCAAAGGATCAGTGTATAAAACAATTCGGCCTTAACATGAATAGGAAATTCACTGATCGGAATCGTGAAAGTCTGAATCGCATTTCACTTGTTTTTGATATACGACCTTTTTGCATTATAATACTTACGGCTTATTAAAAATATTGTCCCGTGGAAGTACCTTAGTGTGCTATCATCCTGTAAGCTACTTTTGAACTGACAAAAAAGAAGGATTCTTATTTCGAATGCTTTTTTGTCAACTAGGTAGTTCTTTTGTCAGTATCCAGTTTTATTTTGATAGCAAATATTTCAAGGGAATGTATTTTTTTCTGTATCAATGAAATTCCCATCAGGAAGGCCTAACAAACCGTTATTGTAGAGAGAGAAGAAGCTTTAACGTACACGCAAGGGTTAATTTAGGATTTGAAGTTCCCATAATATATCCGTAACTGTGAAATATTAACTTACGCCGGACTTACGATGGATAATAAAACTTAGTGCGTTTTCTTGATGAAATGACACATTTGCTGATAAATCCATGTGATCAAGTTCTTAAAATATACCTGTTGTAGCAAAGAGTCTCTATTGTATTCAATTGAAATCCATATTCACTAGTAAATTAATATTTCACAATTATCACACGCAATTTGTATCTTTGTGAATATCGAGGTTCAGTATCTTTTATTGTCTTGGCATAGCGTTTGCTGTGAAGAAATACAGTATAATTGAGTTCCATATTCTATTTTATATTTATTATTGTAAATTTCCTGAAAAATTACTTAAAATTAAAGTAGAATGTCATTTTTCAAGTTTAATGAAGATAACCAATTATTTTTTTTAATTTGGTATTTATTATGTGGTATTTTTTTTTCAAACCGTATCAGAAACTTCTAAGTAACTGAATATCTTCACCTAACCGATTATTTCACTAAGTCTTGGAAAACATTTAATAAACAAAGATTTTTACAAATTCCATATCGTAATATAAATCAGTTAAATCAAATGTTGTTTGAAGAATTATCATCATAACATATTTATATTTTTATTACATACACAACGAAGAATATAATGAAAACAAAAATGTTAAATTTACAATAATATAAAACTAGTTACTTAATATTGAAAGTTACACCTAATATCAACTTTGTTGGGTTTGAAATGTAGAACAAAATATAATATCTGACTAATCGCGGTTTACCAAGTTACATTATGTTAAAATTTGACTAAGCAAATGTAACATTACGATGTTTAACATTAAATCATTGTATCGTTTGGAAGATTGGAAATAATAAAAATCTTAAAACGATTACACAAACATTTTATTATTAAAAATAAACAACAAAATCATGAAACTAAGTAAACCGCAAAAAAATATCTGTCGTTTCATTTAAATATGTATTTCAATCTTTAAAGTAGTATTTAGCTCCAATTTCATATTTTGGCACTACCCGTCTTTCGTTGGCCTTTCAATATCACATAATACAATAAAAAAAGAAATAGTGCACATACATTATATAAGAAGTAACGCATTCTACGTCTACTAGTATCACCTATATTATAGTGTTTTATCAATTATATATAAAAGTGAACAAGAGGCACTCTATAGGTTTACATACGCAGGTCAAAGTAAGCGTAAGTAAGTTCGTGAAACACCAAACGTGATCTAGGACATCGTGAATATTGACACTAGATAATATATTACATTACTAACATCGGCGAATAAAGTACGCGAGCTTGTATATATGACTAGTGCGTGCGTTTGTGTACGTCGCAGATAAATAAGACTGGGAACCAGCGGTTTACCAGCGCAATTTCACTGATTTCTAGCTGTTTTATTAAACAGCTAGTCATTTCATAAAGATGCTAGTTGTTAAACGAAACAGCTAGCAATTAAACAGTTTGGCTAGTTGTTTATCGAAACAGCAAGAGATTATACAAATTGGCTAACTGTTCCGCAAAACAACTAGGGATTATTGATTGTACATTAGCTACCTATTTAACTAGTTTTTGTGCTAAATGTTTTACAAAACCGCACTGTTTTATTGAGTATGAATTCATACAGTTCTTTCATACTAAAAGCTTATAGGGAACATTCAAATTCACTATCTTTTAATCTATTCCAAATCAAAAATGTTTCGTAAAACAGCTAGCAATTTTGTGAAATGGCTGAATACGTAACCTATCTGCGATTTACACATACACGTCGGATCGTTACAGAGAGTCATACATTGTATAGTTACAACAATATCTGTAATCGGGCCGAATATAACGACATACCTACACTTCGTGTAATTGCCACAGGATTAATTTACTTACTATGTAATACATAATAGCCCTTATGTACTCGTTGTGAAAACGTTTGTTAATGGATTCGTAAAAGAGAGTAAAACGAGCCCATAAATTTTTGAAACTAGTCCGTCTAAAAGACGTATGTATAGGTATGTTTTACTACACCTTTGCAGTAGTGTGGGAAGTTCACTGCTATATTCATTGTTATACTTTGGTAGACACGATTGAGTTATATGTTAACTAAGTATTCCCATTTAATTTTCAATTTGTCAAGAAACTGCTATTAATGCAGTGTTCTTGTGACCGGGCTTACTTCCACATTAAATAACTAAGTATGTTCTATTGAGTTAATCATGGCGCTTGCAACATGCAAACGATAGTTTGCAGTAATTTTAGGAAACATATTAAATATAGCGGACATTTTCAGTTATCTAATGTGTGAAACCATGACGGTATAAAGTTGTTGTAGCTTCCATAGATTCTAACGGGCTAAGTGTACTATAATAATCCTCCAAAGTCGATACAGTAAACTTCCTATCGCAACACGATTTGTAAGCACGCCGTTCAACCAACATAAAGGAACAGAAGCACGAAAATTCTACCAAAAATTACATTAGCGCTTACTAATATCTCATAACGTATCGTCTTTCACAACAGGTCATATAATATTACCTCGTAGGCACCCGTCTTGCCCAAACACAGTGAAATCAAGAGGACTGTGGGTAACCACATTTCCCTACAATAACTAACACTCATACAATATTCACAACAACGAACGAAATTCACGATTACCTAATGCAGCTGTTGCAAGATTATTTTCCATTAAACTTACAGTATTGTACTAGTAAAGTTTATCTTAAACCTCGAATTGTAAAGATTCATCTATTAAATCGTTTATACCAATATTTGAAAGCTGAACCGCTGAGCACTACATTCCCTATGCTAGTACCGACCCTAAATTTTAAGGTACCTACTAATTTTGTATGTTCTAACACATCGATTATACTAAACTGTACATCCCACATACCGCGTTCTTTTGAGTATAGCCCATTAGAGTATATTAACATTCGTTTAGTATCGTTTTCCTATTAAGTTTCACCTTGAGGCACATTATTGTTTAGTACAATTTTGACTCGTTTCGCCCGTTAACCCATCTTTTCTCACACGAACCATTATTACACGTACAACTTTCTAATATTGGTCCGCTACTGAGTTGTGAAATGATCTAGCTTATCTTAAGTTACGACCTACAATGAACTTAGACCTCTCTATGCCTTGCGTGATATGTATTGCAGTAGAGGCTGAAGCTACAATCACTTAACGCTTCCTACCTGCAATCCATATTGTGATGTTGCTCCTTCGAAGTACTTGTGGAGACTAAGCCTACTCAAACATCAACTAACGTAATTTTAACATAAAATAACATATTTCTCTAGTCACACATGTGTATAAGTTCATGACAAAGGAATGTATTTAAGAAACGGATTCTGGAACATAGAATATTTCATTACATAATCGATATCAACTTTACGGTCTCTTAACTTTTGGAAGCGTACTAGCAACTTTTTGTCACGTAACTAATTATTTTTTTGTTAAGATACTTTCCTGACATTTCTGCTCAAACTGGTGAGTAAAGGAATAGAAAACTCTAACCCTTCATCTGAAACGCCCAGTAGATACCAGTTCGCGTATAATCATTTAAAAAACGGAAAATCACTTAAAGCCAATTGACAAAAAGTCATCAATAACCTCCCCAGGGTTACTCAACAGTTTCAATTCATGATTTCACAATTGATTTTGCATTTTGTGATGACACTGCGGAACCTGTGTTAAGCTATCAGTTCTTAATAAACAAACATTAACATTGAATGTATCTTGATAACTTTGAGATAAAAGAGCATCAATCAAAATTGTATTTATCACAATCACAATTTTGATTTTTTGATCGTCTCTTTGTCGTCACTTTCCTTAAATGACTGCGTCATTTTTAATGAGGGTTGACAACCTCATGTCATTTCGGTCATATTAATATCGTTTTGTTTAATCGGTTTAGATGTTTAATATGAAATAACGTGACAAACTATAATAAGGATTGCTTTCTCAATATTACCTTTAAGTCACATGGCATAGTAAAACTTTTTAGTTCGAAATGTCCAAATACATTTTAAATAATTAAGTTAAGCAGTTTATAAAGAGTTCAATAAATTGTAACATGTAGTTAAAGAAATTGTAATTTTTATATAACCGTAGTAACTTCAAGTCCAAATACAGCTATGAGTGAATTCTCTCTTTATTAGTTTACAGTACCAGTGATGAGAATCTTACATTAAAATAAAAATAAATGAATATGATACAAACTGATACTTGAGTTTTGAATGGTCTTAGTCCACAATTGCCCACATAATTCTGTCCCGGCCTACCGATGCCCAAGAGATATGTAGAGGCTTATATACTATGACAAAATTACGACTACATAATTCTATAATTTGTTATTAACAAGTGATATGTTGGTGGAGGCATCACTCCTTTAAAATGTAATATAACATTAATCCATAAACGATACTTTTACATCCTTAATCATAATTAATTATATAACTTAATAGCGACATTACTAGACAAATATTTAATGGACTTAAGACCGATAAACCAATATCAACATACTGTTTATGTATAAACATTGTTGATATTTATTTATATAGTCTCGAAGCGCAATATAACACTTGAGGTGGCTTATAACTAAAATATATTTTCTATAATTTTACATATAAAAATAAGTTGATAATAAAATATCCCAGCTTCATAAGACGGCAACATATACATACACACATACTATTTATAATTTATGATACAAGAGATTTATTCAGATACCACTACGCTAAGCCCAATCTAATAGTTTTAAATGTATAAAACACAACATGAATTATAAATAAACCTTTTTATGAACAAATCGTATTTTACTTTTTATACATCAAACAATTTCATCTAACAAAAACTCAGCCTCCTCCGCTCAAAAAACTCAAATTAAACAATTTTATTCATATCTCTAACATAATTTCGAGACAACTGTCCGCGTAATATAAATAGAACTCAACTTCAAGAAGATTGAAAATTAATATTGAAAACAGTTCATAAAATTATGAACGGATTCCAAATCATACTGTCATCAAAAACGCTCGAATATCCAAGAGCGGTTTCAACTAATAACCTGTATGCTGCATGTTGAACACCTTTACAGCACGGCTTAGCGTAGCTGTACACAGTCAGAGAGAATAAGCTAATGCAAACTCAGTACGTCGAAACGGCAATGCTACTAAGAGGCTCAGATGAAGTACTGGACCAGGGTGGCGAGGAAACCGAAGACCAGACTGACCGTAGTCGCTTGAGAAACAATTGTGGACGTTGCACTGCTTGTGCAATTCTTTGGTGGCTCTGGCTTACCTGAAAAAGATATTGTTTTATCTATAAAAACAGTCTTTACAAGATGTACAAAGGAACGCTTATATTTTGAAATATAATTAAATAAATAGATCGAAACGTGGGGCACTCAGCGGAAAAGTTACTCCTGATATCTATTATTATTCATGCAATGTTTTTTAAATGGCTGACATACCAAAGCTGAGAGAAGCCTGTATTTGCTTATACATATATTGTTTTGTTTGTCTCTCTTCTTGTAATTTTTGGGTCTATTGCATCGATGTTTTTTCACCCTGAATTTCGAATTTGAAATGGCTACCACGTCTTCTTTTTTCCAAAAATGCATTTAAGTATTTAAGTGCACTAAATTTCAAGTACTAAAAAGATTTTAAGTCTTATTCCTTTTCTTCCTTTAAGTATTTCATTCCTGATCATTTCGGTATTGCCAACTAATAAAAAAATTCAAACACAGTGTGTTTGTAAATCTGCCTCGTTGGTCTATTAGTAGCAAGGACCGAGAGGTCCCCGGTTCGAGTCCGGGGGTCGGGCAAAATTTGTGTGAGTTTTTCTGTAATGAAATTACTCAGCCCGGAGTTAGGAAGTTGGCGGTTGAACGCCCGTGCCTCGGAAAGCACGTTAAGCCGGTGGTCCTGCGCCCGATCTCTCATCGGTCATGTCGGATTGCCGTCTCACCGAATTATGAGAGTAAGGGAATAGAGAGTGCACTTGTGTTTGCGCGCACTCTTGTGCACTATAATATGTCCTGCGCACTTGGCTGATCTCAATTGAGATCGGCCGCTATGGCTGAAATCGGTCGGACGCCTTATTTTTATAAGTCAAAAATGCTCCAGTAAGTCGTCACGATTTCAGAAATATCATAATTAATAATAGACACTCGTGTCCTTTGTTTATAATATCTATCTCAATCAATGACTTCAACTGCATTACTAGACATTGCAAATAATTGCAATCTGCAATTAGCATGAAAACATAATCTTTCAATCAGATACCAGTGTTTATGTTGATTAATGTTTTACTGAAAATATTTAAAACAATCTTAGTTTAATCTGCATTCATTAATCAATTTCATAAAGTTTTTAACAAAATTTCTATTTCTAAGTAAGCCTCTCAAGTACTCCATAATGACTACCTGCCTCGTTGGTCTATTGGTAGCAAGTGTAAGGACCGAGAGGTCCCTGGTTCGAATCCTCAGGCAAAATAAGTGTGAGTTTTTCTGTTAAGAAATTATTCAGTCCGGAGTCAGGAAGTTGGCGGTTGCACGCCCGTGCCTCGGAAAGCACGTTAAGCCGGTGGTCCTGCACCCGATTTCTCATCGGTCATGTAGGATTTCCGTCTCACCGAACTATGAGAGTAAGGGAATAGAGAGTGCACTTGTGTTACTATGTGTACTGAAAATATTGACAACAATCTTAGCTTATCCTGCATTAATTATTTAATTTCATAAAGTTTTTTAACAAAATTTCTAAGGATGTCACTCGGTTTTCATGGTTTTCTTTACATTGCTTATACTCCATAATGACTACCTAGTTATGTTTATATATAAAAATAAATCGCCGAAATGTATGTATGTGGGTGGGTGTGTCGTGCATCCATAACTTCTAAACTATCACACCGAAATGGATGATACTTTCTATTTTGTATTTGTTGTTTTTAGGACAATAGTTGTACAAAATAAAATTAAATAAAAAATATGTTTGCAGCTTGCTAGGTCAGCTAATATTCTATAATTATTTAAAACACGACTATAAATCAACATGTGAAATGCATGTTGATTTTAGTTCTTTATCATTTCACGCACTATATCAAATCACAACATCTAATTATTATATCAATAAAATAACACGTGATTGTAGATTAATCACTGTGATTATGAAATACGATAAATGTACGGATAAATCGTAAGTTTTTTCCTAGTCTTGTTTATTATAGTGGCAGATATGCATTCTTGTTATCTTTCGCCAACATAAATCAAAAACATTTGAAGAAAGATAATATTGTTATTTTTTCTAATCGTCAACACAAGGACCAATAGCAATCAAATTCACTGCGACGGTCAGAGTCAGATTAGATCGTATCTAGATTATTGGCAGATAATATTTTCCCGTTTTTAAATGGTGATTTAATTTTGTTCTTCACCGTACCATAATTTGGTAAAAAATTAAGTCAAATCGTTAGAGCTCTAATACTAGGGGTATAAGGGCTCTACAATTTAGTTAATCTAGTAATAACTTTACTCCTAGCACCATCCCGCTCAAGAGAACAAGGGGCACTGCCAAATTTGCCATCAAGTTAATGGCTCATGCTCTGAAAAGATTTTCCAACTTGTCTGTCCCTCCCCATCCCACGCTTGAACTACTCGGGCTATTAGCCCCGGGCTTTCAGGCAGAGCGTGAAACAGAATCAATGCAGGTCTTCAGGATGAGGGGAGCAGGCTTAATAGGGCCTATAGTGCCTATCAACCTTAAATCTCGATCAGCCGCTTACTCGGGACTCGCTTAGGTGGAGTGAAATCATCCTAGACGTCGAATACTTACTTCGTACAAGTACTCCCTCCCGGAAGCCTAGCCCCATCCCACTGAAGAGAACTGGGCACTACTAATTGTGCCATCAAGTAAGTAATTAACCAGTTAGGGTAACAGTAAAGATCTTCCGCTGAGCTGGGTGATTGTGGACCATGTTCCAATATACTAGAGGAAGATCCCAGAGCTGCCAGACATCACTTATTTTCTAATGGACAAAATATATACGATTGAATAGTGGTGGGGTGTACTATCATCATATGACTAGTTGCTACCTTGACCAGACGGCCATTTTTCAGATATCAACCAATCAAGGTACATAGAAACACTGCTCACCTCACTTAAATTCTGATGGCTGATTTTAACATATATTTCACACAATATCATTAAAAATCAGGTTTCATTACTCCCAGACACATGCGGTCGGCGGTTTTACCTTACAGACGCTTTAAAGCTATGAAAAAATTTATTAAGTTTACTTATTTTCTGATGCTTGATTTTTATATATGTTATTCAAACAACTATTTTAAAACGTTTTGGAAACGGACAGACCGATCCAAGGGGCCAAACATTCACCAGACGCAACTGTTTTAGAATATTTTTTTTTTACTGAATTTAGTTAAGTTTTTCTAATAAAATAGTTTGTAAGGTACAATTCTATAATTATTGCGGTCAGATGAGCACTTTTCAGTTGTTTGAATAACATATATAAAAATCAAGCATCAGAAAATAAGTAAACTTAATAAATTTTTTCATAGCTTTAAAGCGTCTGTAAGGTAAAACCGCCGACCGCATGTGTCTGGGAGTAATGAATCCTGATTTTTAATGATATTTTGTGAAATATATGTTAAAATCAGCCATCAGAATTTAAGTGAGGTGAGCAGTGTTTCTATGTACCTTGATTGGTTGATATCTGAAAAATGGCCGTCTGGTCAAGATAGCAACTAGTCATATGATGATAGTACACCCCACCACTACTCAATCGTATATATTTTGTCCATTAGAAAATAAGTGATGTCTGGCAGCTCTGGGATCTTGGACCATACCATCTTGCTTTGTTGTATATCAACTCAAAGGCCACAATAACTTCGAAACGAGATGAGACGTTCAGTCGTTCATATTAATATGACATTAGTATAGAGGTGGATTTTGAGCGCCATCTGTTGGTTGCTGTTCGAATTTAATTGTCGGATGCCAAAAGTAACTTACTCGTAGCACTCATGAGCTGCGGCATGTACTTCTGCCAGAAGGCGCACTGCTTGACTCTGGCTCCGCGGCCCACAGCGCTGGAGTTGACTGCGAGGGAGAGGTACTCCCTCCCGAAGGCTGTGTGCACCGGCCAGTGGACCTTAGACATCTCGCCGTTCGGATTGAGAGAGGGGTTCCTGGAATCAGGACATAAGAACAATGTTAATAAAAGTTAAAAACAAATGAAGTAATATTGCTTGAATTTAAGTAAAATAAAACTTAAATATAGTTAAGCATCTTGAGTGGAAATAGCTATGGCTTATCATAAAGTTTAACAATATTTTTAGTGATTGGACACAAAAAAACCGAATGAATTAGTGGTAACTCGAGAACTCGCCGAGAATATCAATAGTACCTTAATAGGGCGAGCTCAAAACAAGATGTGTTTTGTGACGGTGTCACAAATAAGTGCAACATGTTTGAACCTTGTTTCGCAGGTACATGTACACAAGTATGTCAAATATTGCATTTAAGAATAAAGTTTTAATGAAGTATGGCATGAATTATTTTAAATTATGAAATGAAAAAAACATTTACATTGTCGATTGATTGATATATTTGAATGCCTTTAAAAATGCGTAAAATTTAGTGTTCTATACACTTACCCAGTTCTTGCAAAGTTAGCCCAGTATCTCATGAGTCGCTTGCTAAGCTCCACTTCCTCCGGGGAATAATTCTTGCCCGGGTTCAAAGGTTCGCCGAACACGTAATTGATCTCATCCGCATGCATCACACCAGTCCATGATGGCCAGGGTTGGTTCTTACTGCGGTGCTTGTAATAATACGTGTACACGTTATTCCCAGTCTCAGCGTAACGATGAGCAAACTCGTTCACTGCACACGTGAAGTGATAGTCGCCCACCATCTTGTCCAAAGAATTCCGGTTCTTTATAGGATCTTCCGGATTCATCCAATCGGTGTATTCGAACACTATTGCCTGCCTCCCCACATCGTTCACGTAAGGATTGAGCTCTCTTACCGCTTGAAGGTATTGCTCCCTCGATATACCCACATTTTCTTCCTTAGGGAATAACTCCGTGAGGTAATAAAGAATAAAGTAATACCCTTCTTCGGTATTCGAACCCATCAGAATATTCGTCTTTTTGAAGTTTTGGTGAGCTAGAGATCTAATTGGCATTTCGTCTAAGAACGAACCGTCTATAATAGGAACAAAGGGGAATTCGCAGATGCCTAAAGTACCCCACTCGTTGTTCACTAACTCATCGGCACTCTTCTTCCTGAGACATTCAATCATCGGGCCCATGTCGGTTGAGGAACTTGGACAATGCACAGCTTCCGCCAATCGGATGCCTCGTAAAATGCTTTCTTCTCTAGATATTATAGCCCAAGGAACAGTAGCTGCTCCCGATTGCATAATAGCTTGAGAGAACAAATTCCTTGACAATGGAGATAACAGATGTAGAGACACAGAGACGGCACCAGCCGATTCTCCAAACAACGTAATGTTCTGCGGATTCCCCCCGAAATAACCAATGTTATCTTTCACCCATTGCAATGCCATCAACTGATCAAACATACCAGCATTACCCGGTACATCGGGCGTATCAAAGAATAGGAAACCTAAGGAAGCCACTCGATACTGCATAGACACATACACAACCTTCTCTTCAGAAACTAAAATCTTCGGATCATACACATCTAAAGTAGCAGTTCCTGAGTAAAATCCTCCACCGAACACCCACAGCATGACAGCCGCATTCTTAGGCCTCGGCCTGGGCGTCACTATATTTATATACAAGCAGTCTTCCTGCATGTCTGTATTGGGATTCCACATCATCGCACCAGGGAAGTCCCCGAACACCGTATCTACAATTTGAACGCATGTGTGTGGCAGTGTCGTCGTGTTCAGTATCTCATCGCCCCAGCTCTCGACCGGTCTCGGATGCCTGAACCTTAAATCACCTAAAGGTTTCTGAGCGTACGGTATACCGAACCAGGCGTCGACTTTCTTGCCGGTGGCCGCTGTGAGCGTGATGCCTCTGACTCGTCCTTTCCTGGTGCGCACTATGAGTGGGTCATCTTCTTCCGGTCCTAGTTGTGGTTCATCGGCCATGAGTACTTCGGGTCGCTCATGGTTGGAGTAGAACCTTTCGTCGTATTCCTTCTTGGAGGACGTTTCTTCTTCGAACTTGGCTCTCTTGGAGGAGGTTTCGTGTTCCTCGAGGCGGGGGAGGATGGTGTCCAGCTCGGGGTTGTAGCGGACGGCCTCTCCGTGGCCGCGGTAGGGCGCGTCGGGCGCGGGCAGGCGCGGGGGGTGGTCGGGCGCGTGGTGACGCGCCCGGTGTTCGTGAGGGCCGGCCAGCGCGCTCGCCGCCAGCGCCGCCAGCGCCGTCAACACCACGCGCATGCCGCCGCTGCACCCTCTTCCACAGTCACCACCTGGAAACAGAAGAAGACGCTATGAGTCTTCTGCCAAATATATAAGACTAGCTTTCCGCAAGCGACTTCGTCCGCGTAGAGACGTTTAACGGGTAAAACATTACTTCCTTATAGCGCAGTCGGTTAAAAAGTAACGTTTGTCCTTTCTCAGGGTCTGGACTATATCTGTACCTAATTTCATTTAAATCGGTTCAGTACTCTATGCGTGAAAGCGTAACAGAGAGAGAGACAGAGTTACTTTCGAATTTATAATATTAGAAGTAAGGATGTAATCAGCTTTTAGACTTTCGCGTTCCATTACACTAAATATTAGTCTTTATGGGTCTACATGCGATATTAGGAGTAGCAATCACATAGCCACTTACTGCCCGACGTTTCGACTGGGTTACACCAATCATGGTCGCGAGCGACTAATCGTTAGTGAAATCAAAAGCGTCGATGGTCGAGTAGTTATGGTCGTTGCTTGCCAAGCGATTATGTGATTTATACAAGTTTTAAATTTATATGTTCGATAATTCAAATCCCTAACGGTGAAGGAAAATTCGTGAGTAAATCTGCACACCTATGAAGAAATTCTTAAGTTATGTAGTCATCGCACTTGCAGCGCTTGGCCAGCGTAGTTGACTAAGGCCTTATCGCCCTAGTTAATGGTAGTCCGTGCCCCAGCACTGGGGACGTATATGGGCTGATGATGATGATGATAAATCTTAGATGTGTCTATCACATTTCAGCCATGGAGGTTGATATCAATGGAGATAAGCCAAATGTACAGGACATAGTACAGGTGTTGCATAGTGTACGACACAAGTGCAATTCATTAAAGTCATGTTATCTATACTAATATTATAAAGCTGAAGAGTTTGTGTGCTTGTTTGAATGCGCTAATCACAGGAACTACTGGCTCTAATTGTAAAAATCTTTTAGTGTTGGATAGATCATTTATCGAGGAAGGCTTTAGGCTATTTATACAATCAAACTGCAACCAATAGGAGCTAAGAAACAATGAAAAATGTGGAAAAAAACGGGGGAAAACGCGAACGAAGTCGCTGGCACAGCTAGTTTAATTAGTAAGTCAAGAGTATTATTTTTACGTGTGTATTTAATTGTAATCGCGACTAAATATTTATGCAAATCGAACCTAAAAACCTCTTCATAAAATAAAAATTCCCTTAGCGGCTATGGAAATGCAATCTAAGTCGACTCCAAATATTCTTCCCAAGATTTTTTACCATTGTTTAAATATTATTTCACAATTTCGGCGACTGAATAATTCACGGCATCCCCTCCCTACCTAGGCTACCCACAGCTGTCGTTTCATAAAAAAAAAGATTCCCATCTTCCCCTCTCTTAGACACATTAGAGGGTCTTTGTGCGATTTTGATTAATTGCCAGTTTGTTTTGAGGCGAATTTATTGAGTTTTGTTGCAGACTAATTTGTCATCGCCTTGTGGACGTCTCTGTAGGCATCGTGGTGACGTTTCTCCACAATACCCTTTATAAGTTTAATACCTTTTTCCTACCTGTTAGTAACAGTGACTTTGTACGCTCATTTTGATTGTTTTCATTACATCAATTTTTAAAAATGAATAAAAATTACCTTATTAATGTACGTAACCTATTAATAAAATTATTTTGATCTGATTGGGATTTACAACAATAAAAAAAAATATTCGTAAAAGTTGTAAGTAAGACGAACTCAAGTATTGATAACATTGGAAGACAATACCTAGTGGTATACCAAGGACAAGTGTCTATTCCTCAGTAGAATTTAGCCAAATGTTAATTTTATAAGCTGATGAGGCAGATCATAAGGTCCTAAACAAATAATGGTGAATAATTATCCTCCATATCACTCCTCCACATGCGTCTACTTCTACACGCGATAAAAAAGAGTAGCAAATACATAGCTACTTACAGCCCGACGTTTCGACTGGATTGCACCAGTCATGGTCGTGAGCGAACAAAGAGCGAACATTTTATTGTAATCGAACGCGAAAGTCTAAAATCGTATGTAAATTATCTGATCCAAATACAATGCAGGCGCTGGTGGCTCGGACCAAGAGGTTTAGTTCCTATTTTCTATCCCGTATCATCAAGGCATGGAATGCCCTTCCAGCTCATGTTTTCCCTCCCTCCTATGATCCCGGGCTCTTCAGGCGGGGCGTGAAACGGCATTTAAGCAGGCCTTCAGAGTGAGCGCGACAGGCTCAATATGGTCTAATGTGCCTGTCGACCTCCTATGTGGATCTCTCTACCGCTTACCATAAGGTGGAGTGAGGTGATCTTGTTAGCCTATTATAAAAAAAAGTCTAAAATCGTATCTGATTTAAAACATACATCCATGCACGCTTTCCAATTCACCGATCACCGGGCTTAATATAGCCTCGTGTGAGCTTCTAACCGGGAACTTTAACTTATTAACCGCTAATTACCGCTAAAGTAGCTTAAATAAATAAAAGGCTAGCGCCGTCCGACCAATTTCGAATCGTACCCCAATTTCGTACACATTCCAAGGTCGCTTCAAACCTGGCTTAATCATTTACCCGCAAACTTATTTACGTCCGCGATCTATTTCCGTCCAGTCTACACTTATTTATAACATAAATGTAATCGATTCTACTATTTTAGTTCGCCAAGGGTGTTTAATAATAATAGTTAATTAGTAGGGTGGAAATTACTTGACACGGGAAATGCATGGCGTGAAATTATGTGGCAAGGTGGTGGTAGGTAAGTGTAATGTTTTTTTTTCTTTTGGGTAGGAACTTGTTTGACGTAATGTCTTGACTTTAGTGGAAGCAGAATGTGTGAAGCATGTGGTAAGTTCATTTGAATGTTTGTATATCATATACTTGTAACATATACTTAATACTCTTGTTAACTCTTTCTAGCTTTTTTATCAGCAGAGTCATCGCAGCGGTAAGCTGAAAAAAAATTGTATAAATAAAAATTAGAAAGAAAGAAAATAAATTTATTTAGAACATTAAGGTAAAACAGTACAAAAAAGAAACATACTAACAAAAAAAATAAAATAATGCCACTGAAATGTCCGCCTCTCAGCTTATGCCACGGCATCGAATGCCATGACGCTGATTTTTAGTGGTACCAGCGAGAAAGATGCTGTTACAAAAAATTATATAGAGTAGGTACATTAAAATCCTTATTACTTATTACACAAGTTTAAATAACACAAAAAAATACAATTTAATGAAGTAGCACATGAACAGCGAGAATAAGTATATAAAAATAAATACAAACAAAAGAAGAGAAATAAAAATTCGATACAAACAAAAATAGGACAACAATTATACAACTGAAAGATCAAAACGCCTAGTAACACAGAAGGCTCAGGAAGATGATGTCTGTAAGTTCAGAAGGTGTTGTTTTAAACTGGATTTGAAAGAAGTAATTATAATCCTTTGTATGATTCATCTCTTACTCATTTATTTTGGTTGTAGAATAATTTCATTTTCATTCTGAAATTCCTTCTACAATCCGCTTATTATGCGCATCGCCCATTCTACCTATATGTACTTTGTGAACTACACAATGTGTCAACAGCTCCGATGATTAATTACTACACGTGCTGCCAGACCATGCATTATTAATAGGAAACTACATAATAATATAACCATTCGTCTAATATTGATAGACTGCCTGTAACAAGCGTTTCAGATAACAATATAAGCTAGGCTATTCGTATCTATGCATAATTTAGAATCCGAATGTAAATCTGAGCAGGGACGGACCGTCAGTTCCGCGGGCCCTGCGTTGAAACGAAAGGAAGAAGAAGAAGAATCTGGAAGGAAACCTGTCCAATTAATCACCCAATCAACCGCTTTATGACTTAGGCGTAGAGCTTTTTTAGCTTTAAGCATTTCGATTCATGCGGCAAGCAGTACCTGATTACGTCACATCTTATAAAAGAACGATAGCTTTTCTCGTTTTCGAGTTGGAAAAATTTTTTTTCGAGCAATAATTGCATTATTCGAAAGTATTACCAAAGGCAAATCGTTCTGCCACAGGAAAACAACCACTCAAACGTCTCGGTGTATATAGACACACATATAAATGCATATACACTAGGGTGTCCCAAGCTATAAGGGCGAATTTTTTTTTTGCGAATTTCGGAACGCATACCCGCTATTTTTTTTCGGTTTGACCCTAAAGTCTTAAATATGAAGTATTATTGCAATCGGATAATGGTAACCCGTGCCGACTTAGCATTAAAGTTTGAACCTGAAAGTTAGTATGGAGAAATTGGGAGTATAAGGGAGATTTTAGAACTTTATTTCAATTCAGTGAATAAAACATTTTTTTTTCCAGTAAACAGTAATAATAATAGTAATAGGGCTTTATTTTTCATATTTCCTTTTCAGAGTTTGCTTTTTACAGTCTAGATATATATGCCTATATCTGCTAGATATATTTTTGTTCCTCTTCGACAGTGATCAAGCCATGAAAGCCTCGCATTAACTTGGCTGCTCTTTAGGCGGCATAGTTTACTGCTATTAAGGTCTGTGCTGACATTTTAGCCTGTTGAAATGAAGCATTATTTGACCAAAAAGAAGGATACTCATTGAGAAAGCTGTCGTCAAGTTTCAGCCGAGTGAACAAAGACTTGCTTTTGACGGAAACGAAGTCTTCGAGTTTTTTTTCATAGAGTGTGGTGTTTCAGTTTCACAGAGTTCTTCTTTTGATGGCATGTACCGTTTTCCATGAGCTGATGGAATCGTATTGGACAAGTTAGCAACCATTTTAGATTTAGTCTCTTGGTCTACACTGTCATCAAAGAGAGACAAGATAGACACTTCATCAGTCAAATACCACAAGTGCTGACTTTTGTAAAGCTGCCTTTGAGATATCAACTGCCTCGTAGGCTTTCATGGCTTTTAAAAGGCAGAGGTCCTGGTAAGGAGCATTCACTGCCAAAATACATGGAGCCAGAATCTTAAATTTATTTTCTTTTTCACCGCCAAGAAACTTTAATAAAAGCTCTAATAAATTCGCGATAGTCATCTCTAACAATATCTTTAGTTAACTCTCCGGTAAAACTCCGGTTCATTAATTGCATCATTCAGAAGTTGTTCCTTATCATCATAAGTAATAAGTATCGGAAGACGTTCTTCATTACATTGGCGTGAATCTAAAGCGGGCAAAAGCATCCCGTCCCAATGGACGGTTACAGTATCT
The DNA here is from genome assembly GCA_039566165.1 of Maruca vitrata. Classification (NCBI taxonomy): domain Eukaryota; kingdom Metazoa; phylum Arthropoda; class Insecta; order Lepidoptera; family Crambidae; genus Maruca; species Maruca vitrata. Next base: position 14,893,691 of record CM076912.1, on the reverse strand, counting down.
GGTACCTTGTTCTGGAAATCTACTTTAATTGCTTCTACGCGCTCTGTTCGCTTTTCCGTACGCATTCTTTGAATGGTTGTTTTACTTATTGGAAATTCGTCAATGTTATGCCCAAGAGCTTCAATAGTTGCTTTTATAATATAAACAAAATCCCTCATACTTATATGACACCGATCTAATGCAGCAACCAATTTTTGAGTTATGAAACTTTTACTTATGGAACTATTAGACTCAGGTCATATGCTCTTAATGAGTATAGGAATTATTTCTTGGTACTGTTATTTTTTTCAGAATCAGATGATGATTCTTCTTGAGGAATATAAGATGAAGTTGAAGGCAACAGGGTAGAATAGTGTTTATCACGCCGTTTTTGCTCTTCAATGCTCCTAACTCGCGCCTTTTCTTCTTTTTCGGCCAGTTTTTTGACTACTCCAGCTAAGTGACCACACCGACGTGGCTCTTTCTGTCTCTGAAGAAGATCTTCGTCAATCTTTATAAATTGAAGCGAATCGGCATATGCAATATCAAATAAGTTGTCTAAGTTCGTAACAAAATCTTGTCGACGCTGCTGAAACACATTTTGCGTCTTTGTAGATTTTTTTTGTAAAACCCTCCAAACTAGGTACAAATTAACTAATTTCTTAACGCACTTAGGAAAAGGTTAAGTTGGAATACGTGCCTTTTCCCAATAAATAATGCACACACGAATAGCCAGGTTTGCACGTTCATTTACACTAAATTTCACTTGACGAATATTGTAGAATAGAACTGCGAGTATCTGTCCATTTGAGGGAAGTTTTGAACCAGTAATTTGATGTTTTACGTTTCCTATTAAGAAAATATCCTTTTTCGAACTGCGTAATTCCACCAACATCTTGATTGTAAGAAAAAAATATGTTCACTAATAAGACAAACAAGTAATAACATGAATGTCGGTACGCCCGCTACCGCGCGCCTAGTAAACAAGTACCCACATGTTTCGATGTAAGTCGGCACGGGTTGCCGTGGTTCTAAGGGGATGAAATTTTATATACGGTAGTTTTGACACCATTCAAACAAAATTAGAGGGTATGCGTTATAAAAAAACAACTTTGATTTTTTTGGGACACCCTAGTGTACACACGCATATAAATGCATAAATATAAATAAAAACATATTACACAACATCACATACATTGATCTGATCCCGTGGCACGTAGCTCAAGCATTTGTGTTACAGATATCAAAAACAACAGAGGATACACAAATATACTTAAATATATTACCCGCTCTCCCGCTTCGCTTCGGGTATATTATACATAAAAACCTTTCTCTTAAATTGCTCTATACACCGTGAAATTTTAGTGGTTGTTTTGGTGGCAGAACGACTTGCCTTTAGTAATACTATCGAATCATGCAAATTATTCATCGAAAAATATTTTTTTTTTTTCGATTTTTCAGAATAATAATTTTCCAACTCGAAAACGAGAGAAGCTATCGTTGTTTTTGAAGATGTGACGTATTGAGGTACTGCTTGCCGCATGAAATCGATGCTTAAAGCTGAAGATGCTCTACACCCTAAGTCATAAAGCGGTTCGAACGTGTTTTCGAGTTACGGTTAAACCTTTCGTAAAACCGGCATTTATTGATTTTACCAAAAAAAAACTGCACACATCTTTTGTACTAGTAAGATAGAATCATTTTACTGCGGGAAAACAACCACTAAAATTTCACGGTGTATATAAAAAACCGCATCATTGTATAGTTTTGAAGATTTAAGCATACATAGGGACAGACAAAAGCGGGAAGCTACTTTTCTTTATACTATGGTAGTGATGATAACACACCCAGACACAGAACAAACACCAAAGTTCGCCACACAAATATTTGTCCCGGGTGGGAATCGAACCCACGACTCTTGGAACCGTAGGTAGTGAGCCTGTGTCACTAATTACTGGTCCGTCGAGCCAGTCAATATTGCCAATCGAAAATCGTTTTTGACGGGGGGTGGACATTGGCACTTGGGCCTTACACCTACGGGGTCCTGGGCTGCAAACAGCCCATAGGGACGATCCGCTCCTGGATCTGGGAAAATTGTAATAAGTTATAGTCAAAGGCAATGATATCGGCTTTTGAAGCCTAAGTAGTGCCAAATCTAACTAATCCATTTTTAACTCCCGATGCAAAATGTGTTATAAGTTAAATACTCGTTGCTGTGTTTGTTATAGACACGTGATATTTAACTTGTGAAAAATATTAATAATAAATCAATGCCAGAAACGAATCTATGTAACGATTCTATTGTAAAATCTTGAGCGCATTTCATACATAAAATATGGTTTACAGTAAACACACGTGGGATTTATGACATAATTATTTTAACTATTTATGCACCTGTGCTTCGCCAACGCTAATAAAAAAAAATAAAACCATATAAGAAACCTCTTCGTGAACGGCCTAAAAATGTTCCATTATTAATCGTCCAGAGGGCGAATTACGACTTTTCTCCAGTCAGTTTAGAAACAACATTCAGACGAATTGATATACTCCTTTTTGAAGTCGGTTACGACACTTCTTTTTGGGGGGTTTTATCAGTCTGTATGATTCCACAACCATAGCGGAAAACTAAGTGTCCCAGAAACGCAAAGTAAGTGGATGCCTTTCATTAAACTGACTGGAATTAAGAGGTCGTAATACGCCCCCTGGCAGATAGTGACAAAACCGCGGAAGTCACGTCGACACGAATTGCACAATTACTCAGCAAACGGAACCGTACATTCGAATGGAGAAGTGTTCTATAACTCGGGAACAGTTGGTGTTCTCGGAGAGGAAATGGCACATCTGAATGGAGAAGTGTTCTTCAATGGCACGGGGACGCCCGGTGTTCTTGGATCGGAAACGGGTCGGAAACGGGTCGGACGCGGCGACAACCCGACCGATCCGGTCGTATCCGACAGACGTCGAGCTGTTCCCGCTTAGAATGAATGTGGCGGATTCGAAATAATTTAATAATGGCAGTAACATTCTCAATGTTTCTTTGTCTAAAGCATTTTTTTTTTCAGATAGAAATCTGCAGACACTATCACGGTAAAGTTTTAATATTTTTTATGTGTGTTCTAAAGCAAGACACAGGGTGACCGTATCATCAAAATAATCTACCAGGCAGGACTTATAGTCCTAGCAGATACCTAAGTAGAACCGGCTTATAGAAAGGCTTAACATTTATTTGAAGAAACTGTGGTTTTTACCTACCTATAGCCTCTTGCATCTAAATATAATATATACTAATACACAGCCCCAACCACTGGACGGATCGGGCTGAAATTTGGCATGCAGTAGGAGGCATCCCCTAAGAATTCCTGAAACCTCCGTGGGAATGGGAATTAGCGGGAAAATCCTTTGTGTAAAGCTTAAAATTTGACTTGCAAGTACCATAGTAAATAAAGGATATTGATTCCTACGGGAACAGGAGTTGGCGGGAGAAAACATTCATATGTAAAAATCTAAACCCCGTAAGATAAATAATAATGAAATTAGGCACGCGGGTACCCTAATAAACGTAAAGCTTAGTTGCAATAGGATATTGCAAAATTCTTACGGGAACGGGATTTATTGGGAAAAAACTTTTGTATGTAGAATCCTGTGAAGTCGCGGGCACAGCTAGTATACAAATATAGGCACAAATGTGAATGTAAATCGCTGCGAGTGTGAGGCTGGAGCGGCAACTTCCGCCGGATGCCGGGATGGCTGTTTCCTCCGGCCCGCCGACGCTTTGTGCATCGTTCAACGCCTCCGTATTGTTGTAACGGGAATAATTAGCTGGTGTTTTAATTGTACTGTGTTCTGATAAAGTCTTGGTGGGAGTTTTTTGTCGAAATTAAGTGGGAAATTTCCCGTATTACGATGCGGGGATTTAAGAAAAAGATTATGTCATTGTTTTTACCAATTAAACGTTTGCAGATATATGTAGAGTATATAATAATAACTTGTGCTAGAATTATTTATATCACTCTATTTAAAGAGTATAATTATGTATATTTACATATCTAAGAAATGGTTATTTGGCATATCTTACCTATGATAAGTCCCGTTAGTAGTGAAAGTCGTCTGATGAATTACCTAACCTAACCATTATAAAATATAACATTACTAAATAAGCCATTGTTTACAATGAAAACAAAAACAATAATGAACCTTGTCTTTTTTCCACATTTTTCACAGCTAAACAAATGACACTTCATTTCAGCACTACGCCCTCACTCAAACCCAGCCATGCATCGTTTGATCGTCCCTCATTTCTGGCAAGCGTCAAGATTGGCCTGCCAAGTGCCATATCACCGGGCTGCCAAGAGAGCTTTCGCCCCGATCCCCTCTATTTGCTTGGCTAATTTGCTCAGATTATATCTACTACGTTGAAGAGAATTGCATATTTTAGGGGTCCGCTGAAAAAGTTACTGTGTAAGCTCGTTCCGTTTTTGTTTTGTTTTAAGCCGTTTTTATTTGGAAGTTAATTATAAATTGATTTATTTAACGTTTGCCGTATAGCTACTATGGTAGGACTAGAAATTTATTTACATGTACATTTTAATCAAATACAGTAAAACCCGCTTAAGACGATTTCTCAGGGACCCTATCAAAAACGCGTCTTAAGCGGGAAAGCGTATTATGCGGGAAAGGGAAAATAACACGAACTATATATATAATTATGTATTATTTTAAAATTTCGGTATAATAGGCATTAAATTTTACGTATAAATTACATTCAATACGTAGTGTAATTAAAATTACATTCACATTATATAATTTTAAACTGTCATGGTTACACACATTAGAAAACTGAAACTGTCCGGGATATTTACCATGTTGTTTTGTTTTAATGAGCCACCGATATTTCGGCACTGTTGCAAGCGCCATGATCACGGGTGAACTGTAGGACTGCGAGAATGACGGTAGGTCTAAGGGCAGACATATCGGTCTACCCTCTTTCTCAGTCTTTTATTACGCACGACACCACTATCATCGTTCACATTATTGTCACTACATTCACATTGGTTGATAAATCAGTCATACCTAAGCCCGAATTAGTGGACTTCCCTCAGTCAAAAGGCATTCGGGGACTCCTTCCCATACATAGCACCTCAGTCATTAGACCCTACGGCATGCGTTACAGAAAGTTTCTACGACGCGGGCCCTGTTGCATGCGTTTCAAAAATAAAAATGCGCTTTTAGAGCGCTCGATCTGGCGGTTTTGGGCGTATTAAACGGGATGACAATCGTATTAAGCGTTAAGAAATGTATGAAAATATATCTTAAGTTGCTGGGAAATGAAATGAAATGAAATGAAATGAAATGAAATGAAATGAAATGAAATGAAATGAAATGAAATGAAATAGTTTATTCTGCAAATAGATTTACATGAAATACTTTTGCACGTCAAGTTATCAATAAATTAATCACAAATAAATAAAATAAAAATTGTACAAGTTACATAATTCTTTGATTATCCAAGCGAGCAGCTCATCATGTCCATGGATTTTTATCATTTAAGTAGTCTTCTACTTTATAATAACCTTTTTTCACAAGACACGACTTAACAAAAAGTTTGAAATTATAAAAAGGCAATTCAATAACATTATGTGGGATCTTATTAAATAATTTTGTGCTTAAGCCTAAGAACGACTTTCCAGTCTTTTGAAGCCTGAGCCTTGGTCCGGCAAGCCTATGCTTATTTCTGGTGTTAAAATGGTGAGTATCTGATTTTTTTCTAAACGATTGCATGTTCTTATACACATACAAGACACGGTGCAGAATGTATTGCGGGGCTACGGCTAAAATATCTATGTGTTTAAAAATATATCTAAGGGAGTCACGTGGTCTTATGCCATATATGGATCGGATAGCCCTTTTCTGCAATACAAAAAATGGTTTGAATATCAGAAGCAGACCCCACAGCAGAAGACCGTATGATATAACACTATGGAAATAGCTGAAATAAACTAACCTTGCCGTTTCAACGTCAGTTAAATTTCTGATTTTTCTAACTGCATACGCAGCTGAACTAAGTCTACCCGCCAAAGCAGGGATATGTGGTCCCCAGTGTAACTTAGCATCTATAGTGATACCTAAAAATTTTGTAGATTCGGCCAGTTCTACAAGTTTTATCTATCTATACTATAATAAAAACGTAGAGGTAAAAATTCTTGTACTTTTTTGAAAAACGCAAAAAAAACCAGTCAGGGATATGTTTTGAGAGTAGCAGAACACATCCCCATACTTAAAAAAAATTGTGTCTCTGTCTGTTTGTTTGTTTGTTTCGACTGACCTCCTAAACGGCTGAACCAATTTAAATGAAAGTTTACACGAAGGTATTTTAAATTCCGGAAAAATGCATAGGATACTTTAAATCACTGACAGTTAACTGGTTCCCGTGGGATATTCAAAAAACCTTAATAAATGACTGATCTCTGAAACTATTACACCGATTAAAATGAAATTTTGCATGGTGGTACCATACATCCCCGGTCAAGATCTTAAATACTTTTAGTCACAGAAATTCCTGTAGGATAGTTAAAAATGTAACTTTATTAGATCACGTACAAAAATGGTAAAAGTATATCGACCAAAATGAACCTTCTGACTAGGACTATACGAACTACTTTATTAAGCAAAACGTCATAGTACGGGAGGTAAATGGCTAGATTTGCAGTTACTCGAACGACATGGAGTCGGAATAGAAAGATTACGAAAAGTATATTACACTTTCTTTATAATTGGGGGGACAGCGATTAATACAGGAGGGCTACCTGGTAACAAGCTGTTGAAAGAAAAAAGTTATTTGTCCGTGTCAGTCATTCAAAGTGCATGTTAAATAATCCCTAAAAAGTGACATTGTAACGATTTGGACCACAAAGTTGTAATTAATCTTTGTGTCTGTTGAAAACACATAATATTGAGATACTTTAGCGCGTTACATTTTTATGCAGGAGGTTCAAGTTGATATCGAAGTCCTGCTGTATAATAATCTGTAATTTTTTTTCTTAACCTGTATCACCTCACTGCTGGGCAAAGTATCCTTCAAACTCATCTACTGCTCTCTGTCCAATGCTAGGACTTGCCAGTTCTTTGATACATGGACCAGATTGTCATACCACCTTTTCCTAGGAAAGCCACCTTTGCCTGAAGACGATTTTCGCCGAAGAAGACCTAGGTCTTCTTCGGCGAAAATCGTCTTCAGGCACGCGATGTGTAACAATTCTGGTCCATCTATTGTTCTTCATCCTCGCACATTTGATATCACATTCCCCTCATTGATACATCAGTTTTAACCAACAACAATACCAGTACGGGAATGGATGGTGGTATATTTTATTTTAACTTAATACCTACGATACTCCGCTTCATAGCTTTTTGTAAAACCTTGAGTTTGGACTTCTGATTTTCGGTGGGGGACCAAGATGTGTTAGGATAGACAGTATGAACACGTCCATGAGTTTGCGGTTCAATGAAATAAGAAGATCACCCTTCATATACCCATTCATGGACCAGAAGCTTTTCCAGGCGTTGTCTGCTCTACGGATTATTTCTTTGTCCTGCCTGTCTTCGAAGGAGACTGCCTAGCTCCTCTACATATTGCTTCACCTGCCTTTTGACTGCAATCCACCAAATCAGTGATGCTGTTGGTCATGACCTTGGTTTTGGATCTATTCATCGTCAGTCTAACGTCAACGCTTTCTGCACTCAGTTGTTCGAGCATTAATTCAATTTCTGTCGATGTATACGTATTTCGACTAGGAAAATGTCATCTGCAAAGCGAAAGTTTATCAGTCGCCTATCCTCTACACCAATTCCTTTTGTTTCCTAAGAATATCATAGTGACCTGAAGACTTCTTGGAGCGTGCTACTGAAAGCTTTGGTGATAGGGAGTCACCCTGTTTAACTCTTTTTTGTATTTTGAATGTCAGGCCTTCAGTGTGCAGTTTGATATCGGCTGTGCTTTGTTGTTAAATGATTTGGAGAAGTTTTTCTATATGAGGGTTCGATGTTTTGCTGTAGAAGTGGAAGCTAAATGTGTTGATGTGGGTGATACCGTCGAAACCTTTGAATAAATCACAAAGGCCAGGTTCAAAGGTTTATTGAATTCGCTACATTTCTCTATTACCTGGTTTTCGGTATGGAGGTGGTCAGTTGTCCGATATTTGCTTGCTGGCTTACATTGGTGGGTTGTGTTGTTCCAATTGATAGACTGTTCGATATTATCTGAATGTTTATATACATAGAGGGATATCGCTATTCTAAGCAAATAAAGGGAAATTTATAAACATTCACGTAAAAATGTTGGACATTATAAAATTAAAGAAAGTTATCGTATATAAAGATCGTTACAAATAAAATCACATAGATCATTAGAAAACTGGTCAAGTACCCCTTGGATCTTTGTTGTGTCAAAGGTTTTAGTAATTGTTGTTATAGGCGCGATTCTACGGTCATCGCCCCATGGAAACCATCAGAGATTATTAGTTCTTCATAATTCTGCCCAATTCTTTTAACAGTGTCTTTGTAATTAGCATCAGCAGCTATCCTATTTACGATCACGCACCCCTTCCCTCCCGTATGAAGTGTACATACACGGCAGAGGTACATGAAAGGGTGCAAGGAGTCTCCCATTTAAAAATCTTACAAGACAGAGTCTGAGTCTGATCAATACTCCAAAAACTCCCGTTGGGCTCCCCAACTATCACATTCTTAGCTGGCAAGTCATGTCAAATGCTGTCAGATTTTATATGACGTGATGAGTGTTTAGTTCTTGGTTAGTTAAAGAGATGTCACTATGCTCTATTATTTCGCAATATTGTTTCAAATACAAAAAGTAATTCATAAGTTATATTTTATTGCGCTTTACGTTATTATCTCAGTGTTTTATTACGAATACAATACAATCTACGAGAAATATACAAAAACAATGCGCAAAAGTGGTACAAAACAAAGTAGCAAAGCAAATACTGATAAATTCGTCACATGGCGACACACATTCTTTATAGATATTTTGAGACAGTGGATCGGTAGTTTGTATTTTTTACCTTTTGAAGTTATCCTGATATCAAATATCACTACATAGGTACAGTATGCTGTTTGCAACCATTGAACCCTGTTCCTGTCAAATAAATTAAAGTTTTTATCGTGGTTTTAGTACTAAAATGCGTAAAATTATTTTGTGAGTCCTAGCTACCACTCTCCTCTCAGGCTAGATTATTGCTTAGACAAAAAAAAATGTATTGTGCGAGTGAATTATCTTTTAGTTGGCCGATCTGTAATGAAAAATGTGATATGTATGTTGTTTATCACCTATTAATCTGTAAACAATTTCAGGTTCTTTAATGGATATTAATCAAATCAATGACAAAGTTTAATTATATTTTATTTTGTAATAGTTTTAATAATTTTTGTATCTTTATTTATTTTTCCTGTAATTTCTTAAAAAAAAATCTTCCTGAAATTAAAAATGCAGGCAAAAGTTACTATTCTACGCAGACGAAGTTGCGGGCACAGCTAGTAACTAATAATGTTAGTATCAACTTGTTGTACATTTGGCATTGTAAATCTTAAACATTTAGTTTTTTCGCATTTAACAATAAATTACTGACGGGACTGGCGTAAAGTGGCGTATTATGCGGGAAATCGTATTAAGCGTGATCGTCTTAAACGGGTGTAATTTAATATTATGACACAACAGTTATCTATGCTTAACTGTAGTCTTCTTCTTCTTATCGTATGGTTGATGAACAACCTGGTGTCAGAGTTTTTAAACCGCCCGTAGGCCTCTGACATGGCTTCACACACCGTTGAAAAAATTCACAGGTGTGTTGGTTTCCTCACAATGTTTTCCTTCACCGTTAAAGCGTCAAATGATGGTACATATGAATTTCTAATTTGAAAATCACATTGGTACCTGGCGGGGTTGAACTGGCGACCTCTCGCATGGCAAGCAACGACCTTAACCACTCGGCCATCGACGCTTTTACTGTAGTGATTTGATATGTAGTCACACACTGTAGTTAAGATTAGGCTCAAGCTCTTTTATAGAGTCTGATGATAATTATAACCAGCGAAATAATTGCAAAAAAATCTCCAGTACAAACTTTCAACTCACTCTTGGCAGGTTTTTAAACATACAGTTTCTTCAATATAATCAACAGCAGAATTTTCCTTAAACTGCTGACCTGAATTGCTAAATTATGAAAATTTATTTTCCTGCTGTCTTCATAAACGGACTAAAACGTCAAAGGACTTTTATGCAAAGTTTTTTCTTTCCGTGTTTTTTGTGTTGTACCACGGGATTGTAGATTTTTTTATAGATTGCAGTAGATTTAGCTATTATGCATATTCATAAATTGTACTGACAGTGGTTTCATATAAAAACAATTATTCAAATTAAATAATTAGCATGCAGGCTACATCATAGTGGTTATTTCGAATACAATCAATAATATAAATAAATAAATATTAAACAAAATAACAAGGATTGACCTGATTCAGTGTTAAATTCCTAACACTTGTATTTCGGATTTCAAAAACTACCGTGGCATACAGAAATTACAACAATATACAAATAAAATACCCGGACACGGGAAAAACTTTACCTATTCTTCACACAAAAATGTATCCCGAGCAGGAATCGAACCCAACACCTCTGGCGGAAGACACAGCGACCCCACCAAAAGAGCCATCGAGCTATTGAAACACAGAAGTACTCAGCACAAAACTCATACCGCTTCCCTCACAAATATTAGTCCATTGTTCCCCTGCGTTGTTTGTGTTGTCGATCAAACAATCTCCTAGCGGATATTCAATATTACAACCGAACAACGCTGGGGATTTCATTTCCAATAGCTGAAATCTCTTTGCTAATGTAAACAACTGTAAGCGGTCCCGTTGATGTAACAAAGTGTTGTTTTTCATTTTGACCGATGGTTCCCAAAGCTATTGCATATTAAGCTATTGCATAGATTTTATCGCGGGCTTTGAGCGCGGCGACCGAACCAAGAAATTCCGTAACGAAAAAAACCCACAATCGCCTAACGTCGTTTCAGTTCGGTAGACTTCGGCACGGTGTTTGTGTGCGTGCGGTTAGACGTATTGTACGACTCTACGAAACACGCACGAATCGAGACGAGCTGCTCCGAAATCGGACGATGCTACGCAATAGCTATACCGCGACAGTCCCCAACTGCCACACGTCTTTTTATTTATTTTTTAGTTACATTTGACACACCAACATTAAATGCATCAACATAATAACCATAAATCACTCGTTATATCTAGGTTATGATACATTCATCAGTAATAGGGTTTACTAGAAGTGCCAACCGATTCTCACAAATTTCACTTTTTCTTCTCGATCGATTGACTGTAAAGTATTTCTAATATTAGACTTGATTTTTTTAACAAATAACCGCAATTTATTGTTATTCAAATCTACTCCTATATTATGTTAAAAAGATTGTAGCGGCACTTAAACTTTTTCTGATGATATATGACGTTACCAGAAGCTATTATGCGATTCCCCACAGTCCAGGATGTTTTTCAGATACTTTTCCTGCAGCCACAACTTTTTATTCCCCTTTGAATGTTCATACACCGACCCCGCTTACGATTGTAGACCCCAATTTTTGTCACTTCCAATATAGACCCTCAAATCTCCAACGACCCCTGGGGTCTAATTGGACCACTTTGGGAAATTTGGGAATTACTGACTTAGTTTCTTACATACGTGTTGTTTTGAGAGGTTAATCCTAAGACCGACGGCTTAATGCACTTCAAGGTATAAAGAATTGCACAAACTTATCAAAATAACCACTCCGTCGTAGTTTGCACCTAAGAAGAATCAAAGTAAAGAAGAGAAAACGCTTTCCAATCCAACATTTCTAGGTTGCGTTTCATTGTATTCAAAATGGGAATGCGGTAATTATATCGGCGGCCATTCAAAAAGCAATAAAGCCACGAGGCATTCTCAAACCACCCCATTGTTCTAATTGAAAGCCCGCAGCCGAGCTCCCAGCGAACAATCATATATGACCATACAAGTAATGAGCGTCATAATGATTTTACCTCAAATATGATTTCCGCGCAACAAACGAATTTCATTCGCGGTTTCCATTTGCATTAATGAGCCCCGGATTGATTGATTTAATTAAGCCTTTTCAACATAAAAATCAATAATGGAGCATTGGTTTTAACTCATTCCATTGCTGATTGCGCATTTTATAAATAATAGTAAATGATGAAGAGTACCTACTGTACTTTTTTTCTTCACCATTTTGCAGTATGTGTGTGTACGTACGTACAAAGTGCCTGTAGCTTAGACGAATAATATAAAAACAAAAATATTCCTCACATATTTTTTCTATATCAGTTAGATCGAATTATATGATATCACATCATTATTAGCCAATTGCCGATAGCAATGATATTTTCTAAGCGATAAAAGTTTGCACATCGTCAAACGTAATATCACCCTCATTATCAAAATTGCAAATATCATACACAACACAAAGATATCGGAAATAATGTATGTCGATTCAAATTGACATTCATAGGAAGTGTGAAAATGGCAATAGACATCAATTGCTTTCAGGTACACGTTCAAATCACTAACCACCCCGGAAGCGTATTACGACCTCTTAATTCCAGTCAGTAAAAAAATGGGCATCAGTAGCTATATGATAAAGAGCTCTTTTTGCTACAATTCTTTTTAAATTTACATAGATGGTGGAGGGGTTAAATCAATTTATGATTCCACAACCATAGAGCACAACTAAGTGTACCAGAAACACGAAGTACCTAGTCGATGCCCATTCTTAAGTTGACTGGAATTAAGATGTCGTAATACGCCCCTGGAAATAATCTAGATTGATCCAGTTTCATCAACAAAGGACATCAGCTGCTATCCTGCAGGGGCCGAGACGAATCACCAACGAATTAGCTCAGGAAAGAATCTAGATTGGTAGACATTCACATACATAGGAAGTGAGAAAATGGCAATAGACATCAACTGCTATACTATAGGGCCCAAGACGTTCAAATCACCTACGAACTAGCCCAGGAAAGAATCTAGATTAATCCATTTTCATCAACATAGAAAGTGTGAAGATGGCAATAGGCATCTACTGCTATCCTGCAGGGGCCAACACGTTCAAATCACCAACGAAATAGTCAAGGAAAGAACCTAGATTGATCGACATTCACATACATAGGAAGTGTAAAGATGGCAATAGACATCAGTTGCTATCCTATAGGGGCCAAGACGTTCGAATCACCAACCAATTAGCCCCAAGGGCAGCAAACAGCTGTCGCATTGCCACTCGTCTGCTTGAATTGCAAATGGCCAGTATCTGCAACCTCTGACCTTCGCGCACGCGACCCCGCGATATCGCGCGCCTCGCCGCAATTTTGAATTTAGAAGCTGGCCGTATATATGTCGCAGTCATCTGGTTAAATCAGCGATTTGATTGAATCACTAGCGCGTTCATTGAATGACGACGTTCAATTGAATGACTAAAGGACAACTCGTGAAGTTGTTGAATCTAACGTTCAACATCTTGACTGAACGTCATTTAGCGTAGTCGTTGAATGGGATATAGCTGACTTTGTCATGATTGATAAGGGTAACCTAACCGTAAAAATAGGTAGGGTGAAAGGGTAATAGTTCGCAACTTAAAAAGATAACTAACGTTAGATTAAAAAAATGCGGACATGACATAACACACCTTATTAACCAGCTAGTTTTGCCAGAATTTTTTCTTTTAAAGTAGCCGGCGACAGCGTATTAATCGGTACATCCATGCTGTCTCAATTTTTTTACGAATAAGTCACTTTAAATATCAATTTCACTCAAAAAAGTATCAACACAGTGCTATTCGATTATATCTGTACCAGCTGTTTGACGCCATCTTTGTTTTGATAAGCACTAATGCCGCAGTGGAATAAAAACGAACTAAATTACAATCACCTGACTGATTTTACATCCGCTATGTTCAAAGGGCTATGTTTCAATCCGCTAACTTGTTGGACGTTGAGTGAGGATAGTTCATTCAACGTTCGACCTAGTCATTCAATTGAATGTCGTCATTTAATGAACGCGCTAGTGATCCAATCAAATCGCTGATTCAACCAGATGACTGCGACATATATTTTTTTCTTCGACTCGTCTTGGTGGCCAGTTCGAATGTTTTATAGCCGTTTGGCGCGGTGAAATTAATGCGGTGGTTGGAACTTTTTCAATTTTTCTTTTTCGAATTTAAATGAGGAACTACTCGTTGTTGAATAGCGTTGCCGTTAATGACGTCTGGGGCTTTACCGGCGATCCAATGAATCATTATTTTGTCGATGAATTTTAAAAGCTATGTTTTTAAGGCTACACCAGGAGCATTGTTATTGGATTTAACAATACATCATTTTATAGAGTTTATAATGAAAGGCGATATTTACGATGAATGAGTTCCATAAATGAAATGTATGTATTTTTATATTTTCGTGTAAAGAGCATTAAATAAAATTCGCTTGCTGTAGCCCAACCTGGTAAAGTTGAATTAGAAAATATACACCGCTATTAACCAACCATCTCAAAGATTAATCTTATTTCCCAAGAGTAATGACTACAACGCTCAAAACAGAGTTTTGAGGTAATAATACTCATATTTCTGTCTCCTTCAAAATAAAATATAAAACACTTGATTTTTCTAGCAGTTTCGCGCTTGTTTATTTTGGCCAACTGATTACAGATCAACACAGAAGTTAAAATTAAGAATAAATACTTTTTCGTATACAAAAAGGACTTATTCCTGACCAATGCCACCCGCTCCACGCATACGAATAACGACTACAAAGAAAAATTTGGTATTAGAAAGGAAAAGATCAAAAAAGTTTGTCTAGTACCTATGCGAGGAAGTATTTAAATCTATTAATTAACCCACCGTTGGGTCACACAAACTCATCACATGGTACTATTAAACGATCTTCTTGGAAATTCTCCAAACGTATATTTTCGGTACCGCCTTTCCCGTATCCTCTAGTTACATCGGACCTCGCCTTAATAGGCTCCCGTGGGTATAAAATCGACGATAAATTTCATTTTGAGGCTATCCGGTGTGGAAGTACGAATTGCGAAGCGATATCGCTGGTAAACAGGGAGTAGATTATATCGTCTCTCACCAAGTACCGAAAAGAATCTCGATTGAGACAGATTCACATAGGAAGTGTGATGATAGCAATAGACATCAATTGCTATCCAAAAGGGGCCGGACGTTCCAATCACCAACCACCCCTGTAAAGAATCAACATTGATCGATATTCACATACATAGGAAGTGAGAAGATGGATTGCCATCTTATCAATAGATATCATTTGCTTTTCTACAAGGGCAAGATGTTATAATCACCAAGCAATAAGTCTTGGAAATAATTAAAATTCATCGACATTAACATACATAGGAAGTGTGAAGATGGCAATAGACATCAATTGATATCCTACAGGGACCAAGACGTTCGAATCACCAACCAATAAGCCCTTCAAACAAAGAATCTCGATTGATCCAGATTCACATAGGTACATAGGAAGTGTGAAGTTGGCAATAGACATCAGTTTTTATTTTTCAAGGACCAAGACGACATTAACATACATAGGAAGTGTGAAGATGGCAATAGACATCAATTGACATCCTACAGGGACCAAGACGTTCGAATCACCAACCAATAAGCCCTTCAAACAAAGAATCTCGATTGATCCAGATTCACATACATAGGAAGTGTCAAGTTGGCAATAGACATCAGTTGTTATTTATCAAGGACCAAGACGACATTAACATACATAGGAAGTGTGAAGATGGCAATAGACATCAATTGATATCCTACAGGGACCAAGACGTTCGAATCACCAACCAATAAGCCCTTCAAACAAAGAATCTCGATTGATCCAGATTCACATACATAGGAAGTGTGAAGTTGGTAATAGATATCAGTTGTTATTTTTCAAGGACCAAGACGACCCATTAGCACTGGAAAGTATTTCTATTGATCCAGATTCACATTCATAGGAAGTGTGAAGATAGCAATAGACATCAGTTGCTATCCTTCGTGGGCAAGACGTTTTTTTTAACACCAAACCAATAAACATTTGAAAGTATGCCGCAGTTTATCGCATTTTAGGTTACAAATGAGATTTCTGAACGAATGAAGTGCAATGTAAGTTATTTGGATGTGGGAATGTGGTGAAGTGTAGCTATTATCAGGGTCTATTAGGGTGCCAAAAATGGACCTTTCTGTAGCAGATATACTTATACTTTTAATGTAACCGTAATAATGTAACTGCATGGCGCTTTTTATGAGCCATAATTAAAAATTTCGTGTCAATGTCCTGGGAAATCTGTATGATCTTTGTTTACCTTATTAATAAGTGCATCCGAAAAATACTCTCGGTAAAGAAATTATGCAACATCTGTTAATATATCGTTTCCATTTATTAATTCTAAATTTAGATTTCTTAAGGTAGTAAAAAGTACTTAATGATCTAATTAGAATATCTACACAGTAATTTCTCTCCCTCAAATAAAAAAACAATCTTTATTGCAGCCACCGTTACCAAAATATGGGTAAAATTCCTACGTACGGGTAGGAATTTTACTACTTCCTACTTCCTACTACTTCCACATCTCATACGTGCTCAAATGTAGTTACAAATTTACAGCACTATATAACCTATCACTCGAGCTTGAAGTCACAACTTCAGTATTCCTCGGTCCATCTCCTGTTCATAACCGAGCATGGCCGTAGACCGAACTGATAGATCAGGCTCCGTCGATAATGAGCCGGTTAGTATGCGACGCCACGCGCTGCCCGCTACGGGGTTATATATTCATATATCGATGTAGTGGGGGGGGCGATTCGATATTTTCTCGATACTCCACTGTGTATCTACTATCAAAGGATCTATTCGTATATGATTTTCCATATTTGAAAGTACACTTATAAATAACACCACTTTTCAGCAGCAGGACACTTATCACAGTGCAGGTTGTCTATGACCGTGGCCTCTCCTTATGTTCTATCTTAATAACTTGGGCCTATGATAGTATCTATGTATTTGAGGTTGGTCTGGAGTAACCTTGCCATCTTCACCGGACTTGCGAGGGAGCGAACCCTCTGAGAATCCACTGCTCTAAGTGACAGCTTATTTTGTTGGTAAAAAGCATACACTAACTTTTTCTTAATAACTTACATAGTCGTGCCACACACACAATACAATTTGTTTATCACTCTATCAGAGACATTTTACTTAGATAATATAATTTCTAAGTCAGTACAAGGACTTGGTTTTTGGTTGCAATCTACCATGGTCATATCGATTCGAGTCACTGATAAAACGATAATAATGTGATTTTAGAAATGGAAGGACATTTTCTTGCGTAAGCTTTGTAGTGGTAACTGCAAAACAGACTTACACATGTAATTCTAAAAATGTTGTCTATTTTCAATCTTAAAGCGTTAGTGACTCTATTTCTCAGCGTAGCGTCAGCGCGTAACATACAAAAAATATTACCTTTTCGCAGTTTTGCAATCGTACTACTCTGTCGTACTATAAGGCGTCCGACCGATTTCAGCCATGGCGGCCGATCTCAATTGAGATCAGCCAAGTGCGCAGGACATATTATAGTGCACAAATGTGCGCGCAAACACAAGTGCACTCTCTATTCCCTTACTCTCATAATTCGGTGAGACGGCAATCCGACATGACCGATGAGAGATCGGGCGCAGAACCACCGGCTTAGCGTGCTTTCCGAGGCACGGGCGTGCAACCATCAACTTCCTAACTACGGCCTGAGTAATTTCATTAAGAAAAAGTCAGACAAATTTTGCCCGACCCCGGACTCGAACGGGGGACCTCTCGGTCCTTACGCAGCGCTTGCTACCAATGGACCAACGAGGCAGGTCACTAGATGTAAGAGGGTTTCCACGTAACTTATCGATTAACATTCTCGATATCGACGCCCGCCCAGTCGATCCGCCCGCCCAGCTGTCAGTAAGTATGAGATTGCAGCGGGGCGGCGCGGTCACTTGCTAACTTATTAATACCGGCTTCTTGCCAAACACGACATTTTCGAGAGTCTGGCCAGTAGACACTTCACTAGAAATGTGTTGGTAAGAGCATAACTCAACAACACCTGAAGCAATTTCGCCAATTCTTTTTTTAAGATGTTCGTTGAAGTCCAAGGATGGTTCTTACGGCGAGAAAAATCGAATAATTGCCGGGAAAACCCCAAAAACAGCCCTTTTCTTTTTCATATTTTTTGACAGGACGAAGTCTGTCGGGTCATCTAGTATAATAATATAAATTGTATATAACATATTATTTCAGTGCTACCCCTATATAAATATTTCATTTACGTATTATTAGTAGATAACAATCGATTTTTTGACTTATTAGAAAATGTTTGATATTTAACTACCTACAGTTAGTTTCAATTTGATTCGGAATTAAATAAGGCGAGAATGTATTGAGTTGCCAAAATCAATGCTTCTTCCAACTAATTAATCGGTTAAATGTTTAAATCCAATTAAGTGTTATTCCTAGTATAATGACTCATTATTCAGCTACAATTTTTTGTCTTATTTGGGTTCGGAATGTGCAGCATAGATGCACGAATATTCTTGATAGCTAAGTCGTAGATAATGCGGTAGCTTTTAAGCCTATATACTATTAGCCGCAGCATGAAATAGATGTCGTAATCTTTAGGTGAGAGTCATCTGCTCCCCGAAAGTCCGGTGATGATGGCAAGGCTCCATTGGTTTATTTTAGTCTAGTAAGGATGACAAGGCTACTCCAAGCCAACATCGTAAAAGTTAGGTAGGGGTAAGAGCCATCCGCTCCCCGCAAGTCCGGTTCGACAAGACTACTCCAAGCCATCATCGTAACAGGTAAATAGGGGTGAGATCCATCCGCTCCCCCGCAAGTCCGGTTCGACAAGACTACCCCAAGCCATCATCGTAACAGGTAAATAGGGGTGAGATCCATCTGCTCCCCCGCAAGTCCGGTTCGGCAAGGCTACTCCAAGCCATCATCGAAGTCAGTTAGGAAAAATAACAGTCAGTCTCACCTGGCACTATCTCCGTGACGTCATGACCGCTGTTCGCGGTGTATGCGCGCGCGCACCACTTCACATCCTACACGGACGACTCCTGTAACAACAAAGGTTCCATTTAAAATTGAACTCTATATTCTAAGCAAAAGGCTGCAAGTCCACCGATACGGAGTAAGGCAGTGGAACGGAGAAAAGGAGAAACGGTAACTAATTGGTTTTTATCAACCTCGGTTCTTAGAAGGAAATTCTAAGAAATAGAATAGTATATAACAATTCTATTACTTCGAATTTCCTTCTTCTTTCTTAGAACTTTCAGGCAGCTTGAGAGCCTTACAAAGTAGATTGGCACGATGGAACATTAAGTAGTGCTCCTGTCTCATTCGTCAAGTCGTGGGTTCGATTCCAACTCGGAAAATATTTGTGTGATATACATCCATTTCTGTTCTAGGTTCGGGTATGTCATTCATATATTTAAGTAGATACATTTGTGTATGCCACTGTTGTTTCTGAAAGCACTTGTGTTACGGATAACACAAGTGCTTTAACAAATAACCAATTAAATTTTAAACTCTTAATAAACTGTAAAAGTTAACGGACAATGTCTAAAAAAAGTAATTCAAACATTGAAGAATATCCACTATTAATATTGACATAGCGAATGTGTTTTGCGAAACCGGAAGCTTAAAAGTCTTTTAGCAATCGAAGCCGGAATACTTATAAGAAGAAAAAATGCAAAAACACCGATGAAGCTAACTTTTCCTCCCCACCACGATATTACCACAGACAAGTTAGGGCCGACCGTAACTTCATAAAGTTACAAGTGTGCACAAAAGCAACTCGAAACTTCATTATTCATAATACAATAACTTTTTCGCTGCGGAATAACTACTTTTTGCAAATCCAGTGATAATATTTACGGAAGCACTGTTCCGCTAGGGGCGAAATAAGTTTCGTGGCAGCTTATTAATTCATAGTAATGTGGCGACTCGGTTTTTATATGCGAACGCCGCAGTTTTGCTCACACAGTCAGTTTAGTTTTGCTCACACGGATTCTGTAAGAACGTATGAATGCCTAAACAGAGTTATGCGTCTGCTGGGATTTCATATAAATGTTCTAAAACTTTCCCTTACAATTTTATAATAGGTAACCGATAATTTTACATAGCCGACAACCGAGACGCTTCTAATGATACCTCATTTTTTAAATTACGATAAGTAATTTAGAAGTTATGAGGGAACTGATGAACATACATACATACATACTCAAAAACAGGTATTTTTTTGTATAAAGGTAAATTATAACCCTCCTTTTCTCTTCGCCGTAGTCTGGTAAAAAATAACTACTTTGCAGAGTTTCTGGTGAAGTTCCGTTGCATATTTTATTTAGTTAGTTAATTCGTTTTTACACTATAAACACTACCAAAATTACAAAAGTCGCAATTGTAATTCTCTTAAATAGAAACATTGTAGTATACTAAACTTTGTAAGTACAAACACAGCGACGTTCTTTAACGTGTATAGCAAACAACGCAACGGTGTAAAAGAAACATGGCGGAATGTGAAAAAAAAAACAGAAAATATAACGCTTTAGCCCTTAGAGAGCACGGCATTTGAAATTTAGAGGACGGAATGCGGAAAATGGGCCCTAAGCTGGAAACACACGGAGTTTCGTAATGGGCGTTCAAGATGATCTTTGCGAGTCGACTCTATGAAGTGTTTTCATAAATAACGTGTAGCTAGTCGAAATTTGAGATCTTTATAAAAAAAATCATGCGCAACGAGCACATTTATCTTAATATATACGACTTTTTGAACGGTAATACGATTTTTAGTGTGCTCTTTTTGCAACAATATTGATACTATGACAAAACAGTCGAATGGGCAATATCATTACGGCATTCTGACTAACATACACAATTAAACACTTAGATTGGGCTTTTTTTGTGTTATAGTAGTCTAGATGGCTAATACAGACAGGCCTCTTGGACAGGTTTTTCAGTGAATCAAATGCCCATAAAGTACTAGCTGTGCTTAGTTTGGGGTCAGATAGCCGTGTATGGAAATGTCCCAAATAGTTAATCATTTTTAATCATTGCGGTTTTGCTTATTTAGAATGAGTGCGCGCGCGATGTTTTCGATGTATTGCAGGCAGCTACACTTATATGATTTCGCAGCAGAGTTGTGCATATGCGACAACGACGTTAGCATATACGACGTGTCCGCCACAACTGTGTTCCCGTGTGTCGACAATCCACTTGTGCGCAATTTGTTCAAGCGACAGCGAACGCCCTCTCTTGGCGAAACTAAACTGAACTTGTAGTTTTACGAGCGGATAACCTGCCCTTCCGTCGGGTCGTTTGACGAAACCTGTGTACTGTGACATCACGAAGCATTTAAGAAGTTGAGACGCGTGTTCATATTATGTTGGGGCTGTCAGCTAGACTAATAGCTTACATTGGCAGATAGTAGGATCGTATGTAGAATTATGTAAGAGTTCGCTCGTTCGCGATGACTGGACCAATCGAAACGTCAGGCAGTAAGTAGCTATGTATTTGCTACTCCTATTACTACACATATAAACTATTTAGAATTAATGGGACAAGAAACGATTAATTTGTGCATCGACACATGCGAAACCGTATTACTCTCTCAAATACAAAGCACACTGTTTCAAAAATCTACTGTAATAGATAAATCATTATCATCAGCCCATGTACGTCCTCATCGATAGGCACGAGTCTATCCCATACAAGTGCGATCAAGACAGATCAACGAAAAAAACCTTTTTGTTTTTTAACTGACTACGTTGGAGTTGCCTTGTCATGGTGACCGGAGCGTCTTGATTGTATAGGTAAACGTATAGTAGGTATAGTAAGTAGTATGGTAAACACAGAAAGATGTCTTAGTAGTAGATAACGTCCAACTTTCACTTTAAAAACATTACACTAGGTACTTCTTTCCCTTCACCTGTATGCCGCCTAAAGCCTAAGCCGTAAAACTTCAATTAAGAAAAAAAACATCATCACCTACTGGCAGTTACGTGGCTAATTCAAAAGCGCCCTTAACCCATTATAATACAAATCAATTGGAGCGTGTATTGTCTGCGGAGAGGAGTCGAGTGTATGGCACTTTGGACGTGAGCGCTCGGCGCGCGCCCATCACGGAATAACGCCGTAAATATTGACTTTTTTTTTCACGGCGACTTTTTCTGAACCAATATACGATGTTGTTTTTGCGCTGGTCGGACTCGTGATTAAATTGCATCGCTGTGAGTTTGGCGTTTCCGCGCTCCACCGGACTGATGGGCTTATATGGTTATCGGAGGCTGTAAAGGATTTTATTGGGTTAAAAGTGACAAGAGGATACTGTTAGGGCGTAACTTGACTGTTGGAAACAGTGATGAAATAAGATTTTGTACTTTCGCGTTCCATTACACTAAATAATATTCTTTATGGGTGTACACTAGGAGTAGCAAATACATAGCTACTTACTGCTCGACTGGGTTACACCAATCATGGTCGCGAGCGAACTGGCACCGGCCGTCTTCGTCTGCCATCGTAGTCGTAGCACATATACATATGTTCTCGAACACGGAACGTAATCGTATCAATTCTGGCTTTCAGTATTCTTTGTATGTAAATCCTTCAAGCTCGCTTCGCCTCAAGTCTCAAGGCGGTATCGATCCCTATCCGAGTTTATATGTGAGAGGTGAGAGCCATCCCGCTCCTCCGCAAGTCCGGTGATAATGACAAGCTACTCCAAGCCATCATAGTTAGTCAGTTAGGAAAAATAAGCTACGACTATATAATAATACTGTCTACGAAGCGGTGCCGGTCATCGTGCTACGGTACCGTAGCGGCACACCGTAGCTATGGGTCCACCACCTAACACGTGATAAGATTGTGCTACGAGTAAATACTTATTTTTAGCGGAATTTGTCAAAATAAATGAACTCGTTTTGCTGTCTTTAACGAACTGTTGTTTCCGTAGATATCAGAACCTATTATCACACAAGTGTTAAAGCAATTTATTTGTTTACTGAGTAAGCTACACTATCAACACTTCATTTCACATAATAATTAAGATAACAAAAGAGGCAAATTCCAAACAATGTGAAATAAAACTAATTTTACGGATTAAACTTATGAAGACACCTGTCAACTTTAGTCTTGCCCGTGACCACGAGCGCTGTAAAGAGCTCGAAACGTCGGATCTCTAAATAATGTTTAGAATATCAATACACGGTAGTTTAATTTGAAAAATTAGTTTTATTTCAAATGTGTAGTGCTCGCGCATATAAAAATAGTCAATACTATCCAAACAATGTGTCTATATACAACATTAACATACAAATTTGTCGACTAAAGAGAAAACAATTGATTTACGTTATTTTATTAAGGTACGAGTTTTTAGTCGCCAGATACGTGCGAATTAAGCACAAAATCCGACCAATACATGTGAGTTATATTATTTATTTATATACGTAAATTACTCGTTCTCATAGATATACAAAGTTCCATGCTCAACCTTGAACCAACCATCCGCTACTGTATATAACACTATGCATAATTCATACATACATATATTGCCCCGTCTCTCCGCTCGCGAGCTAATCGGCTGAGTGCTCACGCTCCAAACTTCCAAAACGGACAAATGTTTTTGAAGTTTTGAGCACTGCCCAACTTGTCTTTGCGAGCCTACAATGGAAAGACGAATACTTTGTACGAGTTGATTTTAAAGCCTCGTTTACTTCACAGACTTAAAGATACTATCTCGTCTTGTTGCTATGTTATATGGTTCTTTTTGTAAGGGTGTATCTAGGATATGATAATATAGGAAACTCAAGTTACTCATGACACAATCACGTTAAGAATATAATACTTAGTGAAGTTAAGAAAACATAGTTTTTTTTCAGGAGACAGTCACCTCAATAATATGACGTAAGTAACAAAAATGTATAATGGACAGAACCAGATTCCATTTTCATTTCATAGAAATTATAAAAAAGTAAAACTATATGCGTAAATAACCCAAAAAAAGTCTTCACGAACATTAAACCCCCAATTTTCACTCCCAAACCCACCCACGATCAAGTCACACTTAACCCCACTTACCTACCCACTTACCTACCTACCCTCTTACCTACCTACCCACTTATCTATCACATCGTTAAGTCAACAACGAAAGCCTTAGCAAAACAAAGTAACCCAATGCCTAGACAGTACTATTTTGCGCCCTTCGCTTCGCCGGGTCAAGGGCGCTGTATTGAGGCTCCAAGGACGAGCCTACGAGGCTTCCGAGGGCTCGCCCGGGAGCGTGGGCGGTGGGAGGTCTGGTTTAGCAGGTAAATAACCTCAAAAGTGTCATTTGAATGTATAATAAAATAGTTGTTTGGTTCTTAAGACGTTTAACTTACACAAAAATAGTGAAATTGGGAAATGATGCTAACTTTTTTAAAAACTTTACAACGATATTTTTTACAGCCTTGGTGTTTTTTTAAAATTTCGAATGTTCATTATAATGTATGATGCTGGCGGTTAATAAATAAAAGGACTAACTGAACTGCTTTTCAACTGAATTACTAACAATAAATGTAAAGTTTTCGACCTAGACCGGGATCAAGAGATAGGTGGGAGATCTCCGTTAGTTAGATTATTTAATATATGTACTATCGGCAACGCTGGCGGTCGACCACCTATAAGGTGAAAATCGCTTGGCAATTTCGCGTCTGTCAGACCAAGCCCCGCCCAATTGTGGTCAAGGAGCTGGCGATTATTTTTGGTAGATATTTGAGGCATGCTGAAAACTTGTCCTGTACCTCTCCTATTATATCCCAACACAAACCCGCAGACCTGGCTGAGTACCGGGGCTAAACCAAACCCCAATTTTTTTATTTAAAAATATATTTTATAGTCCAAAAAATATAATTTGTCAGTTCACCTGACAGGTAGAAGTTCCATCGAAATAATTTGTCTTAGTGAGTCTTATTTTTTAGTTATAAATAAAAATATGAAAAATATTTTTGGGGTTTGCTTTAGCCCCGCTACTCAGCTAGGTCTGCGGTTTTGTGTTGGGTTATAATATTAAAGGTATAGGACAAGTTTTCAGCTTCCCACGTATACCTACCGAAAAATTCTTGCAGCCTCTCGGACCCCATTCGGGCGGGGCTTGCTCTGACAGACGCGTAAGCGCCAAGCGATTTTCACCTTATAGGTGGTCGACCGCCAGCGTTGCTGATAGTACACCTATATTTTAATTTTATTTCACTGTTTGTGAACAAATGACGATATAGTGGCTAATTTAATACATTTCAGCCTAGTAGTGATGTTCCAGCAGTTTGATGATCTCCCTACAACTTTGTAAATTTTCAATCATTTGATAAACCACGGGCTTATTATGGTATAATTTTGACCCTACCGTCATGCCTGTTATTTATTTATGTTTAATCATTGTTCCCTGTCTAAAAGCTAAACAATATCAATAAATTTAAGAAGAATCCAAGTTTATCTAAGTTTTTTTTTTCATAACAGAGTAATATCTATCTACCTATCACCGTGCTCATTATCTTCTTTGCTACAGAGAACCTAAACTATTATACAAAATACAAGTCAGGCCGCTTAAGCTTAACGAAAGTCTTCTTTCTTCTATAATATTTACTAGAACAACTCTATCAGACTCAGTTCAGACTTAATAGAACTAATGATATTTTAGTTATTTTAACAGGTATAATAAATAAATCTTATCCGAATCTAAATATAACTAATCATAAGTAGCTATGTATGTGCTACTCTTTTTATCATAGTCTAGACCCACAAGATATAGTTTTTAATGTTATGGAACGCGAGAGTCAAAAATCGTACCGACACTTAACTCATTAGTTAAAAAAATTAAAAAGGTCGATGGCCGAGTGGTTAAGGTCGTTACTTGCCATGCGAGAGGTCGCCAGTTCAAACCCCGCCAGGTACCAATGTGTTTTTCAAATGTACCATCATTCTACGCTTTAACGGTGAAGGAAAACATCGTGAGGAAACCAGCACACCTGAGAGATTTTTCAACGGTGTGTGAAGCCATGTCAGAGGCCTACGGGCGGTTTAAACTCTGACACCAGGTTGTTCATCAACCATACGATAAGAAGAAGACTCATTAATTGCCATAAAACTAGTCAGTTGTTATTCACCAGTGCTAATCTATTAGCGCACCAATTTCCTTCGAACCGGAAGTGAACCTTTCAACGTTTTCAATAAGTCGGCCGCGTCGATATCCGGCCCAGTAAAATGGTTTACTCCCAGATGACAGTCGTAGATAGATAGATTTGTTTATTGCTTGCGCAATATAGAATATTCAATTTTTTTTTATTTGTGTAGTCAAAAGGACATGAACATACAGGTATAGAAGGGTAATAGTAAGTATTGCGGCAACAACAACATAATGCAAGATCTAAGGGTGTTGTGAGTTCTGTGTGCGGGAACTGGAACGCACAAAATATATCACCAAATGGTGGTAGTGGTTTAACTTCTTAAAAAGAAAACTGTCATCGTTAGCCTTGCCCTTAACGTCAGGTCTCTAAATATTATGTTTATGGGTCGATCAACTTTTATTTGTCATGTCAGTATTATGTTGTGTCCCTGACCAATAATCGCAGTTCTAAATAAAATTCATTGGTTTTTGACATATGTAGCATTTCTTATGTTATTGAGCAAATAAACCAGTAAATAATTTTTAAAAAAATCACTATTATGCTTGATTTTTTATGGTTGTCCGGCTGAAATACCATCTGATATAGTGATTTATTGTGTGTCCCCCAGTAGGTTAGTAAAATGAAACATTACTTTATATGTACAAAAAAAATATATGGGGCGATTTATTGCGCTTGTACATAATTATTTATTGCAGTGTCTATAATGTCTCTAGCATATAGATTTTTGTCTAATTAAAAATTTTATAAATTTTTAGGCATGTTAATTTTTGTCCCTCATATATTTGAATATCCTTATGTCCACCGGACAACGGCAAAAAAGTCCCGAAAACAAAACACAGGTTTTGTGATCAGTGCCTTGACAACAAGTCGATTAATTCATTGACAGCACTCACCCAACCGCCATTTCGAATTCATCTTTTCCGCGTCGCCAGTCGGCCGAGTGTGTCTTGAAGAAGTGGGTGGCTTTATTGTGTGTCTACCGGACAACCGGCATAAAAACTTAAGTATTTGACATATCTCAGTAAATTAAAGTGGAAAATATTCTATTTAGTCTATATTTTTACTGCGCGTAGGACCTAAATCAAAATATCATTATTTATTACCAGGGTGCTCAAATACTGATAAATGTCACTCGGACAACCGGTCACTTGGGCAACCAAAACCGTTGTCCATGGGACATTTTGGTTGTCCTTAGGACAAATTTAATAGAATTGGCATAAAAAAATACTTTATCTTCCATTTATTAGTCACGTCATTGAAGACACATTCACATTGTAGTTTTGTTTTACATAAAAAAACAAATACAGGCGATTTCTATCCTAGTATTTCCTTCGAACTCCCGAGTATGTCCTATGGACAACCGTATATGTCCACTGGACAATCACTTTGTCCCTGACTCTGAGAGATACATCATTGTCATAAATACTTAAAAAAAAAACAGAGAGCTTTACAAAATTTTCAAATATGAATGAAAATATAAAGAGTGAATTCATAGACTGTTAAATATTACTCTATAAATTATTATTTTATTAGTTAAATGAAAAGTTTGTTACATTTGGAGGTCGTCGTTGCCCAGGAGACAATATTATTGGGAATAACTTATTAATTAAAAGCGATGTCATTTATTTGTGGATATTAAAATATGTCCTATATTTAATGAGAATAAAGTGACGATTTGCAATTTGACTGAATTTTTAACGTTCAGAAGCCTATTTAGTTCAGTTGTCCAAGAGACTACTTTAGCTAGAGACATGTGGCTCACGGAGTCAAATTTACTCTTTTTTTTTAATAAATTGCACTGCTCTATGTGAATTCTTAAAATATAAATAATTTTCTGGTGCAAATGGGTAAAACAAACTTAATTGACGAATAAAATTTAAAAATGAAAAATTTTTACTGATGTACACTTAAAAGTTGATCGACCCTTATACATGCCAGTTTAATCCGTAAAATTAGTTTTATTTCAAACGTACGAGTAATCAGGCGTTAAAATTATTTAAGCTTTCTTCTTAGTAACGCTTAATGCATAGCTTCGATGTTGAAAATAGTTATTTTATACCTAGTTGTAAAGTTGTTAGTGTTTTTACTAGTTAATATCGTCATTCTTTGTACACCATCAATGAATTTATGACTTGTCTTTATAAAACAAGCTTGGTCCTTTACTATTGTAATATGTCTATGTCCCTAAAAAAATAATAAAGATACAAAAGTTGACAAGAATATACGTACAGAATAAATGCAAGTTACTCGTCAATAATAAGACCATCCACACCCACACACTGGTCCCAAATGCGTTAACGCAACGTTAAAAGTTAACAAAAAGATGCATATAAAAGAGTAAATGAATGTACAGTGCCAAGTAAAGAAAACGAAAAAGCGGTACGAAAGAGTACGAGCCGAAACATCCGACCACACAACTTTGAAGACTTCAGTTGGCGAACGCAACTTATCCCAGCTTCAGGACAGTTCGCAATAACATCACAAGTCCACGACCACACAACTCCACAACTGTGGAAGTCTATTTGGAAGTGCATAAAAGTGAATCCTGCACTCCGCGGTGCATATTGAGTTTAGCCTCATGCAGAGGGTAGGAAAGTTTGGACGAAAATTGGATATATCTGAGATGCGCGTCGAGTTTCGAAGTATTGCTTTCAAATTTGTTTTTACGGCATAAGCTTTTTTAGGTTGGATAATGGATAACACGTGTGTACAACGTCAAATGCAATTTAAATTTCTATAGCGTACTTCCCACCAAACTAAAATTATAATTTTTTACGAGATAGCTATTAATACACTAAACGCAACGAGAAATAAAACGTATTACTCTATCATAAACTCAAAACAAATCAAAACTCCGGAATCCTCAAGTCGCGAGACTTCAACTGACTTATTCCATTGACAGCTAATAACTCCATTCCAAAAGTCTAATGAGAACTACATTCAAGTTCCACTTAAAGGAAATCGACTGAAAGCACCTCAAATAAAAGGGAAGAAAAAAAAGAAACACCTCCGTAAAAGCACATGAGAATTTCAGCATGCAGGGGTCGGTCCACGGCAAAATTGCTACCCGACAGACCCTTTTATGTTGCGAATTGGTGAAAGAACTAGAAGAGGGGGGGCGAATCAATACGCGCGATGCCGAGTGTCAAATAATACAGATTGTGCGAAGGTGGGTAGGACGGGGTACCCTTTTTAAAATTGCTTTCTAGGTCACCGGGTGCATTATTTACAGTGAATTTCGCGTGTACGTTGAATATTTTAATATTATATTTGTGAGTTTACATCGGCATATATTCATTGTGCATAGCATGATGTTCATTAGACCGTCACTAATAATTGCAAATGAAATTAAATTAAAGAAATAAATGTCTTTATTTGCAATTTACAAGATTCAATAAATTAACCCAGTACATACAACATTTGTAAATGTACAAATATAACCTTACGACTTGGACTTTATGTGAGGTGGTTGTGGTGAAATCCCACGGTCTGCTTTAGTTAACTTACTTAGGTTAACTCGCGTATAATTTAAGCATTATTATTTAGACATCCGACGTTTCGAGTTCTTTACAGGGCTACGTGGTCATTGAAGACGGCTACAACTACTAATGTTTAATGGTCGCGCAAATATTAGACAACAATACCTACGTAACTAATAAATCGAATATTCATACAATATCAATCAATTAAGTCAACATTATAAAAGCCACTTCAACAATAATATAACTTACAATACACTGTAAACCCACGACCGTTCACGAACATTCTAGCAATTTATTTCCTTTCCTCGGAAATACTTGTGCAGAATTCCCCTCATAATCGAGCGCCGTGGTTTCAGCACGTCAAAATTTTAATTCTTCAACCGAGTAAGCAGACTGCTCTGGAGCGAGTCACGTACGGTGCCTTAGATATTTTATTTTCGCTTCGTTCAATGTCGGGCTAGTCGACCGCCGCTATTGCTTTTCGTTTTGACCACAGTTACAGAATAGGTGTTAGCGGGAAGAAGAATGGCGGTTATGCGTGAAAATATTTCTTATAAATAAATAATAAATAAATATTTCACAACATCACATACATCGATCTGATGCCATGGGAAGTAGCTTAAGCATTTGTGTTAAGGAAATGAGAAACGACAGTGGATACACAAATATACTTTAATATACACACCCAGACACGGAACAAACACCGATGTTCGTAACACAAAGATTTGTTCCGAGTGGGAATCGAACTCTTGGAACCGTAGGCAGTGAACCTGGGTCACTAACCACTGTTCCACCGAGCCAGTCAAGTCTTATTCAGTATATCGGTTATAAATCAGTAATCTGTAACTATTGGTTAAAAACGGATAAGATACTAACATGGTTTTGAAAAAATATTTGATTCCGCTCTCGAAAAATAGACAGGAATGGTTCCTATGGAAAGTGTATAGAGATATAATCAACTGGCGAAACCATCCTAATAGTTCAACGTAATCACTAACTTTAGTGTTTCTAAATAAATAAAAATCTTTGGAAGCCCTTGTATTAATCATTACCACCTTAATCATCTTTAAAAAACATTGAGTTTATGCAAACAGGCATAATGTGGTGCCACACGATCATGATCTAATTGCTTGCTCAGTTGCTCTAACCCTATAACGGGACACGCATAGCATTTTGAAATTTTTAAATCCTCAGTCCAACACTGTTTGATTTAAACGTTAAAACATTCGCTATCTAGCCCCGTATCAATTCATCAATCTTATTCCTCTTCGTGCCCACACACAAAGCCTACAGCCAAGTAAACACCCGTCCGAACATCCGCATTTTTCCATTTAACATCTAAAAATAGCCTAGAGCATTCGGTATTGTTTTCCGGTTCGAGTGAGCCTCACAATGCCCCAACCAGGTCAGTAATCCGTGTTTTGGCCGCACGCCACCGCTGCGTCTAAAGTGCATAGTGCATACAGACTTCACTTATAATCTTTTTGTGAGGGAAGAGGGAAAAGTTTTAGGTACTTAGGAGGTGCTACTTTTGGCGAAGTTTTGCTGCATGAACTAATACTAAAATACTCAAATAATCATGGAACTTAGTTTTGAAATCAAATGTTATTATTATGGTGAATATAAATTTGGGTTGGACTTGCAGTTTCAATTGCTTAAAATTAGGGCTCTTTCTACCACCATAATATCGTAAATGCAAAAGTTTAACTCTGTCTTTCTATCGAGCTTCCATATCAATCCTACTAATATTATTTAAATAGAACTTAGTAATGCATTTAGTCCAGAGCATGAGCAGTATTTAAATTTTTCTTTAGGATTTTTTTAAAAAAATATTCTTAATTATATACTCTACCGAACATATTTAAATCGAACTTGGTATACATTAAGTCCAGAGCCTGAGTAGTATTTTCATATTTTTAAGATTTTATAAAAAAATATATTCTTATTTATATTATTTTGTCTCGGACACAATATATCAACCAGATCAGTAATCCGTATTTTGGCCGCACGCCACCACTGCGTCTCTAGAGTGCAAAGTGCATACAAGCTTGTCTTATAATCGTTTTTGTGGAAGTTTGAGGTATTTAGTAGGTGCGACTTAACCTCGTTCATATTCGGCGTGGTAAAATTAAGAATCCCCGCGCCCAAAGACAACCAAGAAGGACGACGTGATTTTTTAAATTAGCATTACTTTTTATTCGTTTTGATTGACATGAATCAGATACTTAAACCTAAATAGAGCTTACCACATTACCACTTTACTGAAATCTCTCTAAGATTAGCCTACCCGACCGCACATACAGACAAAAAAAACATTGGTTTAGCTTTCTATTGCGTTGATAAACCTTTATCAAAACAAACGCGTCTCCTGCAATATTTTTTTATCATACACTAGCGTGACTTCGTCCACGTTTCCCCTCGTTTTTTACACATTTCCCATTGCTTATATTGGTCACAGCGTGATGTTATATAGCCTAAAGCCTTCCTCGTTAGGTAAATGGTCTATCCAACACAAAAAAATCAATTCGAACCAGTAGTTCCTGAGATTAGCTCGTTAAAAACAAACTGACAAACTCTTCAGCTTTATAAAATTTGTATAAATGAGTAACAGCGATCCGTAACATTTTCATTATAAGTAGCGTTTATAATTGGGCTCTGCTTTGTTCGTTTCTCAATTTTATTCGTTTCGCCAAAGAAATAGCTTGAGAAATTCAAAAGGCAACCCCGCTCGGGGCTGCACGTGCAATTTTCCGCATCTTAAAACAATAACTTTAAAACAGGTCAGCGAGGCTTGGCCGCTTGCCACAAATAATTCATCAGTTCCCCGCCAAGACTCGCAAAATGTACTGTATTGTACGGACGTGAGTAGGGCTGCCAAGCTCTACCTAACAGCCGGACAGAACAGTCAGTAGCCGGACATTTGAGTAAGCCAGACACCCAAGCATATTGAGAAATTTGTGTCATAGTATTAACAAGCAACGCGGCCTCCCTTTATTTTTAGTAAATGCATGTATATCGCTTTATTTTCAGTAAATTCATATTCCTTTTGAATCCTACCTAAAAACCTATAAAACTATCCAAGTTTTTCCTAACTGACATACGACGATGGCTTGGAGTAGCCTCGTCATCGTCACCGACACTTGCAAGGGAGTGGATGGTTCTTACCCCTAAAAAATATCAGGTGCATAGTTTTAAAGATCAAAGCATACATATGGACAGACAGACAATGCGAACGACTTTGTTTTACACGTGTAGTGATAGGTTAACAAAGAAAATACATTCATCAAATCAGCGACGAAATGTGAGAAGCTTGACAAAAGCCGGACACGCTCGTTCATTTTGACCGGACACTAAACCAAAGTCTTGTGTCCGGCTCTATCCGGACCAGACGCTACTCTCTCTCAACCCTAAGAGAGTGCGAGCCAACTCGCCTTCATAGCACGTTTGCACTGGAGAATATACTTTTTCTCTCACGTACGTCACGTTTACGTAGATTTTACTGTGCTACCATGCAGCTGCCATAACTTTCATCTTGCAGGAAGCTTCTTAAATTTGAACAAAAGGTTTATTAAGCACACCCAAAAGAACAAAACAACACAGACCAGGTCTGTATATCATTTATATTGCAAACCACTTTACATAATAAGATCGGCCGAAACCAAAATCAGATCACTTAGATATTATGATATTAGTGACGTAAACAATAAATATAAACAAATAAATAATATTACCCAATATCACATGCTTTGATCTAATCCCTTGATAAGTAGCTTAAGCACTTGTGTTACGGAAATCAGGATCAACAGTGGATACACAAATGTACTTAAATATATTTAATAACACACCTAGACACAGAACAAACACAGATGTTCGTCACATAAATATTTGTCCGGGTTGGGAAACGAACCCACAACTTCTGGAACCGTAGATAGTGACCATGGGTCACTAACCACTCTTCCACCGCGAGCCAGTCGATAAAAACATATAAGTCATCATTAAGTAAATAAATAAATAAATATCTGGGACATTTTCACACACGGTCATCTGACCCCAAACTAAGCAGAGCTTGTACTATAGGCGTCAGAGACTGATATACATACATAAATAAATATTTATAAATACGTATTTAAATAACATAATCATTGAATTGAGATGTACCTACGACATGTTAAGTAAAAGTAGAATTGATATATTCTCCATACATTCCTGACTATAGATACAATTTCTATTGATACAAAGAAAACACTATTAATTATCATAAAATCTCTTACTGAAATTAATTGTTTTTACTTGAACCAAACGTGAATAGGTACAGACAAAGGTTTACGACCTATGAATGCAGACAGAATAACAGAAATGAAAAATAAAAAGCAGGAACACGAATGAGTACTAGTATACGGTTGTCTATCATTTGCTTTTGATAGATCGTTATCATGACTATTACAGTGGTATAGTTTTTCTGAAAACGAAATTGAAGTCAATTAGTGTGCTTGAAAATATCGAATACGACTGTATTCGTATGATCATGTTTCCGAGATAAGAAACGTAAGCAATTAAGTGACGGATAACAATAGGTTTCGAATTAATTCTAGCTGGCCTGCCCACAACTTCGTTCGTGTACAAATGTAGTTCAAAATTTAGCATTTACGGTTTTTGATATTTTTGTTAGTAAATAAATAAATATTACACAACATCACATACTGATCTGATCCCGTAGTAAGGAGTTGAAACACTTCTGTTACGAATAACAGAATCAACAGTGGATACTCAAACATACTAAAATATTTTTCAGCACACCCAGACACAGAACAAATACCGATGTTCATTACACAAATATTTGTCCCGGGTCGGAATCGTACCCACGACTCTTGGAACTGTAGGAAGTTATGTGGGTCACTAACCACTGTTCCACCGAGCCAGTCATTACTTTAAAAACTCGTGCCAATTTTACGACGTCTAGCGGTTGTCTGTTGTCTAAAATGTTGCACTTTAACCATCGAAGTACTTATTTGTTAAGACCCAACAAACATTATTAAATGTACCACGAAAGAGATTATATAATTAGACCCTTAATCATATAATTAAATCATTTATTTCGATTTTTTCCGAGCCATGATCACGGGTGAAATCATGGTAAATATTCCAGACATTTTTAGTCTTACAATGTGTGTGTGTGTCCATCCATGACAAAGTCTTTTTTGTGAGTTCGATCGCGACCCAATCATGGTCGCGAGCGAACTCACAACCCAACTGAAAGTCGGGCAGTAAGTTGCTATGTAATTTCTACTTCTAATATCGCGTGTAGACCCATAAAGATGAATATTTAGTATTATGAAGTCTAATGGAACGAGAGAATCTTAAAGCATAATTTTAAATCTTTTTTCTTTATGTTAAAAGGCTGGCCTAGTTTTTAAACCGTGCCAGTATTCACTTCATTATGCTCCATCACATCTTCCGCGGCCGGGGCCTCCAATTTCCGGGGTCGTTTCCGGCCTGCCGCCCGCCGGAGCCCGATGAACTGCCTTATCACACTATTGTGCATTTAAACTCAAAAATGGTTAACTGTCCAATAGAAAGTACTGGGTCTAGATGTAAATTTACGTTACAATGACGATTTGGCTTCGTCAAGAAAAGAATTGAAAAAAAACCGGCCAAGTGCAAGTATGAAAAGTCTAAGCCGCTTAAATGAATTACTTATTTGGCATGCAGGTCGATTAGTAAACTTAAGGCTTAGTTGCAACAGGATATTGTAAAATTCTTTCGGAAATGGGAGTTAGCCGGAAAAAACTTTTGTATTGAAAATCCTGTAGTCCACGCGAACGAAGTCGGGGCTCATTAGCATATAATAGCTAGCATAGCTATATGAGACCCAGTAACATTTTAACCGGCTTAAAAAAGCTTTTCAGTAGACAACCAGGTTAAGACACAGCCTTACGCTAATGTTCTCCGCCGGCTACAAACCGTTACAAATTATTACAGGCGTCGTTTCCCGTAATGGCTTTCAGGCCCTCCCATAATTCATGTGTCATCAATTATTCAGTAATTTATGACAATAAACGCCCTGATTATGGGTGGGTGTTACAAATATACACTGTGAATTAGACTGTTGGTCCTCGTGTAAGTATACAAATATTGAAACATGTTTTATATTACTTTAAGTTTTGTACGAAATCACTTTTTTGTTCTTTGGTTATTTAAAGTGTTTATCTCAACCTTATGTGTATGTGTTTTTTGTTAAGGCAACACTACAAAACCTAAGAATTTCTTCATAGGTTTCCTAACGATTTTTGCCTTCAACGTTAAAAAAACACAATGGTACGTGGCGGGATTCGAACTGGCATCATCTCACCAGACAAGCAACGACCTTAACTAATCGAAGAACGACGTTTTTAAAAATTACTCTTGAAACATTAAATGTATGTTGTATAATACCTTTGTGAGATATTTCTGTTATGTATCTAATGTATGGTTTTAAAAAATAATGGGGAGTAATGTATTATTACTCATAATACATTACTCCCCATTATTTTTCTTAAAAATCCAAGCGAACCCAGTTACAAAAGTAGTATCCAGAAATCACCGACTCCACTTCGCGTGACCTTCCATTAAACGTAGGTTTGTAACTACCAATTATTTCCCGTCCCTCGTTGCCACGTTGTAACGCCTTATAATCATCGTGATAGAGTCCATTATAGCCTGGCAGGGCTGGTCAGCGGGAATGAATTCTGTTATCATAAGTGTCCGCTGAGCTTTCACGGGGCATGTTCACATGACAATCGATTTATTATTTTGGATTAAACATTCAATATTCATGTTCTTGTATGTTTTCTAACATGTTATGAATTAAGACATTGTTTGTATATGGACTGTCTTAGACTATAACTTTTGAAGTAGGGATTATGTTTAGGGCTCTGAACCCAAATGGATAAACGAAACCCTTTTAGGATCTGTCTGTTTGTCTGTCCGTCAAGTTGACCCTTTTTCTCGAGAACGCGTAGAGGTAGAGTTTAGATACAGTTACAATATTACGGTGGCTTATATTATCTAATTTAGACCTAGTATCATGAAGTTGGGAATACTTAGTTACCAACCGAAAATAGTTAATTTGTGGTTCGCCATCTACCTAGTCACAACTATGCAAATATATTATCGATGCATACATATAAATAAATAAATATCACAAAACATCACATACATACATTTTTCTAATTCCGAAATAAATTGCTTAAGCACTTATGTTACAGATATCAGAATCAACAGTGGAAACAAATATACTTTAATATACGGAACGAACATTGATGTTCGTCACGCAAATATTTTTCCAGAGCGGGAATTGAACCCACAACTCTTGGAACCGCAGCCAGGATCACTAACCACTGTTATACCGAGCCAGTCTAATGTAATTTACATCGCTGTATTCAATAACAGCGGTGACTGCCTCGTTGGTCTATTGGAAGCAAGCACTGCGTAAGAACAAAATTTGGGTCGGGCAAAATGTGTGTAAGTTTTTCTGTAAAGAAATTACTCAACCCGGAGTTAAGAATGTACGTTAAGCCGGTGTTCCTGCGCCCGATCTCTCATCGGTCATGTCAGATTGCTGTCTCACCGAACTATGAGAGTAAGGGAACAGAGAGTGCACTTGTGTTTGCGCGCACACTTGTACTCTATATTATGCGCACTTGGCTGGTCTCAATTTACATCTGCCGCTATGGCTGAAATCGGTCGGACACCTTATTCATTACATAAATTGCCTTGGCAAAAAAGGCAAAACCGGCCATTTTAAAGCAATGGATTACGTATTAATAGCTCATTCGGATATCCTTTGCCGCGAGGCAACCGCGTTACTTACGGCAATTTGGCCGGGCATCGAACCTGGTCCTTAGGGACAAGGGTCTGCGGAAGAGCGGGATTACTTTTAATTAGATCCCTATAGATTAGCTTGTCTTCGATTCTTGTTGCCAGCTTAGAGATGGTATGTCGGCGAAGACTTTAGTATTGGAAATCGTACAATACATAAGTACATAAAATCACGCCTTTTTCCCAGAGGGGTTGGCAGAGATCACTTCCTGGCATGTGCTACGGTCCTAGCGCACTACTTTCGCTTCTTTCACATCCATCAATCTCTTCATGCATGCTCGTCGATTACTCTTGGAATATTGAGATATGGTTTATCAGAATATACGTGTATTATGCTGTTTCGACCAGAGAAGCGTCGATGACCGAATGGTTAAGGTCGTTAATTGCCTTGCAAGAGGTCGCCAGTTCAAACCCGCCCGCTATTTTTTTCAAATTTGATATTCGATTGTAGTAAGATTATTCAAAACTTTAACCTACGAAACGTGCAATACGAAGAAATTCTTGGGTTGTGTTGTCGACCAACCAGCACTTGGCCAGCGTAGTTGACTAAGGCCTTATCACCCTAATTTAGAGTGGGCCCGTACCCCAGCAGTCGGGACGTATATGGGCTGATATGACAAGAGAAAGAGCGGAACTGAAAATACGTATTAATTGTGCTGTACAAATAAGAAAAAGTAAAGTGACGTTAACGCTATTTAATCGTTTGTTACATTTTATAACATACTGTCTAAACAATTTGGTATGGGTACTCATTAGCATTAGGTACATAACTCTATCTACTTATACTTATTAAATGAAGTTTTTCCGTTTTATTTTTGTTAAGATTTGCTTTGTTATGTGAAACTGTTAGACCAATAGTAATGTCTTATTTGCGCGAATACTACACTTGAAGTAAAACTAATTTTACGGATTAAACTCGCGTGTATTGTTTCTAAACATATTATTTTTAGGGACCCGACGTTTTGAGCTCTTTGCAGCGCTCATGGTGGTACGGGCAAGACTAAAGATGACAGTGTCACTCAGATGTTTAATCACCAAGTTAGCCATTAATAAAAAAACATTTTTGAGATAGGCTATGAAAATCTGAATTCTGTTATTAAAAATTGTAAGTACTCTGTATAAATTCGTCTCATTGTCCCACCGAAACTTGAAATGTCAACCGCTGACATTCAAGGGGATTATATGTAATCTTATTACGGGATCATCCGCCTGGATTCTGTCTCGCTACGTTTCAATCAGAAAATACATTCTTTCCGAAACTTAATTCAAAGCATTGTTTTGTTAAAATTTAAAGAAAGATTATTTTAAAAGCATCGTTCATTTGTTTAGAACTGGAGAGGAATAATGACGGAATACATGGGTATACCAAAGCCGTCCTAAGTTGGCCGATTTGACACTTTTTATTTTATATTTTGCATTTATCCTTGTTAAGAGGAACATATCTAGCGAATCATAAAGAACAACTTTTAAAAATAAGACGTTATGTCAAAATGTCAAATGCACCTAATTATCTAATTTTTTTTTTATTACTTAAAATAATTGAATTATAAAAAGAAAACGTAAAATTTCCACTCTGTATTACGCTTTTACAAGGTTACGCCGCTTGAAACGTTTTCATAGTGACGTAATGGGTAATACTCACCAGGTATTTTTTAAAAATAAGATGAAGGATTTAATAAGTATTGTATTTTACAAATAAATATATTTTTAAATAAGAAACTTCAATTCAATGTTCTAGATGTGAATAAATGTTTTTAATAAAAAATTGCTATACTAGGGTATTTGACTATTTTTTTATTTTGATATATGTAGTTGGATGGACCACTCGAACACAAAGACACTGTTGAAAGTATCACTTTGATATCTGGATATCTCTACGAGATATTACAATTTTAATTGCACATTATTTGGGCGAGCTCAAAAACGCTCCATACAAACGTCGACTGGCGTGTGACGTCACACGCTAGTTTGTTGTATGCAGCGCCTAAGAAGTTTGTTCGGTAGGTTCATCAAAAGTTGCGTTTATTGATATGTTTTCATAATGAAAGATGTGACTAATTCTGTTATTAATAAGATGACAAAGAAATTTTAAATGATAAACTTTAAATGTCTTTTGTAGTCTCATTTCGCTAAAAACTTAAGTTTCGTTTTCATTAATAATATTGATTTACATAAATCTTACTGATTTTCATAAAAATGGCAAGCATAACAACCACAGTCAAATACCCTATTAGACCCTGCTTGGTTATAAAGTGGAAATAACTGTTACTTATATACTTCGGCAATTTTACCGTTGTCCCTCACTAGTGCAGTCAGTCTGACATGTGTCAAATCGGCCAACTTAGAGCGGCTCTGGTATAGTTACTTACATTGAATGAACATGGAAAATAAGACACTGATGCTCTTTTGTTTTTAAGCTTTCGAAAAGGGGTCGGCAAGTGGTCAGAAATGGCCAGTTTCCTTTTTCAACAGACTTCGAAAATGCTGTATTTATGCATGTTCATGACTTTTTAAATTGTGAGCATGTGGATTGAGCTCTATTCCAAAGATTTTTACAAGATCACAAGATTTATTAGTCGTATTAGGTTCCTTTAATACTTTTAAGGACTTTTATTCTAAAGATTTTTACTTCATCATCATCATCAGCCCATATATGTCCCCACTGCTGGGGCACGGGCCTCCCCATAACTAGGGCGATCCGGCCTAAGTCAACCACGCTGGCCAAGCGCGGGTTGGTCGACTACACAGCCTTAGAATTTATTCGTAGGTGTCAGGTTTCCCTCACGAGCACAACAAGATTTTTTACAAGATAACAAGATTTATAAGTCTTGTTAGGGTCTTTTAATATTTTTAAGCACCTAACAGTGTGTTTTACCGCCTCAAAAGATAAGATATATTATTACGTAATGACATCATCCCCCATTCTCACATAAGTAGACCTTTTATCTCTTTTTGAGGCAGAGATAGTGAATTCAATGATATTCAAAGTAGGTACTTGTCATATAAAACTAGTTTGACCTTCCAACATCTAATTCCAAACGGCGCGATGCAGTGTTCGAAAGGTCACGCAGACCGAGCGTTTGATAAGACAGCCTTTTCGCTGTAGCCCAATAAAAACCGTGATTGCCGCAGTGAGGGCTGCCTACCGACTACTTAAAAACAACTAAATATTAGTCTTTTATGGGTCTACACGCGTTATTAGGAGTAGCAAGTTACTTAGCTACTTACTGCCCGACGTTTCGACTGGGTTACACCCAGATTGCTACTCCTAATAACGCGTGTAGACCCATAAAAGACTAATATTTAGAGTAATGGAACACGAAAGTCTTAAAATCATACTTAAAAACAAGTAATAACTAGGATATCATAGAATTTACTAGTCTTTACTAATAGTATGAATCCGAAAGTCTGTCCGTCGCGCTTTCACGCCAAAACTAAATAAGCGTTATAATAAAATTTTATACCCAGATGCAATATTTTTTAAACGACAAAGCCAAAAGAGTGTACCTATGTCGCCATTGAGCCAGTCTAAGTTGTGAAAATATACATTCATTATTATCATCAAATCGATCAAATGATGATGATCATCGTCATCTTCATCAGCCCATATACGTCCCCAGTGCTCGGGCACGGGCCTACCCTAAGATGGGCGATAAGGCCTTAGTCAACCACTGGCCAAGTGCGGGTTATAATTTCTTCGTAGGTGTGCAGGTTTCCTTAGGATGTTTTCTTTCACCGTTAAAGCGTCGAATAACCGTATATATGAATTTCAAATTTGAATAACACAGTGGTACTCGTTCGTGGCGGTTATAACTGGCGACCTCTCGCATGGCAAGGAACGACCTAAACCACTCGGCCCTCGACAATTTTTTGGTTATTTAGCAATTCAGAATCTATACTGATATTTTAAAGCTGAAGTGTGTTTGTTTGTTTGAACGCGCTGATCTAAGGAACTACTGGTTCAAATTCAAAAACCTTTTGTGTAGGATAGACCAGTTATCGAGGAAGGCTTAAGGGTATATAACATCACGTTGCGACCTATAGGAGCAAAGAATCAGTGGAAAATGTGTAAAAAACGGGGGAAACGCGAACGAAGTCGCTGGCACAGCTAGTGTCTGATAAAAAAAGACTAACTGATAGAACTTGAGTTGATTTGTCTTACAATTGAAAAAAGCTCAACCTAGACCTCCACAGCTTTTTACTTGACATCCCTGGTACCGGCCCGTTTAGTTTAGTGGGGCATATATTAACCGTATCTGCTGTCTGTAGGCAGATAAGAAGGACATCTAGCGACGTAATCACGAGGAAAAATGAGAAAAAGCCCAAGGAAAATAAGCAGGTAAGTTTGTGCTCATGTAAGGTGAGCTTTGATAAGTAAAGTTGCTTTTCAGGCAGTAAATTTACTTGTAGTTATGAGGTTGTGTGTAATCTTAATTCGATCTGGTTTGAAGTGTCTTTTTGCTAACCCATCATCGTAACGATAACGTGACATCCGACAAATGGCTGACCTACCATGCTTTCCGAGGCACGGCATTAAATTCTACAGACAAGGTATAAAATACCTTACATTGATTAAAAACTCAACTTCCATGATTCAAACCTAGAATCTATCTGTGCTAATGCATTATTTTTACCCGAAAGATAAAAGTGGAAAGCAATAAATATTTTTAAATTTATTTTGAAAAATTATAATTCTTATGTGATAATATGTATTGTATGATGATCAATTGATGGCAGAAGCAAGTTTAGTATGACAAGCAGGCCAAAGATACAGGTCCAATGATATCATGCGAACCTCCCTCCCATACAGAATAAGCTTCTAAATAGCCAAGGGAGTAACGCAATAAGAAAAAAGTTTGGAAATAGGTGGATACGGACCAATACGGACAATG
Source organism: Maruca vitrata (assembly GCA_039566165.1). Taxonomy (NCBI): domain Eukaryota; kingdom Metazoa; phylum Arthropoda; class Insecta; order Lepidoptera; family Crambidae; genus Maruca; species Maruca vitrata. The sequence goes on along the minus strand of CM076912.1, from coordinate 14,851,154 downwards.
CCGAATAAGCATCAAATCCGAAACCACATCATAAGGCGTCGGACCAATTTCAACCATGGCGACTGATCTCAATGGAGATCAGTCAATAGCGCAGGACATATTATAGTGCACAAATACAAGTACACTCTCTGTTCCCGTACGGTGAGTCGGCAATCCCACTTGACTGATGGGAGAATGGAGCACAGGACCACCGGCTTAACGTGCTTTTCGAGGCACGGGCGTGCATCGGCCAACTTCCTGAGTCCGGTCTAAGCGATTTCTTAACAGAAAAACTCACACAAATGCTTCCCAGATTGATACGGGGACCTCTCGGTCCTAACGCAGCACTTGCTACCAATAGACAAACGAGGGAAAACAACAACATACTACGCGAACATATATTATACATCTAGGTCCTACAGTAGGCACATTTAACAGTCGGCATATCCAGCCGAATCAGCCCGCCTGCCCCACGGTTTCCGCCTGCAAGTGACATCTTTATGGCCGCTCTGTTAACACTGCATCCGCGATACACTCGCGCGCTCAACGGCATGTGAAAAGGCGGGTACAAGCGAGTGCAAAAGTAAGTGTTGATGTTGTAATGAATAGTGTTAGTTTCTTGTTACAAACGTTGTATCTGTGAATTGTAAACCAGTTACGTTCGCGCAACGACACTTATCGGTCCATTAGCTGCAATTAACTTTATCTCTATAATATTCGGTAATTCCAAGAAATAACTTCCAAGGCCAAATAGGTTACATCTTGAAGAAAGGTCAAATCAAAAATACCCGTAATGGACGAGCGTGCACAAAGAGGTTGATGGTTGTGGAAGAAGTAAAAGTGGTGTGCCAGGACCGTAGCACATGGCAGGAAGTAATATCTGCCTATCTCTCTGGGAAAAAGGCGTGATTCTATGTTTGTATGTATTCGTTAATTTAATATTGGTGTTATAATAAATCTGCATGTTTTATCTCGTATTTATATATATTATCGGTCTAAGCTACTGTGCACGGTTAATTAATCTTCTTTTTCGTCTCCATGGCAAATTCAAATGTGTCCGGTCCAGTACACGAACCGCGTTGCAGCCATTTACCCATTAAGTCACTCAGAGTAAAGGGTGCCGGACACATGCCAGGACATTAAACGAAACATTGTCTGTAGTGATTCGCATTCGCAGGCCGAATCCATATCACCTGTGAATCTAAACCTATTTTCCTTGCTTCGACCAACCTGAGTACGAATATAGCCGACCAGTTATTAATAGACACCTTAAATTAGACCGCTAATTGGATCGACCATAGCTCAAATTAGAAAGCCTTTGATTGAATCAACCGTCTTTCAACTATCAGAATTTCCATCATAGTGTGGGAGCAAAAATCAGTTTCACCTCAATAGGTATGAAAAGGAGCTAAAATAGGCTCCGTCGAGGTATTCCTGACTCGGGCGCGTTCACACGTGGGCAGTTTTCCGTCTGGACGCGCAGGAGTCAACACGCACGTGTCTTGATACACGGGGAGGAATTTGATGGAACTGGATGGATGGGTGGGCGTGATAGTAAGCGACCGTGACATCACATACATTCATCTGATCCCGTGGTAAGTAGCTTAAGCACTTGTGTTACGGGTATCAGAATCAACAGTGGATACACAAATTTACTTGAATATATTAAACTAGCTGTGCCAGCGACTTCGTTCGCGTTTTCCCCCGTTTTTTACACATTTTCCATTGTATCTTTGCTCCTATTGGTCGCAGCGTGATGTTATATAGCCTAAAGCCTTCCTCGATAAATGGTCTATACAACGCAAAAAGATTTTTTCAAATCGAACCAGTAGTTCCTGAGATTAGCGCGTTCAAACAAACAAACAAACAAACAAACTCTTCAGCTTTATAATATTAGTATAGATAACACACCCAGACACGGAACAAACACCGATGTTAAGCGCAATACACAATGAGCCCGCCGGGGCGCCGACATAGCCCGCCGACACAACCCGGCGGCATATTATGAAAAGAATTATGAATAAATCAGAAGTTTCTTTGTCGGTGTCGGCGGCCGCCGGGCTCAGTGTGTATTGCGCTTTAGGCACACAAATATTTGTACCAGGTGGGAATCGAACCCACGACTCTTGGAACCGTAGATGGTGACCTTGGGTCACTAACCATTAGCCCACCGAGCCAATCATATGAGGTCGTAGACATAGGGTCTATGTCTTTTGTGTCTGACAACGACATGTGGACCCCATGGCCACATAGAGGCATCATAGCATCAGATAGAGAGAGATATCTTGAAACTCTTTTATAATTAAAAAAATGCTTTTACTACGGTTTAGCACACAATGGATGAAAAGTAGAGATCATAACTGAAAACCGAGATATCAATTTATAACATGCAAAGACACAATATATTTCGTAGTTGAAAAGTAAAGCTCATCTGCTTAATAGTCACAATATGGTCTTTTGTGCTTGTCAACCTCATATGTGGATCTCACTACCGCTTACCATCAGATGGAGTGAGTACATCTTGTTAGCCTTTTATATATAAAAGAAATACCCAACCCTTTAATTGCACCTAATGAGCATGAAAATAAATCACATACCTACTTGATAAAATGTTATACCTAACACGGTCCCGCGCCGACTTCCCAGCATGTACACCCGGTCTTAATAGGGTATCCTAATAATTTCGCTAGATTACCGCACCCGATAAGTTTCGGCCTTGGCTCGAGGCCCAAATGTAGGCCAAACCTGGCGAAGATCTAGACGCGAGTTAGCGAGTAACAGCCTATTAACGGCCGGTGTAAAAACTGATGATCGATATTAAGGCGTAGCTATTTTATATTAATACTAGTGACCCGCCCTCACTTCACTTCGGGTATATTATACATAAAACCTTCCTCTTAAATCCCTCTAAAACCGCACCAAATTCGTGGTCTAGTTTTGAAGATTTAAGTATACATAGGGACAGAAAGACGCGGGAGACTACTACTTGCTTTATACTAAGTATGTAGTGATAAATTGATATCGTATATGTATTTCAATCTTTTTGCATTTATGTTTTTTATAGAGCTCTCGAGTCCTGCGCCTGAACTCTTGCCGTTCATTTATTTATTTATTTAAATTCTTGAAATTTTGTCGCCTATCTAGTGAATTTAATTATTGAAACAATAAACCTTTTTAATCATGAGTAAGTAGATTCCCAACAAGCATTTTTACTTTTATAGAATTATATTCGCAGATGTATTAAATTTTCATGCATTTGTTATATAAGTTTTGTACATTATATTTGTTATGAAATAAACGATTTTTATTTTTTTTTATTTTTATATTAAGTGAACGTACTTCGGATATTTATTTAATAAAAAAATCTGATGGATAATCCTGATAGTTTTGAATGAAATTTAGAATAAATAAAAAATACTTAAACGGTAAAAAATACGCTTATGTTTTGAAAACTTTTAATTGGCTCTGACAGCCAAATAGGTTTACGGCCAAGCACGTTTAGTTTTGACGCTATCGAAGTGATCGGCGCGGAAGTTTACCCAGTCAAAAGGTTAGCACATAGAATCACTTCGCCTAACTGGGGCAAGTTGGTTAGTGTCTAAAAATTAGCTTATATTCAGCCAAAGGCTCAGAGACTGAATAATGGAACGAGGTCCATTTGTAGGTGGGCGATGCAACGGGTGGTCAGAACGATTGGTTCAAAGTTAAAAAGTTAACGGGCATATTTAATTTAAGATTAGGACTCTTTTTTTTTTTTCTTAGAACGTTTTTTATGATCAGTGTCTGGAAATACAGTGTTTATGATTGAACAGGAAAGGGTCAAGACTTCAGAAAAAGGTATGCAACCTCCTTTTATTGCAGCATTGTACATTACATTCAACTCTTCGGGTTCTAGTCGGTACTGGCACTTTTGATTCGATTTCTGAGTGATGGGTTCGATTTTGAAAAATCGTCGTGATGGATGTCAAAATTAAAAAGTTATCGCCGATCAGACTTCGGATCTATGGTACAGGAGCAAGGCCGACGGATGTGCGCGGCGGCTCACGCCTGCCGCAGTGCGGAGAGCTGCGCCATTCGGCCTACGGCCACGGCCCGAACGCTTTTCAAAAAACGCAACTTTTTTTTTTTATTCCTCATCCCCACCATGGCAGCGGGAGTAAATCCTTTTGCCGCGCTCTTTTGAATGCAGCGTCAGATATTAAAGCGCTCCATGAATATTGCATTTTTTTTTCAAATTGAAATATTATTCACAACAGACACCAATGCTAAATCCGCGCTGTAATAAACAGGACTCGGTCACAGTTCGTGTTTCTGTTGAATTCGTTTACCGCAGTAGATTATGTTTTTAATTTTGGTACTTCTCTTTTACGAGTATTTAGCGTCAGATTTTGCAAGAAACATTTTATCGTTAAACATGTTTTTGACAAAGACGTTATTATTTTTATTTTAACTTTTTAGTGTTTTAATTTTAACAACGTATTTTTTCATAATAGATAACGCAATATTTTTTTACTTTACAGATCTTTTAATTTTTCTTTTTACGAATAGAAAAATAACCAATAACTATTACAACTATTTAAAATAAAATCGCGTTATTCAACAACCAATAGATTATGTCCAATCACAGTTACATTTCCAACGTCAAAAAGACACATTTCATGATCCGTCACTTTTTCCTGAAGCAAAAACTTAAAAACAAAAAACGTCTTATCTTTTAAAACAGTTGCACCAACTGCTCACTGCACTCAGATGCGTCGAGGTGCCGAGTTCCGGCACTCTGCCCGTTTTCATTTAGATTAATGGAAGCCATTGAGAGGGTCTCGACAGACGGTTTCCTTGCAGATTGGCTGGTAATCCGGCTCAAACCAATTTGTTAAAAGGCAGTATCTGACGTTGAAACATCTTGTTGTGTGTTGGGTGCAGAACGTATAGTTTTTTTTTGTGTACTGTTTCATTTCGCCTCTACCTGTCTGTCAGAGGTATTACTACATAGTATAAAACAAAGGTTCCCGCGTCTGTCTGTCCATATATTTGCTCAAATCTTTAAAACTACACATCGGATTTTCATATGGTTTTTTTTAAATAGATAGAGGTATTTAAGAGGACAGTTTTTATGCACATATAATATACCCAAAGCGAAGCGAGGGCGGAGCACTAGTTAAGTTAATTGTATCTTATATTAGTATACTGATCGTGATGAATCATGAATCATTGTGAGCTCGTAACTATTACAGACGTAACTCAATCGAATCTTCCGGCAGTAAGTAGTATATATCTCATTTCTTCTAATTAGATATTAGGACCCTTTGTACATTTTAATTGTAATGTTACTGAAAAGTTTATCTATATCTTCGTGGTTCGATTCCCACTCGGGGCAAATAATTGTGTGATGAACATCGGTGTTTGTTCCATGTATTTAAGTATGTATTTATAAATATCTATGTATGTATATAAGACTCTGACGCCCATAGTTCAAGTTCTGCTTAGTTTTAGTGTGTGGAAATGTCCCAGATATTTATTTAATAAAAACATTTCCGATTATAACCTACACCCAATGTACCACTCACGCTTGACCAAAAGCTTCTTTGCTCAGTGGATCCGCGTAGCAAACTTTAACCGACAGAAGAAGTTCGGTAACCAAATACCCGACCCGGAAAAGCGGCCATGCGCAAACATGACGCAGGAATACACAATTATTAAGCATTCCGAACTTGCGGTGCGGTTTCTCAAGGAGTAGAGTGGCCACAGGTTAAACTCCTCGGAATAGTTTTGAGCCTACTTGCTATGGTTTGGCTGGGCGTGCAGTTAGATACGGATATTTTCCGTTTGACCTATCGAATATGACGTCGTAGGATACGATTTGTTTTTTTTCTTTTTATTACAAAGATTTCCTTTTTCCTAACTGACATCATAACCGGACTTGCAGGGGAGCGGATGGCTCTCACCCCTAATATTATAAAGAACCTTTTACTAGCTCTGCATTTTCGATGGATAATCCCTTTTTGTTGTATGTAACATGACGTCATGGATATTTTTTCCCTTTTTGTTCCATACACACAAGCTTTTCTATACGCAGAAATATCATTTCGAGTTTATGTTTTTATCGCAATACAGTTATAGGATTACTAATATAAAAGTATGCATTTACGTCTGATAACTAATTTTTACTTATTAACATACTAGCAGACCCGGCGAACTTCGTATCGCCTTAACGTAGCTTTGATGCACTACTTTATTTTGTTAACCGACTTCAAAAAAGGAAGGGGTCTCTCAATTCGACCGTTTATATGCTTTTTATAGTTGACAGTCGTCCCATCTTAGGTATGCCGTATGAGTAAGTATCTATTCAATTTGAACTGGAATCCATAATATCCTCCATTTAAAATTTAATCCTTATATCCCTGGTCTCGCCATAACTGAGAACTTTACTAATCTCATATTTTTACTCATATCCAGCAATACAATAATTGCTTTCAAATGACTTCATTTGGCGTAACAAAATTTATTCGAACCAGTTTTTTGCCTACTTTCAAGGTAAATAAGGATAATGACAAAAACTATGAGTTAAATTTCAGAACGCAACAAACTTCGCATAGCTTATTTAGTGATCTGTGGTAATTTAACCGCGCCAACAATATTTTTTTTAAAGTTTTTGATAAAGTTTGTTTTGTTTTAAAGACTAAGAAGTTTTCTGTTTGCTAATAAGTGTTTGTTAATCAAATTTAGTTCACAGCTTAATATCGATTTTTGATAACTCTTCTACCCAATATTACAATAGGCCTATTTTGCTGGCTGCTGGATGAAGAAGGTATACTATTAAAATAATGGTTTGATATTTGGAATTCTCCCCGAGATATTACAATTTCAATAGCACATCATTTGGGTGAGCTCAAAACGCTTCATACAAATGTCGCAGCACACTATGACGTCACTACAACGTGTAATACTGTATACATATCGTAAGAACTTTGTTCAGCAGCTATATCAAATATTGCTTATACGAATATATTTTCATAGTATTATTTTCGGAAATAAAACTCAAACAAATAACTTACACAAATTAATGTCTAAAACAAATACCTAAATATAACAGTACCTAAAGTTTCGATACTTTTTACAAAAAAAATATTTCTGGACGCACACATGAACAGTTTTTGACAGGATTGGACAACGATACTCTATTCCAATTATGAAGCTTTTCGACAGATGTGAATTTAACACTACCAGGGAAGTACCTCTTAGAAATCGATACATAGCGGCAACGATTCTCGATTTGTAACTTATTTTAATCGAATTAACTTTCAAAAACTTAGATTGATAGAAATTGTCGAAAGAACAATATAAGACATGCAAAACTTCTAATCTTGTTTTTTGTCGAAAAAAAGAAATACATGATTGCATGCTTAGTATAATAATTATATAGATATATAATCACGTGAATAATTATAGTCAAGTTTTAAAAAAATTACACCGAGTGTAAAGGATCATAACAGTTATACTCTCGTGTTAAAAATTCGTCAATGAAGCAGCTCCATTGCCGCCAGATTCATTTTCATTCGCGAATGATCGGTTTAACTAACTGAATACTTGAGACACGTCACTATGTTTAAAAGTAAAACATAAACCATAGTACGTAACTGCATTCGCGCAAAAAAATATTATTATATTTTGAAGTCCAGATTTAGAAACAATAGTTAGATCAAAAACAATAAGTTAATTTTGCTTGTGAATTAATTGTAGAGTGTTTTTGTATACTTGTAAATTTTTATAATAACGATTTACTACCAAACCCAAAAAAAGATATTACATTGCATTTAAATGAAACGTGCAGAGTTACGTTCTTCGAAATGTCAAAAAAGACTTCATAATTGGAATAATGTTTAACAAAATGACTGACGTTTCATGTCAAGTCCCACGGGAACTCTGTAAAACGGGATAAAAAGTATCCTATGTCCTTCTCCTGGCTCTAAGCTACCTCCCTGCCAATTTTCAGCCAAATCTGTTCTGCCGATCTCGAGTTATAAGTGGTGTAACTAACACGACTTCCTTTTATATATATAGATTAAAGGTTATTCTCTCTATAATCTGAAAGATTGTAATCATGTTGTTTATTATGAACAATAATTAACATTATCGAAACATTTAACTGTGTTTGTTTACATTTATCAAAGTCACTTCGAATAAAATAAACAACGACCTCCGTTTGTGGTAATCGTAATCTTAATACAGTTGTAATTATTTTTTTATTGCTATCGCTTAAAAACATAAATAAAAGAACAATACGATTAGTGCTAATAAAGACCGAAGTTCCAGTTTCTCACTCGCAATTTTAATAATGCTGACCTTTTACTAACCTTTCCGGATATAGATCGAGACGTATTCGAAATTGTTAAAAAGAAATCTGTGTATCAATAGTACCTTAACATTGCCAACTTCTATGTCTTGCCTTAATATAAATAATAGAAACATTAACCAGCATTATTTAACATCAATGTTGTCCAACTTAAGAAGTAATAATAAGATGATTCTTTTTATATCTCTGTTGGTATTTTTATATCTATAATAGCAAACTTTTTAGCATGTGTTTTTCATATTATGTGTGTTAATTTTATGTGAATTAACACACATATGAAACGTACAATTGCAGTTTGTAAAGAAAATAAAGATTCCGAGTCCTTGTCCAGTGCCTAGGAATTAACTTTTTGAGTTTATTTAAAAATAACATGGAAAGATATTTTAAAAAAGCAACTATCAAACAGATTAATGACCTCGTTATTGTAGTCAGTCAACTAGATCACTTAAAATTGACAATAAACAATTAGTAACATTTGTACTGGGTACTCAAATAAGCTACAGAAAACACAAATTAAGCTACATTTAGATCTTCGTCATTATTAGCAGCCATTTATTGATTTAATACTGGCATATAAGAATACGCTGGCACTACATAATGTCTTACAAGCGCATTTTGCACATCTCAGATCATTCTAACCTAATTGAACATTGGCTGAGAACATTCCAAATAAAAAAGAATAAATAACATGTATATAACCTATTTCTAGATAGAACTATCTAGTTCGAACACTGGCTTAAAAGAACACGCGAATTTCCCCGAAAAAAAAGAACAACTCTAACCTATTTCCGTTCACTAAAAGCCCGGCTTTGCCCCTTTATGCGTCGTTATAATTGCACCTATTGGATGCGCCGCACAATGCATTCCTTTGACGTGCTCCAAAGCCGAACCGATAGGCGGGCGGCATTCAGTGTCAGAATTCCCTTTTTCCGACAGTCATTCAAAATGACGTTGCTCGTAATGTTTGTAGTTGGAAATGCGGTGTGCAGCGCTTTTGCATTTTTGAAGTTTACCAAGCGGCTGGATTTGACTGCGTGTCGGAATTATTGATGGATGTTTCGAATTAGCAAATACTGACTAATACTATAAATGTGATGGATACTTTGGCTGTCTATCTGTTGCTGTTTTAGGCAACAACTGAACCGAATTAAATAAATTTAATACAGATAGTCTGTAGTAGAACATATAAGTGCCTATATCCTTTATATAGGCGTCCAAAAGTAAAGTAAGGCAGATAGAAATTTGTGATATTATCACTTAACTGTCAACAACTGGCTTGCATAAGAAAAAAGCTAGTCGAAACCTTTGATAGAGAGCAGTGGACACTTGGACAGGTCTGGAGTGGGATTAACTTATACAGGGTTAAATATACTTAAGTTTTCTTTGACAGATATTAGCTACACTTTGAAAACATATTTTTAATTACTTTGCACTACTAAAAACGTCGATGGCCGAGTGGTTAAGGTCGTTGCTTGCCATGCGTTCAAACCCCGCCAGGTACCAATGTGTTTTTCAAATTTTAAATTCATATGTACCATCATTCGACGCTTTAACGGTGAAGGAAAACATCGTGAGGAAACCAGCACACCTGAGAGATTTTTCAACGGTGTGTGAAGCCATGTCAGAGGCCTACGGGCGGCGTAAACTCTGACACCAGGTTGTTCATCAACCACACGATAAGAAGAAGAAGAAGACTACTAACCCACTAAAACATTAGTTTACTTACTTGTTTTTAAAGGCAGACACCTCTACAATCCCACATTATACAAATCACAGAGTTAGCGTTCCACAGCGCTACTCCAACAAACATTTCCTTCGACTAATTAATCCTCTCGCCATCTTATCAGTTGACCTCGACAAATTGGCGTTGTAAAATAAAAAAAAAGCTAAGCTAGATTGTATGCTATCTGTGCCGCGAGACAGATGATATATAGTTCTGGGGCACGAAAGGTCAAGTGGTTGAAAGCTACGTTGTGATTGTGCGAATCGTTTCTTGTGAGGGCCTTAAGGGAATCGATGGAAGGCGGCTTAGACGTAGCTATTGTGGCGTTTACAATACGCATCTACGAAGATTAGTTTGCACAAAATAAGTGTCGAACTCATACTTGAATCTCACTACCGCTTTCCATCAGGTGGAGTGAGGTCATCTTGTTAACCTTTTATAAAATAAATGTTTATTTCGTTGTGTCATTTATTTCTATATTTTAAGAAAAAACTCTTGTTTTTGTATCTTAGCGTATGAGGCAAGATTTTTCACTCCTCAGACCTGTTTGTTTCCTGATTGTTCTATTTTATGATACAAAACTACGCACACTATGTTAGCCAGCCGTCTGGCTAGTTTTTGCATATCTTAATATATTTATTTGCATATTTATATAATGAATAAATATACATATTTTTGGCAAAGTCTTATTTTTTGGTCTGTTATAACTAAGAAGATTAAAAGTGTATGCAGTTTATTTTCATATGATATATTAGAATATGAACCGGTTTAGGTAACTGGTCATTTATTAAAATTTATAAATAGTTTTGGTTCATACTATAAATATGCCTGACTTATGTGATTCCTGCAATACATATTATTGCATTTGTATTTACTTATTGACTTCTAGCTAGTCATAGTAGCATATATTTCAATTGTCTGTCATCTGTGTACATATAGGTAGATACAAGTACCTCAAAAGCGCACATACATTTTTCGAGACAACTCTAAATAATCTGGAATAGAGTGAAATCGCGAGAATATTCCAGGCCATTATTAAGGCAAGTTTTATAGGCGGGGAAACTCTCCGGAAAATTAAGCTCTCTCCATATTTCCAGTTCTGTTGCCGCGAGCCACGTCTGCCTCAATATTCTATGCCGCGAATGGATTTAATGAACTGTTCATATGCCATGTATAATACTGTATGATGGCCTACTAACCGAATTTTTGCTTACTGCGCGACTTAATAACGTTTTTGCTACACGGTGATGCTTAAAGCTTTACGCTTGCTAGGATTCCTTGCCGTATTATTTAAAGCTTTACGCGTTGCAACGATTACTTGCAATATTATTTAAAAGCTTTCGGCTTCTCCGTTCGGGTGAAGTAGTTTTTCGTGTAAAGCATTGCTTCCTTATAGCGAAGTTGGTAAAAATGTGTTATATGTGTACCAAATTTCATTTAAATCAGAAAATTTGGCGTGAAAGCACAATAGAAAGACAAACATTTACATTTGTAATATTGGATAGTAAGGATAGAATATATCACTATGCAATGTTTGATAGATGATGTAAACTTAGTTATATTGAACCTTATAAATTACTTTACTTTATATCAAATCTTACAGTTAAACCGCTTACGATGACTACGTTGGTAACGATAAATAGCCTTAATTATAAAACTGAATATGTTCGGGATATTTACATTATATTTTAATGAGCTCCCGATATATCGACCCGTGATCATGGCACTACCGGATATATTTATTTTATAATTTGTGTAACCGTGACAACTTAAAGTTACATAAATAGCCTATAATATAACTGTTCCTTCATATAAATAGTTGGTATAGTATCCACAATTGGTGCAAAACTTAAGACAGGCAATATTGAGCCATGGGGTCGTGCCCACCGGCACTGAAAAAACTCTAAACGTCGGGTCTCTAAGTAATATCTTTAGTATGACATAATTTAATCCGTAAAAATTGTTTTCTTTCAAATGTATAGTGTTCGCGAAAATAATAAACAATAGTATTGAGCCAGTCAAACTCCTATTGGAACTCTTCCTAAAACAAATATAATGAATAACGGAAAGGTCCTTAGCACGACAACCTTACAATACCTCCCACACACCAGCTGACTACCACGTGGTCAAAAGTTCTCAACGACAAGCAAAAACAAGCATTAAGCTGTGTAGTTAGGGTCCTTATTGCAGCATTTCATCTCGGGGTAGAGCCTTGGCCTCAACGCCCACGCTTTGTTCATAGCCGCCTACAGAACAGCTGATCTCCACGTGACGAATATACACTAGAATAGTTTAGTTTACAGACATAGCTTACTCGTACGACGTAATTTAGATTAGGTATGAACCTACTATTTATGTTTGTATCAAACATAAATAAATAATTATTACACAAAATCACATACCCTGATCCCGTGGTAAGCACTTGTGTTACAGATATGAAATATACTTATGTCTCATATATACTTATTATACACCCAGACACGGAACAAACACCGATGTTCATCACACAAATATTTGACCCGAATGGGAATCAAACCCCATACTCTTGGAACCGCCAGGGTCACTAACTACTGTTCCACCGAGCCAAAAGTAAAGTTAAAAGTTTAAGGTACTCTTACAGCGTGTTCACACATACGATTTTTGGGCGATTTCAATATCGCATCGAGCGCGCGCGCAATCGAAATCGCCTAAAAATCACTAGGTGTGAACAGGCACATATAGCTTTTATGTCTGGCTGTGATCTGTCTATGTACCTATAATAAATAAATAACTGACTGCCTCGATGGTCTATTGGTAGCAAGTGCTACGTTAGGACCGAGAGGTCCCCGGTTCGAGTCCGGGGTCGGGCAAAATTTGTGTGAGTTTTCTGTAATTAAATTACTCAGCCCGGAGTTAGGAAGTTGGCGGTTGAACTCGGAAAGCACGTTAAGCCGGTGGTCCTGCGCCCGATCTCTCATCGGTCATGTCGGATTGCCGTCTCACCGAACTATGAGAGTAAGGGAATAGAGAGTGCACTTGTGCACTATAATATGTCCTGCGCACTTGGCTGATCTCAATTGAGATCGGCCGCCATGGCTGAAATCGGTCGGACGCCTTTATTTTTTATTTAAATAACTAAACCCGGCAAAAACTTCCAAAGTATAAATTTACTTATTAGTCTAGCACAGCATTGAAAGAAAACACCGATAGAAATACTAAAGGTACCCGGATACTAAGCCTTTACTACCTCGCTGTGCCTCGAGTTAGGAAGCTGGCGGTTGCACGCCCGTGCCTCGGAAAGCACGGTGGTCCAGCGCCCGATCCTCATCGGTCATGTCGGATTGCCATCTCACCGAACTACATATGAAGGTAAGGGAAGAGAGTGCACTTGTGTTTGCGCGTACACTTGTGCACAGTGCACACACTATAATATGTCCAGCGCAGTGGGCGGTTATCTATTAAGATCGGCCGCCATGGCCGAAATCTGTCGGACGCCATATTACTAAGCCTTGCTTAAAAAGTCGTTTAGTTCCCCTATTGGGATGTGAAGTTCATTGCGAAGGATTTTTACAAGAATCAGTACACAATAAAAAGTAAACATACTATATCTAAGACACTCTCTATTCCCTTACTCTCATAATCCGGTGAGACGGCAATCCGAAATGACCATGAGAGATTGGGCGCAGGACCAACGGCTTAACGTGCTTTCCGAGGCGCGGGCGTTCAACCGCCAACTTCCTAACACTGGGGCTGAGTAATTTCTTTACAGAAAAACTCACACAAATTTTGCCCGACCCCGGACTCGAACCGGGAGCTGGTAGCGCTTGCTACCAATAGACCAACTAGGCAGTTAAACCATATCTATACCTATCAACGATTATGGAAGCGAAACCAGTGTCTATATTATCCGGGGAAAGCATTATGAAATAAATCACAATACATTTCAAGTTTTCAAATGGATTTTTTATAAACCTGTAACATCCCACCTCTTTTATGCTTTGACGGTGAAGGATAACATTGTGAGGAAACCTGCACACCTATGAAGAAATTCTAAGGTTGTGTCCAAGTCAACCCGCACTTGGTCAGCGTGGATGACTAAGGCCTGATCGCCCTAGTTTAGAATAGGCCTGTGCAATGGGACCGTATATGGGCTGATGATGATGATGATGATGATGATGATGATGATCCCACCACTAGGCAAAGGTCGATTTCAAACCTATCCATGGAAGGCGATTTTCGCTAAACTAGAAGTCCCGATGGATGAATAAGGAAAGGAATGAATTACACAATTTTGAATGAGGAAGGAATATTTCGATCAACTTGACTAAAGCTAACGGTGCCTCCAATGACTGCAGTCAATCTAGTGTTCTATTGCACGATCAGCAATCAATAGATAGGTAATTATCTAATTATAAATTTCACAATAAAATAACAGCGGCCAATTGCACTTATATCGATCTCTGTGCAAACGACCCTGCGACTTGAACTTTAAAGGTTATTCAGGCAGAGCCTTCAAATGGGTTATGGTAAGGGTGGCCATGAAAAGAATGAACATTTCTTGGAATACACTTGTTGGTAAAAGTATCGTATACGGTAACATACTCGTTATTAGACAAGTCCAATAACTAATAGGTAACACACCTACTTTATTAGTAGTCATACGATAGCGTGTGTTCTTTTGACTTTTGATATTATGTTATGTTTAAGTAACTGAAATAAAAGGAACGTGTTTTATATGTCGTGTTACTTAATATTAGAGACAGAATTAATAATACATTTGACTTTTACTTCTCAATAATCGAAGATAACCCGCCCTCGCTTCGCTTCGGCTGCATTAACATAAAAACTATTCACCTGAAATCCTCTATCTATAAAAAACCCCATCAAATTCCGTTTCGAGTTTTAAAGATTTAAGCATATAGGTATAGGGAGATATGGACAGAGAAAGGGACTTTGTTTTGTACTATATAGTGATGATTTTTATACTATATTCCGATGTCTTAACATACGTATATTCATTAGTACGTTATCCTACTATAAAAATTCCATTATATACTAAGATCACGAAGTATTATAATTAACGACATCATTGTGTAGATTCAGAATTGATTATTTAAACAAACAAGCAATTACAAATAGGTATTATGACATACGTTCAAGGTTAAAAAGAAATAGATAATAAACTATTACCATATAGTATGGTTATAGTTAATATTTGAATCTATACTGATATTATAAAGCTGAAGAGTTTGTTTGTTTGTTTGTTTGTTTGTATGAACGCGCTAATCTCAGGAACTACTGGTTCGATTTGAAAAAATCTTTTTGCGTTGTATAGACCATTTACCGAGGAAGGCTTTAGGCTATATAACATCACGCTGCGACCAATAGGAGCAAAGATACAATGGAAAATGTGTAAAAAACGGGGAAACGCGAACGAAGTCGCTGGCACAGCTAGTACTCAATATGTCCGGGATATTTCCCATGATTGTTTGACTTATCGAGTTCCCGATATTTCGGCAACCGGTACAAGCGCCATGAACTTTAATAGTTTTAATAGTTAAGTAGTAGTAGTAGTTAGTAGTGATTTTTAATAGTTTTCGAGTTATGATTTTTTTCTAAACTTTTGAGAATAATACAAATCATCATTTTGAAAACTTCCATCTAAGTTATGAAGACAAATATTTTAAGCATTAAAGAAGAACTCATGAAAATTGATTTGCAAAAAGAATTTCTCAAAAAAGTCAAATATGTACATTTTTTCAGTCGGCTAGGT
Source organism: Maruca vitrata (assembly GCA_039566165.1). Lineage (NCBI taxonomy): Eukaryota > Metazoa > Arthropoda > Insecta > Lepidoptera > Crambidae > Maruca > Maruca vitrata. The sequence continues at coordinate 14,835,347 of CM076912.1, read as the reverse complement.
CAATTATGATGATGATGATGATGTATAGATTCAATACAATTGAACGCAGACGAAGACAGAGGCAAAGAATTACCTATGTTTTTGACATAGGTCCTGTATTGGTATCATACTACAATATCAGCACATTTACATTCATGTTTATTTAAAGAAATTGTTATCTTTTTATTCTTACTGACAAAATTAACGCAACTTCGTTTAAAGCGTATAGTGTATGTGTGTAAGTAATTGCATCGTACATACATGGAAATCTTAAAATATTGGTAGTTTTGAACGAAATGTCCGCCAAGTGGGGTTTCTGACCCGTACCCGTACAGTTATTTTTAAACACAATATTATTAACTGCCTCGTTGGTCTATTGGTAGCAAGTGCTGCGTTAGGACCGAGAAGTCCCCGGTTCGAGTTCGAGGTCGGGCAAAATTTGTGTGAGTTTTTCTACTTATAATAAAATTACTTAGCCTGGAGTTAGGCGGTTGAACGCCCGTGCCTCGGAAAGCACGTTAAGCCGGTGGTCCTGCGCCCGATCTCTCATCGGTCATGTCGGATTGCCGTCTCACCGAATTATGAGAGTAAGGGAATAGAGTGTGCACTTGTGTTTGCGCGTACACTTGTGCACTATAATATGTCCTGCGCACTTGGCTGATCTCAATTGAGATCGGCCGCCATGGCTGAAATCGGTCGGACGCCTTATTATTATTTTTTATATTAGGTATTTAAGTATACATTTATTAATATGTATGTATGTATATCAGTTTCTGACGCCCATAGTACAAGCTCTACTTAGTTTGGGGTCACATGACCGTGAGTGGAAATGTGCAATAATTTTTTTAAAAAAGATTTGTGTCACTTTTGTCACCGACTGTACTTCCGTCAAGTCATAACCAGTTGGCCCATATGGCATGGGGCTGACACCTCGTGACATAAACAACTGTCAGATTGTTCAATGAGCGAATTGGATAATCGGGCGCATGACCCGGCATCATGATAATAATATGATAACTGTATGTTCCAATCGCGCCATACATACGCATAACATTTATATGTTATGGACGCGAAATACGTGTATTTGTATCCAATAGAAAAACAAAGAAAAAATTGTATAATTGTATTCTAATTGTATGTAATAAAAGATAGCGAAAAAAAGAGTTTTTTTATCACAATCATAATATAAACACCTTTTTTTAACCTCACTCCACCTAAGCGTAAGCAGACGCGAGGTTCACATATGAGGTCGATAAGTACAATAGATCCTATTGAACCTGTCAACCTCACCCTGAAGGCCTTCTTAGATGCGGTATCACGCCTAAAGAGCCCAGGATTATATGGGGAACATTGAACCAGCTGATAGTTAAGTGTTAATAATATTGTGGCACCAAAAAGGCACATACTAGCGCTTTGTGGCTAGCGCCCCATACAGGCCAAGAAGTCCTAGGTTCAAGAGGAACTCGAACATTATACGAATAATAAAAACACACATTTATTGTTTAAAGCCCTTTGCGATTGATTAAGTATCCACAACATTTTAAACGGAGACCTTTTAAGCTATTGCATAGCTTTTATCGCGGGCTTTGAGCGCGGCGACCGAACCAAGAATTCCGTAACGAAAGAAACCTCACAATCGTCTAACGTCGTTTCAGTTCGGTAGACTTCGGCACGGTGTTTGTGTGCGTGCGGTTAGACGTATTGTACGACTCTACGAAACTCGCACGAATCGAGACGAGCTGCTCCGAAATCGGACGATGCTATACCGCGGCAGTTCCCGAGTGCCACACGTCTCTTTTTAACGCGGAGAATGCTTGATGCACCGTCACCTTGGGCAGGGATTTGCCCGAGGTGTTGTGTGGGACTCCCGGCTGCCGATCTAGAGATGGAAAGACCGACAGCTGCTCCTGGGCTAAGGTGCAATTTCAGGGGTGTACCCACTAAACTCCGCGGCATACCTCATCGCCTATTGGTGGTGCCGTGGTACCTGGCAAAGCCTTCAATCACAATTTAAACGGAGACCTCGTTATGGCACAAAAAGAAATTGTTACACCCTACCTATTCTTGTAATGACAGTATAGTTTGTGTACCATATCAAATAAACTAAAAAAAGTAATACAAGCTGAGATTATAGAAGACTAGTGACCGCCCTTCAATCGCTTCGGGTGAATTATACATAAAAACCTTCCTCTTGAGTCCCTTTCTATCAATCTATCCCTCTATTTATTAAAAAAAAAAAACATAAAAATCCGCGTAGTTTTAAAAATCCAAGTATATATACGGATTTAGGGACAGAAAATGTAACTTTGTTTTCTACTAGAATAGCTTTCCGCCCGCGACTTCGTCCGCGTAGAGACGTTAAACGGGTAAAACATTACTCCTTTATAGCGCAGTCGGTTAAAAAGTAGCCTATGTACTTTATCAGGCTCTGGACTATATCTGTACCAAATTTCATTTAAATCGGTTCAGTACTCTATGCGTGAAAGCGTAACAGACAGACAGACAGAGTTACTTTCGGATTTATAATATTAGTAAGGATAAGGATGTAGTGAAGTACTGTTAGATGATCTTATCGCTATGCCAATCTTGTATAGATAGCCCGCAGGTGAATCAAAATAAATGTTAAGTTAGAATAAGTATAAGCTACTAACTAAATCTTGCAAATGTAATACCTTTTTTGTCGGAATGTTGCGTTTTAGATAATATCTTGCTTAGAGTTTTGGCCTACGTCATCGTATCAAATTGAAGGATATGCATATTAATATACGAGTTATATGCTGGTGACCGTAACTAAAAGAATAATTCTTGCCGCGAATATTTCTTTGTCTCTTTTGAATTACTATGACCGCTTTGACCACTTTGACTTTTAGATAATAACTAAGACTGCATGTTATTTGTAACAAATTAAAATTTGTACAATGTTTTTCTTTAAGAACATATGCAGTTCTGCTTTTTAACTGGACACAATATTTATGTGATTGTTTCTTATATTTGAGCGAATATATCTAATATTTGCGATCATGGCCAAATCCCTTTGAAGATTTAACAATGTTTTCCAACCGAGTTTGGTTATGGCGACCAATCTAAAAGATCATTCAACTGCGCAGGACATATTTTGGCACAATTGTGTCAGCAAACACAGGTGTATTGGACTCATGGTTCCTTCACACTCATTGTTCCAGGAAACGGCAATCCGTCATAATGACAAATTCGGCTTAACGACCAACGAGACAGTCACATACACACACACAACCGATACTGAATTTCAAGCCTTTCGACAGATTTCCATTATTTAGACCACAATCAAATAAACATTATTATTTTGCATGATACAAATAAGCAGCCTTGAACTGTATTAGAGAAGAAAAAATATTGTTATCGCATAATCAGATTCGCAATGATAATTGTATTGCGTTTTATCTCAAAATGTTTGAGTGTCTGATAAAAATCAAATACTTATCTGTCGTATGAGTAAATCTCATCTCACAATACGTTAAATAAATAAATTACGAGACATACGCCTCCGAATCTAACTCACAAACTTCCCTATTTTCCATCCGTCGTAGTAAAATTTTCCCCTCGTATTTGCACAACGTCGCCCGCGAGAGTCCTGAGGAAATCTCAAACTTTTTCCCGTTTTCCCGTGCTTATAACGCATTCTCTTTTATTTTGCCTACGAACGCAGCGCAACAAGAAGATTTATCTGGCAAAACAGAATCGCGAACTTAGCCGTTGTAACGAAAATGGATGCTTAGACCTCGATTATTGGGGTGAATAGTTTCCTATTGGATGTACAAGGGTATAACAAAGGGGAATATAAGTGGAAAATTGTGTGAGAATCGCCGAAAAACGGCAGCCAACATCCGACATCGGCATTTCGCCGCAAGTGGCGCAGCCGACCGCACAAAGAGCCTGGCCCGCGGAGCAAGGTCGTGGACAATTATGGCGAAATGACAGCGCTGACAAGCAGCGGTGGGTCCGCCCCACCGCCAGCGCCTTCACCCGTTCCCGAGACCTTGTCTTGACCGTGAAAAAGACTACCCTATGGCCTATGGAATGTCCGAATCTGAGGCGGACCAACTTTAGTATGGCCGTCGACGTTTCAATCTGTGTTGCTGGCAGTTTTTGTTTGACAAAAAAAGTAGAGCGTTCGAAATTTGGAATTAGGGGTTGGACTCACCTGATATAGATGTCTCGTTCTGTCGGTGAAGGTCTCGGATCTCGGCACAGACTCGCGCGACAGCGGCGGGCGGCGGTGGCTGACTGGGCCCGGCTTGAGCCTCCGCCCGCGCGCCGCGCCCCGCGCCCAGCACAGTGGAGCCCGCGGCAGCGAGCCGCCTCCGCCGGCCTTGGGTGACGTCGCGACCGAATACGGTGCAAGTGCAGACTACGCTAGAGCTTACACGGCTTTTTTTTCATAATAGGCAAACAAGATGATCTCACTCCACCTGGTAGTAAGCGGTAACGAGATCCACATATGAGGTCGACAGGCACAATAGACCATATTGAGCCTGTCGCACTCACCCTGACGGCCTGCTTAAATGCCGTTTCACGCCCTGCCTAAAGAGCCCGAGATCATAGTAGGGAGGGAGAACTTGAGCTGGAAGGGCCTTCCTGCCTTAATGCATGCCACGGGGCAGAAAAAAGGAACTAAACCTCTTGGTCCGAGCCACCAGCGCCTGCATTGTATGTAGACGGTTTTTTCATCAGCAGCCTATATACGTCCAATGCTGGGACACAAGCCTATGATAAACTTGGGCGATCAAGCCTTAATCAACGCTAGCCAGATCCGGGTTGACTGAATTGTGTAGGAGGTAAAAGCAGAGGAACCTGCAACCCACTCGATATATTTTTTCGTCGGATTTCAATTTGAAAACACAGCGGTATGAGGCAAGGTTAGAACTGGCAACAGGTTAGGTAAGGTTAGGAAAAAACAAGTCACCATTTAGTATAGTGAATTGGCGGTTACGTAGAAATAAGCTTATTCTACGTGTTAGGTGATTTCATAAACACATTGTATTTTTCCCAGTTTGTATTTGAGAATTGCTTTTAAGATAAAGATTTTATTTAATTGTGTTTTTCTATTTACATATAAAGATTGTTGTTAATCAACCACTCTCCAAAATATGTTGATGTTATTAGTAGCAAGTTATTAACATTTATTTGTCATTGATGCTATTTTGAATTAATGACCCTGTTCTGTTTATAATGCTAAACAAGTATTTTAATCAAAGCAAGTTTCAAGCATTCATCAATTAAATTATGTAAATTTTCGACAATGATATAAGTTATACATAAATAAAAACATCACATACATTCCGGTTCCGAACAGGCAGCTTAAACACAATAAAAACTTTCGAAACTGTAAACAAACAAAGCTGCCACGAATCGATACAGCTCAGCTTGTACCCCAGCCGCAAACCTACCCTACCATCCCCGGCCAAACGGCTCACCGAGTCTCCCCTACACTGTGCCGTAGCGGATAAACAACATGCATTGTGGGCCCGATCTGTGGACCTACTCTCCCGAACACACACATTCCCCTAGCGACACGCAAAACAAACACACGATACATTGCCCCTATGTTCCCAACCAGCCCCTTCTAATACCAACTTGGCAAGCAATGGATAAGCTCAGGCACGCCGCGCGATCCCCCGCCGAACCAGGAGTGGATATCAAATAAATTTACTGCCCAGATAGTAGTCTAGCGTTATAGATTTTGGATTTAAGTCTCACGGTAGTACAAATCCAGGGTAAAACCATGTAGGTACCGTTTCTCATACTCGAATTGTGTGTATGGAAGAGGTATACGTGTATATTTGGTGGGGTGATATAAAATCTATTGAATAGTTGAAAAATTTGAGCTTTTTCAATGTGTAACCATGGCAGAAGTTGTGGATTCGATCTCCGACCTGTTCAAATATTTTTGTAAACATTATTATTATATTTTTGTGTGCCACTGTTGTTTTTGATATCCGTAGCACAACTCCATAAGCTACTTATCTATCTCTGAATCAGAACAATGTGTGAGATGTTGTGACTTTTTCGCCAATTATTTGTTTTTATGAAAATTCTTTGTACGGCATATTACATTAATATGAGAGACGTAGACTGAAAATATAATACCTACACTTGCCGATTGTCCGAAAATGAGAAAGAATTGGAGATTTTCGAAACCAACTGCAACAATATTGTGTATCACTACATAGTATAAAGCAAAGTCGCTTTCCCGTCTGTCTGTCCCTATGTATACTTCAATCTTTAAAACTTCACAACGGATTTTGATGCGATTTTTTCTAAGGGAAGACGGAGGTTTTTATGTAGGCATAATATATCCGAAGCGAAGCGAGGGCGGGTCACTAGTAATATAATATATCCAATTTCTCCACTTACCTAGAATAGGCTAGCTAACACAGATAGCAGATAGCCTAAATTAGACTCTTATATTGTAACACTCGTCAGCAAACAGTTTTATGTGCAATAAAAAATATATCTGTAGACGGTGACAACCTAGAGAAGCTCATAGTGACCGGAAAAATAGAAGGAAAGAGGCCTCGAGGACGCAGCCCCATACGTTGGTCCGACCAGTTCCGCGCCACACTCGACTCCTCAGTACACAACGCCTTACAGGAGTAGATGGAGAAACATCATAAAGGAGAAAGTGATGAATAATGGTGGTCACGACCCTCAGCATTGAGGAAACGACGCAAGGAGGCAGGAGGAGTAGTAGTATATCTATACTAATATTCTAAAGCTGAAGAGTTTGTTTATTTGTTTGTTTGAACGCGCGAATCTCAGAAACTACTGGTTCGATTTGAAAAAATCTTTTTGCGTTGTATAGAGCATTTATCGAGGAAGGCTTTAGGCTATATAACATCACGCTGCGACCAATAGGAGCAAAGATACAATGGAAAATGTGTAAAAAACGGGGGAAACGCGAAAGAAGTCGCTGGCACAGCTAGTACCATATATCTTTAGTTTGCCTTTAATAATCCCAAAGGGCAAAACGACTTGCATTAACAAAACTGTCGCGCTACCTGGTAGCTCGTTCTTGCGTCTCCCCGCGGTGCAATGCAAACGACGATGCATTCCCAAGTCCTTCAGGGAATACGGACGAGTCGCTTGTTTCGTAAACGCGACAACGTTTACACTCGTAAAGAATGAATTGTGAAATGTTACCTTTTTTAAAGAGTTGACGCGCTTGTTGAGAGCACATAGCGCGATGACCAATATTATTAATATACAGCTCAAGAGTTTGTTTGTCTGAACGCGTTAATCTTAGGAACTGCTAATACGAATTGAAAAAATATTTTTGTGTTGAATAGATAATTTATTGAGGAAGGCTTAAGGCTATATAACAACGCGCCGCGACCAATAGGAGAAGTTAACAGTAGGAAATGTGAAAAAAATGGAGGAAACACAGACGAAGTCGCTGGCACAGCTAGTATAGTAATAAAAATACTTCGTCACTACATAGTATAAAGTCGAGTCAAAGTCCCTTCCTGCGTCTGTCTGTATGTATGTATGCTTAAAACTTCCAAACTACTCCACGGATTTTGATGGGATTACATTTTCATAGATTTTGTTCGATATACCCGAAGCGAAGCGAGGTCACTGGTTAAATATATTGCCAAAAATAATTACATATAAGTTTGTCAGGTATCGCCAGGACGCTAGTTCGACTCGAAATACATAGGGTCCCGTACCCGAAGGGTAAAACAGAAACCTAATAAAAAATACTTTCCTCTCTGTCAGTCTGTATATTTTCATGTTTTACCTCAAAAACCGCAATAGCTAATACAAAACTATTACTTTTTCACAAACAATCCATATTTGTTACGGTAATTACAACAAATACTTACGTATTAAAAAGAAAAATATAAAAAATGGCCCCTTCCCTTTGTCTCACCTGTTATTGATAGCTATGTGTGCATTCTACCATGTTGTATTATTGATTAGACATTTTTTTCTTTCTTTCTTTCAAAATACATGATACGGAACCTTATTTAAACAAGTCCAACTTGCACTTGACGACTTTTTATATGTACCTGTTCATATAATCGGAATAGCAAATATGCTACCCACTCATATCTAAAACCTTCGATTGTTTGTTCCTCAAAAGCCTTCCTCAATAGCCGTCCTCTGTAGCTCAGTGCTCCGAAGAGGCTGCGCGGGCAATTCGTGTGTCTCACATTTATCCTACAATTGGAGTGGCCAGGTAATGGATTGTAGAGACGACCCGGTCGCCTCTGAGTCGATGTATCGATTATTTAGAAGCCTTATCGATTCGCATTTGATTGAATTGTGAATAATATCATTACTTATTTTTTTATAATAGGCTAACAAGTTGACATCACTTCACCTGATGGTACGCGGTAGTGAGATCCAAATAAATATATTAGACGCTATGTTCATATTTTCCATACAATGATAGTAAGTTAACCAATAAAATAAAGGGAATAGCCATTATTCTTGCGGATCAGTTATCATTCACATTGCTTTGTATAGTTATAATTAGTATCTATGAATAAACATACATTGATGGTGATAAATGTTAAATATGCAGCTGATAAAAGAGAAATGGATAAAAAACATTAATCACTCATAATTAACACAAATGTATTTTCTTAAATTAATATGCTAATGTATAATGCTGCCTTCGATTTTTTAACCAAAACGCGTAACAGTTACAAACGCATATCGCTAAGTTAAAGCATACAGAATTCGAATCGAATGACTTGATAACACCATACTGATTTATAATAATAATATAGATTAATTTTATCAGACAACAGAGACCATTAATTTGTTTTTTATCCCGCTTTACCTGCATCCAGATCCAGCCTTACACTTAACACCTTTCTGATACTCAGATTCGGAAAATCCATAGGTTAGGAAAGAGATCATACATCTTAGAACCGACATTCAGGTGGGAGACATTTTGTCGACCGGTTGCTGTTACCACCATACAGTTGTGTAAAACCCGCCAAGTGACTCTGGCCTCTCTCGGTCAGGTCGCGTTCCGGGATCAGCACTGTACGAACCGGAGCCAGGGGGGACCATTGCTGCGGCAAGCGCCGGACCAGTGGAGTCTTAGCGGCGGTATTGTGTGGGCGGGGCGGGTCAGCCCGCCGGCCAGGGAGACCCGTAGAGACGAGGTGGTGCGGGGATACCCTTCCGTTCGACGGACTGGCCAACTCGGACCCGCACAGCTCAATACCAATGCGAGACTCCACGCCTTGTCTCGTTGTTGCCGCAGCAGTGGTCTCCTCTTTCACGGCTTTCAGGGTGAGCGACAGGCTCAATATGGTATATTGTGCCTGTCGACCTCATATTTGGATCTCACTACCGCTTACCATCAGGTGGAGTGAGGTCATCTTGTTAGCCTCATATAAAAAAAAAACATTCATGGTCAGCTTCATACTACGGCATAGCTACGGCTGCATAGTAAATGTACGTAGAATCTGTAGTGTACTATGCAGCCGAGGCTTCAAGCAGTCCATCCTGTCTGCTTGATGCTGTCCGTGTATCGTTCACTTTGTCCGATACACAGTGAATGATACACGGACAGCTTACCCGAACACTTAACTTCTGATGTTCGGAATCGGAAAGTCTTCTTTCCGAATCAGAATCTGTTTTGGCCCTAACACTTAACTTTCTGATGTTCGGAATCGGAAAGTCTTCTTTCCGAATCCGAACCTGTTTTTCCGTTGTAGGGGCGACAGGGCCGCCTCTAGGGCTCATGCATAATTCCTCGACGCGGGCGCGGCCTGACGCCGCATTGGGGCCCAGGGGACGGACCCGCCCGTTATTTTCTTAACGCAATCGCCCGATTAGGCTTTCGCCTTTGATGAGCACGACTCGACTCGACTTGGCTCGGCTCGACTTCACACGCAATGGAGTTAAAATCACTTGATTCGCTCCCGTTTGGAGAGCTAATGACACTTGACGCGTTTGTCATGGGTTTAAAGGTAGGAGTAGGACTGAGCTTACGGAAGAACTTGCGTAGATATGTTTTCTTCCTAGACTAAGTAACTGTGCTGTTCATGTTATTTTATGTACGTAAATAGTCGTAAATTTTCAATTTACTTTTTGCCTAATTTTAATTATTTGTCATATATTAATAATCTTTGCCGTAGTTACAGTTTTTATTCCTATAAAATAAAAAAAAAACCTTTTATAAAAAATATTTTACTAGTTTTATAATTGTAATTCACTACATAGTATAAAAGCAAAGTCTTTTCCCGCGTCAGTCTGTCCCTGTGTATGCTTAAATCTTTAAAACTACACAACGGAATTTAATGAGGGTTATAAGAGGAAGGTTTTATGTATAATATACCTATAAAAGACTTAGTCGTAGCTTTATACATGAACACATTTAAGTAATCGCATTTAAATATGTTTTACTCATAACAACTCTAGGACAGATCAGAATACGTAATATTAGCTTGTAATATCATATCTCCGTAGACAATAAAATAAAAAGTGGTCTAAATAGAATGCCTGTTGAAATCGGTTGAAACAAGTAGCCTTTGTAACTTCTAACTCAGTGAAGACTCGAATTAAATAAACTCCTTACCACTATGTTACCGTGTATCTAATAGATAGAGTCGCGTGCGCGGTATCGTCAGGTCAAGAGGTCACCAAGAAGGTCAGTCCGATGTGAATCATACAATACCTGCAATCTACGTCTGACCATAGATACCGTTTGCTCTGGAGACGGCTGGAGAGGTGATCAAGTCGAAGTAAGAATGTGGCCAACCATTTTCAAGTAATAATAAAAAGGCGTCCGCCGGTCCGACCGATTTCAGCCATGGCGGCCGATCTCAATTGAGATCAGCCAAGTGCACAAGTCTGCGCGCAAACACAAGTGCACTCTCTATTCCCTTACTCTCATAATGCGCAGGACCACCGGCTTAACGTGCTTTCTGAGGCAAAGGCGTTCAACCGCCAACTTCCTAACTCCGGGCTGAGTAATTTCTGTACAGAAAAACTAACACAAATTTTGCCCGACCCCGGACTCGAACCGTGGACTTCTCCTAACGCAGCACTTGCAACCAATAGACCAACGAGGCAGTAAAGTTTTCAAGTACTAATCAATCAACCAATCATCAATCAATACCAACCAACTGAGCAAACGTAGTGTGGGACGCCCTCAGGCTAGGTTAAGTGACGATTCGCAAGAGACCAGGCCGAAGTCGACAGGCCTTCAGGCCCGGATGTCACCCTGATGGGACTACAGCGGGCGATGGATCGGATCGTCCACACTATCGTAGATCATTGTCGTGGATATCCCCTTAGGTGGCCATAATTTAGGGTCGAGCTTAGGAAAGCAAACGCTGAGGGTGGGGTTCGTTGATTTCAAAATGAAAATGTCTTCATTTATACAGGGTGTAACAGGGGGGGTGGATCATCGTAAGTCAATCGATGGGGGACTTCAATACCTATCGATATAACCCCCATGTATGTTCAGCGATTTTCAATAGTTCCAAAGTTATTGAGATTTTTGTGAAATTTTTGTAAGAAGCCGGAATTCAGTATAAAAGTCTTCACTGTAGCTTAACTACTGGACCTGCTTGCATGATTTTTTTTCTAGAAATAGTTCAATAGTGGGTCTTTATAATTACGATACCGATTTGAGTCATAACCCTATCATATTGGAGTAAAAAAATAATTCTTCACAAAAGTTGTACGAATCGAATTGTGTCTACCAACTTTCAAAGCCTCCAGTGAAAAAAAGTGCTTGTGTTTTTTTTCTAGAACTTATTTTAAAAACTACCTACATCCATAGATAGTATACCCTGAAAATTTTATACCGCTAATGCCAGAGCATCAGAACGAAAATTAAACACGAATGGCACAGGTGCCATAAATCAGTGTTTTTATTTTTCATGTAAAACTTTAATTTTAAAATAGAACGATATGTTTTAGCAAATTTATGCTATGTTAGTAACATTAGTAGCAGTAATTTTACAGAATTGAAAATTAAAGGGGAGAATATCAAACAAAGAAAATTTACATAATTTTTGTTAATTATTTTTTTTACAGTAAGTGTTCATAATGAGCATTATTATTGGCTAGGCATTATTGATTAGGTCCAGTAGTTAAGCTACAGTGAAGACCTTTATACTGAATTTTGGCTTTTTACTTAAATTTCACAAAAATCTCAATAACTTTGAAACCATTGAAAATCGCAACACACACTAGGGGGTTATATCGATAGGTATTAAAGTCCTCCATCGATTGACTTACGATGATCCACCCCTCCTGTTACACCCTGTATAGGCAATTTACATGCACTTATAAATCGTCACATTAGTAATAATAAGATTCTACCTAGATTCGCAGTGCGTTCCCAGAACAACTCTTGTGCGTGACGAGAAGGAACATAAGTAGCAGCGTCGGGCAGTAAGTAGCTATGTAATTTGCTACTCTTAGTATCGCGTGTAGACCCATAAAGACTAATTTTAGTGTAAGGAACATAAGATTTTAGACTTTCGCGTTCCATTTCACTATTAGAAGACCGGCGGCGCCAGTTTGCTCGCGACCACGATTGGTGTAACCCAGTCGAAACGTCGGGCTGTAAGTTCCTATGTATTTGCTACTCTTAATATCGCGTGTAGGCTTGAAAAGACTAATATTTAGAAAGGGAACATTCCAGGTGTTTCAGGATTTCTTTCACCCTGGAAAAAAAGGTGGAGTGACGATCTACGCGAGACGGCTAGTGGGAGTTGGCTGTAGTAGCCGAGAATAGACGGGAGTCGTGAGTATCTGGGGTAGCCTATGTCCAGCAGTGGACTAAGTTATAGGTTGACATAATCATTGTATACGCACAAGTGAGCGAGCAAGTACTTGTAAACGAATATGGTTCTTTCTTCTTCTATTTCTATTCTAGAAGTATATAGCTTAACTGATCGTCATAGATTAAAAAAAATACTTAGGTACTTTGTTTTATGAACATTGCAATATAATTATTTTAAAAACATTGTTATTTCACACTCACACAAAATTCTTCGGCGAGTTTCCAAAGTAATAAAATTATTCGTTTTCAGCAGGAAGATTATGCCTCTCCAGCTGTATCAGCTATCTAAGTTCGTAACTAATCGCCAAGTTTTCTGCACTCGGTTTCATAGAAATTCTGTGCAATTGGCAGTATGAACTGAAAACTTCTAACAAACGTTTATAAACTTTGTATTTTAACGTGTACAAGTCACCGACGTATACCAAGCGAATAAATAGTAAAATAATATTATCTAAATACCTAACCCCGCAATACTTATTAATAAACATGTCAAAGTATTAGGAAAATATGCGCTTCCATAACTCATGTTTTTGATAAATGATTGCTTTAATTTTATAATTCGCCGGTGTTGGTGTCACATCTAATATATTGCGAAACAATACTATAATAGGCTAGTTGAAAAGATTTGGAAATATGTATATAAATATACCTTGGTATCAATTTTGTTCCAAAAAATAAATTATTTTAGGATTTTTTGTTAAAAAAATGATTGTTCATTGGAAAACCTATGCCAGCCGATTTATTTTTAGTGAAAACAGGCCTATTTAGGTGTTGATGTTGAAGTTCAAGTAGAAACAATTTAATTTAGTCCCCATAAGATGATTTAATGTTGTTTGGGACATCCTCTCGTAGCGTAGTAATTGCTACACGTGTAACGTGTCCGTAGCATGGCTGCTACGAGTTTAGAGACTACTACGGCGCTCGCTCAGTACGAACATGATTTCCGCTCTGCGTCTACGAATTCTACGATGTATCCGACAGTTTCTGTTTAGAAATTATTATAAAGGTGATAATTTAGTTATGATAATTACGCAATAGGTACTGCGGTATGCCTTAGGAGAATAAATGCAAGTACTAATCAGGTGATCGGAGGCGAAAATCGTTATTTATTGTTTCTATACTAAAATTAGGTAATAAATACCTACAGCATAGCTACTACGAGCGGGCATGAAAAACAATTATTTCTCTTTCCCTCTCCGAGTTCTTAGACGACACTTGTCTAGCGACGAGCCAGCTTATATAACACTCGTAGCTTAAGTTAAAACCTGCAATTTCCTGACGTGAAGAGGGGTACACGTTTAATTGCAAATTAAACCGTTATCGCTGTGAAACAGAGAGAGATAAAGCCTGGAATGGTAGCGAGTTACGACCTACGCCTGCGATCGATCTGAATTTCACTATAGTAGAATAAATTGCAATACAAAAATGTGTTCTTTAGGCACTATGTCAAGGCCGTTGACTAATTAGTGGCGTTTATCAAGACTTGCTTTCCGCTATCGGGAAAAGGAACCATTTCTCAGTTTTAATATATAACATACATTTGAGTATCAAATTTTACAGAAGTTACTTTTACGCATTTCCGTCGCGATTTTTATGACAAAACTCGGTCAGATTTAACTATTTGACTTTCTTTTTATTGACTGAACCGATTTAAGTGAAATTGGGATACAGATACTAAAGAGCAGATAGAAAATAAATACGCTACTTTTGAACAAAAATTGCCATTAATAAGAATTTAATGTTTTGTGCTATAAACGACTTATTGAAAGCCAGTTTTTGAGTAAAAAAAAGGGTAACTTGTAGAATTCATAATCTTAGTGAGCTAGGTTAAAGCTTGGTTTGCATAAAGTTCATGCATCACAAACTTGCTTAGTGTTGAATTACGTCATATGGGCCCATTCTCGCTCTTACGAGACAATTCTAGTTTATACAATATTTTACCTTGTATTATGAGGGCTGCCACTACCATATAAGCCGGGCAGAATTATAGACAGATTACATTTATTGAACCTAAAGTAAATATTCGTCTCTCATAAATATATCAGCATACTATCGTATCTGATTAGATACGATTGTATGCAGAATAGTTTTTAAATTAATTATTTATTTATAATTCACGTCAGATAATTTATAAACTCATTACGATATCTCAAAGAGGCAGAAAAACGAAGAGCTTTATGGAAGCCCTTCGGTTTACACGATATACAATCAAAATAGTAACTATAATCTAGTAACCTTAGTATGAATGGGTTCGTCGAAGTAACAACCAAATTGATCTAACAAAAGTAAGTGGACAAAGGAAAAGGAGAAATGGGGTTACACGTGTCGGACTGATGGTGAAGTGTGCATCGCCGAGGTGCTGGCGCAGCATTTCGGTGCCTCGTGGATCTCCGCAGGTCACGTTGAACGCTGTGCGAAGTTCGTCTGCTGAATGCGACACCTTACGCTTGCTCGGTGTTAGCGTAGATCCGTAACAAGCTTTTAGTTTTTGTGGTTCCAGATACATCATCTGTGAAAAAGTCAACTTTCTAACGTGTTTGTTGAGCTAGTATCCTATCACAGACAGGCAAACAGACCACTAATTTAAATTAGTAGGGCCCCGTTGACACCGTTCGAGTACGATAGCATAAAAACTTCACTATTTAAACATTTAGGCTGTGTCACCCCTAATAGCTCTAGATGGTAGAAATAGTAGAAATGGTAGGAATAGATAGTACCGTTATGATATCGTCTTACGACATCCGCAGTGAATGGCACACGGTCCGTTTGCTTAAACCATGGCCGGTCCCGTCGATTGAGTTCAAATGTGTGTGAGACACAGCAATGTTTATTTTAAAGGAAACTACGTTCTTCATGTAGAAGTTTAACTAAACTCTTTGACTATTTTTATTTCCGGGAATTCGTTTATCCTGTAAATATTGCTCTCTAATATTGAAGTAGGTTAAATTGCATTTCTTACATTTACGTCTCTATATATCTTTACCAAAGATAGATCTGTGTACCATATGTCATTCAAATAAGTTCAGTTGATTCGACGAACAGAGTTTCTTCTGGATTTATAAAATTAATTTCTGCATTAGATGTTAAAATATCCAAAAAGACGTGTGGCACTCGGGGACTGCCGCAGTATAGCTATTGGATAGCATCGTCCGATTTCGGGGCAGCTCGTCTCGATTCGTGCAAGTTTCGCAGAGTCATACAATACGTGTACTCGCACGCATACAAACACCGAGCCGACCTCTACCGAACTGAAACGACGTTAGACCAGTGTGAGGTATTTTCGTTAAGGAAGTTCTTGGTTCGGTCGCCGCGGTCAACAGCCGCGGTAAAAGCTATGCCATAGCTTAAAAATCAAATAGCAGTAGTAGTGCATAATGAAAGCCATCTGCTGCCGCGCAAGTCCGGTGATGATAACGAGACTACCCCGAGCCATCATCGTAAGTCAGTAAGGGAAAAAACAAGAAGTGCATCCCACAAAATATGAAATAAATAAGGCATGATTGCAGCCATTTAATAAGCTCAATATTAGGATTAAGGTTTGTCCGCATAGCGTAAAAGCGCTAGAAAGCGGATTACGAAGTTTTACTTAACGTTTTTCGCTTTGAAATCATAAAATAAACAAGTCAATTAAATCCTCAGTCAACCGCGGTGCCCTTGAGGCCGCCGCAGGAAATAAATAGCTTCAGAGGCAAAGAAAAAAAGTGCAATGGAATATTTTAATTCCAGCCGGCAATGGTGTATAACGAAATCGATTTACAATGAGGCAAAGGAATGATTGGAGTAGTATTATTTTAGAGGATCGTTTTAAAAGTTAATTAATTTGAAGGCTCAAGCAATACCTACTCTCAAGCATAAACAAGATCTTAGTCAAAGACAAAGTATTTATTTTCATTCGTGAATGCGCAAAGGTTAGTATCAATGTCATAGTTAGTGCGTTATATAATTAGCCTTATCCTTATTGCTGGCCATAAAAACATATACCTACAAATTAAACACAAAGTGAACTACTATTATAGATCAGCGTCAGTCGCCATCTCTGAAAATTTTTATTTATTTTACAAACTCCAAAAAGTTTAACATTGTTTACACTACTCACTTCTCTCATCTCTACACTGTGTAGCCTATTAATTAACTCCCGTTGACACACAACACGTTGATTCATTAGTATTGTACCTATTATACCAATAGCCGACCGAGCGTGAACTTCACAAGCCCAGATGCAATCAAATATAGTGTTTGAATAAACATCGTTAAACATATACAGAGTCTCTAGCACAACGACAATTACGTATAGAGATCATCATCAGCCCAAATACGTCCCCACTGCTAGGGCACGGGCCTACCCTAAGGGTCATAAGGCCTAGTCAACCACCCTGGCGGTTGTGCGGGTTGGTCAACTACACAACCTTAGAATTTCAGGTGTACAGGATTCCTCACTATGTATTCCTTCACCGTTAAAGCGTCGAATATTCGTAAGAATTCCAAATTTTGAAAACACAGTGGTACGAGTCGGGGCTTGAACTGGCGACCTCTCGCATGGCAAGCAACGACCTTAACCACTCGGTCAGTGACGATTTTACATATAGAGATAATTATGCTTAAAACCTTTCAGTGTTCTTACTGATATTTAAATGCGTAATCCACTATGCTTGGGTGACTTATCTGATTCGGTGAAACAGAGGTTAGTTCGGTTCCAAGAGTTGTGGCTTCGATTCCTGCCCGGATATTACTGATATTATAAATGGAACTCTGTCGTGCTATCACTCCAAAACTACTGAACCGATTTAAATGAAATTTGTTACATAGATAGTCTAGCCCGTGAAAAGAGATTTAAAAGCAAATAAAGAATTTTGTACGTTCGTTTTATTAAAATAATTTAAGTTCGCTTTCTAAAGGGAGTAATGTTGTATTCGACTGCACTTTTTTTTCGGGAAATGCCTACCTATACAAGCCAATTAAGCGTAACACCAACAATATAATATTATAACTTATTCATCAATACATAGTATAAAACCAAGTCGCTGTCACTGTATGTCCGTATGTATGCTTAGATCTTTAAAACTATGCAACATATTTTGATGCGGTTTTTTTTAATAGATAGAGTGATTCTAAAGGAAAGGAAGGTTTGTATGTAAAATTTACTCGAAGTGAAGCGAGGGTGGGTCACTAGTACATTATATTTCACAAAAAAATAGAAAACAATCAGTAAAATACGTTGTATATGAATAATGACCTGAATGCGTGTTGATAACCTAATTTAAATATGGAAATGGATATTCTCAATTTCGCATCAATAATGATGACGTCATTTGCGAGCGAGACGCGCATGTAGGTACGCATACGAACAATGCAGTTGAAATTCGAATGGCGGATGGAACAAGAGACGATCTATACTAAAATTAAATTGAATCTGGCCAGTGTTTCCACGTGAGTGATGGCCAAATAGACGAGACCTCTGGTGTTTCATTAAGACGGTTCGGTTTGTGGAACAATTGCAGGAGAGCCAGGGGTCCAGTTATAGTGGTCTTTGTTCGGGACCCGACCTGCCCCGGGCTATCGTTCGCTGACGGATTTTTCTAACTCTCATTAAGGTTAAAAACCTTTCCCATGTTGGGGTAACGTGGGTTAATAGTTTGACGATGCATGAAGTCGTAGTACCTAAATAGTGTAATAGATATTGCTATATGGTTATTATTTATGAATTCGCATTTTTATTTACTCATTGTCTTTGAAGTAAAATTATCAGAAATGTATGTTTATCACTACATAATATACTGTCTTCAAGTTTGTCGTTTGCTGTAAGAGCTTGAAATAATGCAGTGTCTCGATGGTCTATCTATTGATAGCATCTGCTGCGTTAGGACTAAAAGGTGATAGATTCGAGTCTCGGTTCAAGCTCGATATTTAAATTGATTTTAATTCTATCAAGAAATCATTACAAATTCGATTTATAATTTTGATCTTGCTCACACCTATGTGTAAACTGTGCCTAACACGTTAAGCCGTTGATCCTGCACCTAATCACTCAACAGACTTCACACTACAGCATTTGATGGCTACTATCACGTTACCATAATATCACGGTATGAAGAAGTCTCAAACAAAAAGTATGTCAACAATTGTAATGTTTCATTCTAAGTACAAGACGCATTTACTTTACAACTTTACCAACCCGTAAAAGTAGTTTTAATGGACATTGTATCAACATACCGTAAATAATTTAATACGATTCCCATTCTGCCACGAGGAAACGCGAATAGGTGTCACAATAAACATATTAGCATATCGAAATCTGTTTTAATGGGTGCAGGGTGCAGCGATGCAACTAGACGCAATGCGGCGCCAGTTTAAATGCGTTTGTGGTATAACTGACTGAGTTTTGATTTATCTTTATGTAGGTATTTTAAATTCTAATACGATAGAGTTTAAATATTATATTTTTGATGCTTATTATGTTGGTTAGGCTGAAGTCATTGAAATTTGTAATCTAATTGTAAAAGATAGGATGATTCGGCCCATTAGGGCCAATACTTTGATTTTACCATCGACTCAAAAATAAGAATAGACAAGACAATACCATAAATATTAAATATGTTTTTTATAAATTTATTTATTGACTCAAAAAATAATCAGTAGACTTGATTGATATAGACAGAGTTGATATTGTGAGAACGAAAACGGTGTCTTGGGTAAAATCAAAAACTAGTGATACAGAATCAATTTAACAACTGTCGACTGTTCTGCTTTAGCTGACCTTATATGAAGTTGAGATAAAAGTCATTCAATTATGAGTAAATGAAAATTTTACCATGTAGTTACAATCCAACGATGTCATGACTGAGATATCGAGATAGAATTTATGTTGAGATTGTTATGTTACCTACCTAGGACACTTTTAAGATTAGATTCAAAGATTCTAAGATTTGAATTATACAGCATTTTCTTGGCGATAACTGCATTCTGAATCGCATTAGAATCACATAGCTATAGCATATTTGTTAATTTTTATGTAGGTAAGTATTTTTAAATACATAATTGTTCACCTAAGATTTTAAATTAGACATTCTAGCTTTAAACTTACATATCCTTAAATTAATTATTATATTGCACATTTCAGTAAAAAGCAATCCTAATAATTTTATCCTTTCTTTCACGGTTACAATATTTAACATTTCAACGACAACTAAACCAAAAATTTCACAAATATTATATCTTTTCCATTGCTAATAACAAAAAAAGTCACCTTGCCGTCGCGAACTAAGACGGACAATTAGTCGCACTCTCCACGCGTTACCTGTTTGTTACGTTCATTGTTATTGTTATTGTAACAAATGTTGTTTATTGTTACGATTGCAGATAGGCGTCATCAGCGTGCGCAGACTGAGGACGCAATGCGGTACACCGGTTAATTATGCGGCGTACGATGCATTCCGAGCCATTTTTACGCCTATGCAACAATAGACGTAGGTAACAAGAGATCTTTTGCCAAGATAAAAGTGGTATTATGATAATAGCCGAACTTACGGCTGGAAATGTTCGTCGCATAAGCCTGAGGGGTAAATCGTTTCTGGTGCTTCGGTTAGTTCGATTTAGTAAAGAATTTATATAAAAGGTAGAGTTGTCACTTGACAGATTAATGCTGCAAAAAAAACATGTTAAACAGGCATCTTATATAGAGAAAAAAGTGACAAACTGCCTAGTAAAACAGGATTAAGAAAATAAAATCATAATGCACCACCATTACTTAATTGTTACCTATTTCCTTTTTCAGAGTCTAGAGTAACACTTTGGCAGATTTCTTTTTTAACTGTTTAGATAGTAGGTAGTTTAGTTTAATGTATTGCCTAGACTACAAACATACAAAGATTGCCATAATCATTGCCCTTCCTTTTTGGCTTTTCCGTATACAGGTATAAAATTACATGCTTTAATACTTCGAAATCACCACCATTCATCTAAAACTGTACTGTGGTTCGGAGACATTTTAATCACTTACTTACTCACGACTCGATCTCCACAAAGACAATTGAAAATCGCAAGCGACTTCTACAAAAACTCACCCCGAAAAATCCCATAAAGCAAGGCATTAAGTATTATTAGACTCAACATTAAATCTGCTTGGAGCGGATCGGAGTTTTCAATTATTGATAAATATCAGGGTCGTATCCCGCTGTCGATAGAGATCGCAATAGCGAATGTTTGCTCAAGCCACGGAATATGCTTGGCTGATTTGGAGCCTGATAATACGGGTTTGGAGTTGTCTGAGTCTATTATACTCGTACACATATGTATATAGACGGGTTATCACTACATTGTATAATGCAAAGTCGCTTCCCGAGTCTGTCTGTCCCTATGTATGCTTTAATCTTTAAAACTACACAACGGATTAATAGATAGAGTGATTTAAGATATGTGTAATATACCCGAAGCAAAGCAAGGGCGGGTCATTACTGCATTATATAGATAAGAATTTCGTTAGTTAACTTAATTACTATTAGTAGGCACATAGATTTAAGTTAACCTCTTCATGTTTATGTCTTCTTAATCTTGTTTTGTGTACGCCAAGTCGAAAAGCGCGTCTTTATTTTACAACCAAAATGTTATTGTTAATGTAAAGAGAATTTTTAAATAACAAGATCACACGATTCAGTATATTTGTTCATATCGATTTGTCACCCTCATCTGAGATTTCACTAAAAAAAAGACGTGTGGCACTCGGGGACTGCCGCGGTATAGCTATTGCATAGCATCGTCCGATTTCGGAGCAGCTCGTTTCGATTCGTGCGAGTTTCGTAGAGTCGTACAATACGTCTAACCGCACGCACACAAACACCGTGCTGAAGTCTACCGAACTGCAACGACGTTAGACGATTGTGAGGTTTTTTCGTAACGGAATTTCTTGGTTCTGTCGCCGCACTCAAAGCCCGTGATAAAAGCTATGCAATAGCTTAAAAGTCGCGCATTCAAATAATAAAGCAAATCGATAGCCAACTATAAACCTACCGTTCATCATTAATTACAGTAGAAAATAGCACCCCTCATATCCCTTATAAGGCCTCGCCGCATAAATCGCTCTGTGATCGATCGACTCTCGGAATAGCCCCCTCGGCCTATTCTCCCACTCTTTATCTCGAACATCTTTATGGACGAAATTTCGTGGGAATTCTAATTAAATTTCTCGAGAAGGCAGTGCGCGACAATGGGCTGGCGCGGCCTCGGGAGCCTATCGTGGTGGGGAAGGCATGGGCTATTTGCTAAACGGGCATCTTACAGAGATGCTAAGTTAAACAGGATTTAGAAAATTAAATCATATTTCAAAATGTCTTTATTTATATAGGCAATTTACATGCACGTATAAATCGTCACATCTATACTAATCTATACTAATATTATAAAGCTGAAGAGTTTGTTTGTTTGTTTGTTTGAACGCGCTAATCTCAGGAACTACTGGTTCGATTTGAAAAAATCTTTTTGCGTTATACACCGTGAAATTTTAGTGGTTGTTTTCCCGCAGTAAAATGATTCTATCTTAGTAGTACAAAAGATGTGTGCAGTTCTTTTTTTGTAAAATCAATAAATGCCGGTTTTACGAAAGGTTTAACCGAAACTCGAAAGCACGTTCGAACCGCTTTATGACTTAGGGTGTAGAGCTTCTTTAGCTTTAAGCATCGATTTCATGTGGCAAGCAGTACCTGATTACGTCACATCTTCAAAAACAACGATAGCTTCTCTCGTTTTCGAGTTGGAAAATTATTATTCTGAAAAATTAAAAAAAAAATCTTTTTCGAGTACAAATTTGCATGATTCGATAGTATTACTAAAGGCAAATCAATCTGCCACGGGAAAACAACCACTAAAATTTCACGGTGTATAGACCATTTATCGAGGAAGGCTTTAGGCTATATAACATCACGCTGCGACCAATAGGAGCAAAGATACAATGGAAAATGTGTAAAAAACGGGGGAAACGCGAACGAAGTCGCTGGCACAGCTAGTTAGTAATAATAAGATTCTACCACCGGTTCGTAACGCCGATTCTACCGAGAAGACTCCGGCAAAAAACTCGATAACTTTACATCACCATTATAGACTTTCTTTCTAAAGATCACTGTAGCAGATTCCCTTTATTTTTAACTAGCTTTCCGCCCACGACTTCGTCCGCGTAGAGACGTTTAACGGATAAAACATTACTTCTTTATAGCGCAGTCGCTTAAAAAGTCCTTTCTCAGGCTCTGGACTATATCTGTATCAAATTTCGTTTAAATCGGTTCAGTACTCTATGCGTGAAAGCATGACAGACAGACAAACAGAGTTACTTTCGGATTTATAATATTAGTAAGGATTTCATGGGCTATTTGCTAGTTTAACGGTTGCAGAAAACGGTTCTTTATAGACATTACATTCTAACCTGAACCCATGACGAGCATCAGGCAAAACGGTTCATGTGTCTAACGTCTTAAAAAGGCTTATAGTCTAAGATCCACGTATGAACCTATACCGAACTGGTTACTGAACGAAAAGTAAGAATTGCCTTAAAACATTACCCCTTCACATTAGGCCTTATCGCCCTAGTTTAGGGTAGGCCCGTGCCCTCAGTCCACAGTGGGGACGTATATGGGCTGATGTGATGATGGTGATGATAATGATGATTACCCCTTGACAGCAAAGTCGGTTGTATGATAACCTTTATGAATAACTGTATACCAAATTTCATTTTAAATCGGATAGGCTGACACATAGAAAGATCCCTTCGGATATACATATATGTTACTGGTGATCCACACATGCTTCGTTTCGGCTATATTATACATTAAACCTTCCTCTGGAATCCCTCTAACTATAGAAAAAAGCGCATCAAAATCCGTTACATTGGATATTGTGTACAGTGGCCAAAAAAGTCAGTTCAGAATAGTGACTTATTTTTTAAAAAAATGCAGATCATAATCATTATTCAAACTTAGGTATTCACAACATTCACTACACACAGACATTTACAAGTACTAGAAAGATTGCATGATGCAAATCTGATTCGAAGTCAACTGTTTCTTGTAACTTAAGGCATCGCTCAACCGCCCAATTTGTAGAACCAAATTTACGGTTTACGGTGGCCGACGAGACCGACTATGTATAAAGTTTTATAATAGATTTGATTAATTTCATTAATTTCAAGCATCCACTGCGTTATCGACCATCCCGCACTTGGCCAGCGCGGACGACTAAGGCCTTAACGCCCTAGTTTAGGGTAGGCCCGTACCCCAGCAGTGGGGACGTATATGGACTGATGATGATGATGACTGCGTTAAGTTTATTATTCGCTTTTATGCAGACCATAGATAACTTCATATGAGCCTATGTTTACAACTGAAGAAAATAAGGCTAGAAAAATATCTTCTAAACTGTCAAATGTGGGGTGCCTGAGATAGGCTGTTGAAATAAAAAAAGACGTGAGGCACTCGGGGACTGCCGCGGTATAGCTATTGCATAGCATCGTCCGATTTCGGAGCAGCTCGTCTCGATTCGTGCGAGTTTCGTAGAGTCGTACAATACGTCTAACCGCACGCACACAAACACCGTGCCCAAGTCTACCGAACTGAAACGACGTTAGACGATTGTGAGGTTTTTTTCGTTACGGAATTTCTTGGTTCGGTCGCCGCGCTCAAAGCCCGCGATAAAAGCAATGCAATAGCTTAAAAGAAGGAAAACGTTTATTTAGTGGCAACAAAGATAACTTATACTAATAATGCCTTAAGTTACAAGAAACAGCTGATTTTGAATCGGGTTCGCATCATGCAATCTTTCTAGGTTAGTGGATGACTGTGTGTAGTGAATGTTGTAAATACCTAGGTTTGAATAATGATGATGACGTCAAATCAAAATCAAAATCGAAATGTCTTTATTTATTTAGGCAATTTACAAGCACTTATAAATAGTCACATTAGTAATAACTAGAT
Source organism: Maruca vitrata (assembly GCA_039566165.1). NCBI lineage: Eukaryota > Metazoa > Arthropoda > Insecta > Lepidoptera > Crambidae > Maruca > Maruca vitrata. Next base: position 14,810,615 of record CM076912.1, on the reverse strand, counting down.
TCTACCACCGGTTCGGAAAGTCGATTCTACCGACCAGACTTCGATAAGAAACTCGAAAGTAACTCTTTTTAAGCAGCGACAATCATGTTACAAATTGAAAGTGAGCCAAGTCATACAGTCTGGGTGTGCCATAGCAAAAAGTACCAGTTCTATATTTACTATTTTTAAAAATAACGATAATTAAAATAAAAAGAAACAGAGCAAAGATAACAATCGACGTCGACGATAATAAAAAACAGATTTAACATAGTTTGTCAAATCGACTAGTCAATTTTCACAACATAACATACATTGATCTGATCCCGTGGTAAGTAGCTTAAGCACTTGTGTTACGGGTATCAGAATCAACAGTGGATACACAAATATACTTAAATATATTTAATAATACACCCAGACACGGAACAAACACCGATGTTCGTCACACAAATATTTGTCCCGAGTGGGAATCAAACCCACGACTCTTGGAACCGTAGGTAGTAAACCTGGGTCACTAACCACTGTTCCACCGAGCCAGTCAACGAACTAGTAGAACTAGTCGATTGTATGCAAGTTGCTGTGAACTGTTTCCAAGTTAAACATTTTAAACTAAGACCTACACATCGTACACACATCACCTAGTCCGGTCAATTTAGACCAATGAGAATGAAGTTACATAAAGCCCTTACAAGCTGAATTTCAGTGAAATTGTTCAAAATATAATAATAAAACAAGTTCCCATCATTCCCCTGTAAGGAAAAAAAATATTGTTGGGAGTTTGGGACTTTATGTACCTTGAAATGTCTTAATTGACCGGACTAACCAGTCACAAAATCTAAGGTAGAACCTAAACTATTAATTAAAGTCAGAGTTACAGGAAAGGGCCAGTTCCGATTTAATTAAATGTTATGTGCGGTTGATAATGAAAGCCTCTAACTATCACTATTATGATAGCGTGCACCTACTTTATGCACTCTTTTAGAATAGACAGTGCCTGGGGTGGAAACCTGGTGGTCCGTCACTCAAGTATTTACTTCTCAGTTACGACGGGTAGATTCTCCAACAACAAGTTTCTGTCACAATAACTTGTGTCTTGTTACTTATGTAAATATTAAAAATGAAAAATAAATCATCATCATCTGCTTTTTTTCCCTAACTGACCTACGATGATGGCTATAGTAGCCTAGTCATCATCACCGGACTTGCGGGGAAACGGATGACTCTCACCCCTAATCATCAGCCCATATGCGACTTCACTGCGCTGGGCCACGGGCCTGCCTGAAAATAGGGCGATCAGGCCTTAGTCAAGCACCAAACAAATAAACATGATTATGATTACTTACAATCGGTCAGCCACCCATACAAAGTTTCATATCTATACATCAATACAACTTAATAAAATTGAACTGTATGGTTGTATCATTAAAATTAATATGTACCAGTAAAAATATTTTTGTCTCTCTATTTATTCTCGCTAATCTCCGAAACGACTGGACCAATTTGGCCGGGTCCTTCACTATGAAACAGCTAATTTTACTTATTAATATATAATCAGTCATTATATATTAATAAGTCATTGCTACCAAACCATTTACACGCGCACGAAGTCTTGGGCGGCCGCTAGTATTTTAAGATAACAATGTTGTTTTTTGCTCATACACGTACTTATGTCTTATGACCTTCGACCTTGACCCTGACCTCATCGCAAACAAGCGCCAGGGCTGGTCGTCGACAAACATCATCAAAATGCTACGCCTCCCGTACTATATGTACATAGCTTAGGTACCCACGTACAAACGTACATATGGATTGGAGGAAAAAGACGTTAGCGAAAGCTTACACTCGAAAACATTTCGGAAATTGTTTGTAGGAATGTATGTTCTTACCTAGTTTTTTTTTTTATAAGAGGCTAACAAGATGACCTCACTCCACCTGATGGTAAGCGGTAGTGAGATCCAAATATGAGGTCGACAGGCACAATATACCATATTGAGCCTGTCGTAGTCGTAGTCGTGTAGTTGCCATCTATAAAGCGAAACGAAGTTATTTATGCTCCATACCTAGGTACCAATGTCTGTCCATAATTACCTTAAGCTCTACCTACTTTCGGAGCTTTCACAATTCGCTAGTTAAAAATTGACGACAGTCGTTTCACAGCTGCAGTGACATGCATTCTAATACCATAGATTAGGTGTTGAATAAACGCGCCTGTATGTGTATATTCGCCGTAGTTAAGACGTGATTGGACAAGACACCACAATGAAAATCGATGAACTTATCCTTATCCCCCAAAAAGGTAGCATAACGTTTTCAATCAACGCCCCCCCCCCCTTCCGGGCTAATGCAGCGGAAACACTTGCCATAAACGCAGTAATTACCGGCGACCTCTCAGAGCTACCGATGACAGTAAACTTTTACTAGCAGTAAAAATAATGGCGCCAACGAATCGATAGAGTTACCTAACGGTGTCCTACGGGAGCGGTATGCCCCTTTTTTCCTAACTGACATACGATGATGGCTTGGAGTAGCCTCGTCATCATCACCGAACTTGCGGGCGCATGGCTCTCACCCCTACCGGTGTGCCCCTGTTTATGGTACTTGCAGCCAGTGAATAAGCTAGATCAATATTTACAAGCGTCCCTTGAAATTTTTGAATACAAAATTCGCTACAACCGATTTATTTAAGGTGCTAACAATTTAGATACTGATCTATTAAAGGAGTATTTCGATCTGTCACGAAAAGTTATGTGGGATACAATGTATGTTTAGACTCCTAAACACAAATGCTTAAGCATAGCTCAGAATCAGATCAATGTAAGTCCTCATCATATTATGTTGTAGGTACAATAAAAACTTTTTATATATCGCATCGCCTAGCACTCCTTGCTTACACAGGACGCCCACTAAGTTTATCGCTAACCGGTGCAGAAATGGTGCTATTCTTCTAAAGCGAATGAGGTTTAGTTATGTAATGAGGTATAGTTATGTAATGAGGTTGGCGCTAACCGACCGCGGAACCTTTAGGTACCTGAACTTTGCGGAAATGCTAAGATATTGGGCTGACTTGAAAACATATCAGCTCTACCATGAGTTTTCCAGTGACTGACTCGCTAGCGTCTACGTAAAAAATGTCTGATCCTCAGTGGGATTCTATTCCGGACCAATTTTATTTTGGTCTTCTTGTCTTTTTTTTTCCTGACCTACGATGATGGCTTGAAGTAGCCATCAGCACTGCACTTGCGGGGGAGCGGATGGCTCTCACCCCTAGGTCTTCCTGTCAAGAAATCATTCAGTATCTTAGACAGATTGGTGATGTTACGCCCCCGTGCGTGTGTCGGGAACCCGTTTTAGTCGATAATCCTACGCGTGCTACCTTATTCATATCGTGTTGGAATCGGATTTGAATTCGGGATTTATGCTGTCTCTTTCTTAACCTAATAATAAAGCGATTGACAGTGATAGGGCATAGATTTCCTGAATCCGGAACGTCATAAAGATGTTGTGAACGACGGATCTTTTTTCTTTTTATGTGGAATTTGACGTTTAGGGCAGATGACTAACCTTCACAGAAACTGGTCTCTGCAACTTACGTAATACATAACATGGAAACAATACATAACCAAGTTACGGAACTCTTAGGCCAGCGCCGCACTATGCGGATACTCTGTCGCGGATCTTCCGTTACGAAACGTCAATACATTATAAAGTGTGCTTACAATTAAAGCAATCACATGTTTTGACGCTCTGTCAGGAAAGATCCGCGACGGAGTTTACGTTTAGTTTGTTTTTTTTTCCGGACTCACATACGATAATGGCTTGAAGCAGCTTCGTCATCATCACCGGACTTGCGGGGAGCGGGTAGCTCTCACCCCTAAGATTTCTACCTAGTGTGGTGCTAACCGCAATTTACCGCTGTCTCCAAGCAGACAGGCAAGGCAAGGCAACGGCGGAAGAAAACAGACCGCGCCCTGTGTCAATCCGCGGGGCCTTGCGGCAGGCCATTAACCTAGCTCCCTACAATCTATAATGCCTAGGTCTCATTGGATGTAAGAATATGCAGTGCCGTAACTAGGGCGGTGCCAGCGGTGCCCAGGCACAGGGCGCAGACTCTGGGGGGGCGCAGAAATGACCAGACCTGTATCTAGGTTCTTTTTTTCTCAAGCTTTTCTAGTGATGTTTTTTATTTGCGATTGTGCTATCGTAGAGGCAATATAGACCAATTTTAGTTTCTTAATGATACTTTTAGTTAACTCCGAATGTGTAAGTTTCCTGGCCATAAATTATTTTGGTGTTAATCTTAGGTAGATACATATTTATTAACTATCTGCATCTTATTTATATTCTACAGTAAGTTGACTTATTTACTTACTATGCAGTACCTAATACGTAGATAGATACGAGATTCCAAGTAGCCAATTTTGTGGAATGTTTTTAAACCCTTTTAAAAAATCTGGGGACATGAACCCATGTCCTCTTGGAATTGTGAGGATATAGGTAGTAGTTTCTTTCAATACCTAACAACATGTAGATAAAAAGCGCGCGTGTAGGTAGTTTAGAGTCGAAACGTTAGCTAATAATGAGTGCAAGTTTCAAATCGACTCAATATAGCTACAGTTAGGATCCTACCAATAAATTTGCATCAGTCTTTCTAACTTTTCCAAAGCCCCAATCGGTCCAAATGCCGAACGAAACACAAGTTTTGACCTAAACAGGCGGGGAACTTTTGACCTGAATATACCGCGGTGCCAATTAAGCCGATTTATGGCTGCCCCACGGCGCTTACGAGGTTATTAGAAGCATTATAGGAACAAATAAAGCGGCGAACGGAACGAGTAGGCGGCCCCGTTAGTGTTGAGAGCTTGCTACCCCGTTTGGGGAAGAAAACTGATGACTTTACTATGAAAAAAGGGTTTAAAGTGTTCCACGATAACTGTGCAAATGGTTACGTACTGCCCCCACCCGGAATCTGTAAATTAGGGACATTTTTTATTGAGTTAAATTGTGCTTTAGTAAATAGGCCTGTCCAATGTAAAATAAATAAATAAATATTATACAACATCACATACATTGATCTGAGCCCGTGGTAAGTAGCTTAAGCTCTTGTGCTACAGATATCAGAATCAACAGTGGATACACAAATATAATAAAGCGTCCGACTGATTTCAGTCATGGCGGCCGATCTCAATTGAGACCAGTCAAGTGCGCAGGACATAAAGTGCACAAGTGTGCGCGCAAACACAAGTACACTCTCTGTTCCCTTACTATCACAATTCGGTGAGATGTCAATCCGACATGATCTATGAGATCTCGGGCACAGGACTGCCGGCTTAACGTGCTTTCCGAGACACGCGCGTGCACCCGCCAACTTCCTACTCCGGGCTGAGTAATTTCTTTAAAGAAATACTCACACAAATATACTTAAATATACTTAATACACACCCAGACACGGAACAAACACCGGCTGCATAAGGACCGAGAGGTCCCCAGTTCGAGTCCAGGGTTGAGCAAAATGTGTGTGAGTTTTTCTATAAAGAAATTAGGTACTCAGCCCGGCTTCAGTAACTTGGCGGTTGCACATTGCCTCGGGAAGCATGTTAAGCCGGTGGTACTGATCACTGACAGATCTCTCACCAGTCGTGTCGGATTGCCGTCTCACCGAACAATGAGTAAGGGAACTGAGGGTTCACTTGTGTTTGTGCGCACACTTGTGCACTGTAATTCTTGCGCACTTGGCTGATCTCAATTGAAATTGGTCTGACTGACGAACTTATTTTTATAGCTTACTAGTGGTCCCGGCGAATTTCATACCGCCAATACTATAAACCTTTCCTGGACTACGACGAACATTTTAAAACCAAAATTACCTAAATCGGTCCGGGCGTTCTCGAGTTTTAGTCAGACTAACGAACAGCAATTCATTTTTATTTATAAGATTATTCTAGTCAAAGTAGAAAAACCAACAACGATTAAATAAGGAACGAACAACAAAAATACGGTCAACATAAACCATGAATTTTTGCAATTAAACCAAAGGAAATGAGTAGGCTAATGGTCCATAAATCGGACGTTTGCTATAAAATAACGTATGATGAAAATACAGCTCCAAAAAAAAAAAAGGCTACCATTTGGTATATTACTTGCCTTTGTATTAACTAAATACGTAGACAGACGTGTAAGAACTTTGTCCAACAACCATTGTTTAAAAGTTGCATTATGTTTATTTTACAATCCCAACTTCATCATCATCATCAGCGCATATACGTCCACGGGCACGGGCCTACCCTAAATTAGGGCGATAAGGCCTTAGTCAACCATCCTCAGAATTTCTTCTTAGGTGTGCAGGTTTCCTCACGATGTTTTCCTTCACCGTTAAAGCGTCAAATAATCGTACATATTATGAATTTCAAATTTGAAAAACATATAGGTACCTGGCAGGGTTTGAACTAGAGACCTCTCGCATGGCAAGCAACGACCTTAACCACTCGGCCATCGACGCTTTTCCCAACTTTCCCAGCTTATCCCAACATCAGTTATCAATATTTAACTAAAGATGTAGGTAGGTAGGTAATCAAAAACATACTCATACCCTCAACATAGCTAGTATAAAGAACTGCAACGAAGGGTAAGATCCGCATTTTAAACTGAATTCCCGACGTGATTCCATTACTAGTTAAATACATTTCTTCTCGGAACCCGATTTGTCCGGCACAGGCGCTGTCGACTCGACGTAATTCGATTTATTTCATATCGCTACCGTACCAACGAATGCAACTTAATCCAACCCTCTGTTTCCCAGACTGGTAATAATGTGTTTAACATTTTTTATTAGAATTTTCTAAAGGGTAGGAATTAATATTATTTTATGTACTTATTCAAATTTATTTACTTTCAGCTACTAGCATCTTCTATGAGCACATTTTATACCTACATGTGTCTGTATGACTATTTATAACGAGGGTAAGTTACTTAGCTTTGTTGTTCATGTTTTTAAAATAAATTCAATTAATATTTAATAAATCAATTTATAAAAGAATAAACACGCGTGATATTATCGTTACATACGGTTAACTTGCACTGTTGCACGTATTCTTTAATTCAATTTAATAGAAAAAGAAACAAGGACATAGCCTAAATTGAATGAAATCTACATCTAAATAATTTCCACTCGACTATCCATTGACGAATTATTATTCCAAATACAAAAGTAATGGCAATACTAACTGACTGTCACTGTCACGTAACTGTCAGAAAATATATTGACATTTGGAAAATACGAACGATACGTAAACGGGGAGAAACCCGACGTAACTTTCATTATTCATTTAATTTGGTGTTGAATTGTTATAAACAGCAGTGCAAAATCATCTAACCATGGCGTCCATACCACTAATGTATGCACAAGAGGACTGTGAGCTGGGTGGCAAGGAAAACATCGAGGTAAATAATTTGTTCCTTCTAAGACGAAATGGCAAAATGTTTCTTGTGTTTCACAAACAATCTAATGGGTGAATGTTCTTATTGATTGTCACGCGGTGGCCTTCGGGGTGTTTGTATCGGTTTCTCGATAACAGCCCCATGAATGTAAACCGTAACTACAGCGCGTCATGCGAAATGAAATCGTCTTTTACATCACAATTTGTCCACGAAAGCATTGTGCAAAAAACATGAAATTAGTTATACAGCTCTTATCTACTTTTCCGAGTATTTTTCCTTCTTGAAGATAAGGTCATGGCATTGCTTCCACTTATAGCCAAAACTAACTATACTTGAGTTATATTGTAAAGAGGATTAAATTGATAACTTAATAAGATTATGTCTATTTTATTGATAACATTATGCTTACAAGAAACTGACAGCACAAAGATGATTTATATTTACATAAAATCAAGCAAAAAAATATTACAATAAACCAATCTAAATACTTACATAGACTTTTCATTTATTTATTTTAATTTCATTGCATGGTTTGTATAGGGTTCATGATATATTCAAACCTCATTATTGTTTTAAGGATGACTTTGCGTACCGGAATAACGTGATGAACGCATGAACAAAGAAATCCGGCTGGCTTTCGTCCGCAAAGTGTATGGACTGTTGTCTGTACAGTTGCTCGCCACAACTGCTATAGCCAGCGTCTTTCTTTTGGTGAAGCCAGTTCAAGGATTCATACATGAAAAGTAAGTTCAACAAAGCAAAACCATAATAATTATCAAGAAACATTAATTAGTTAATAGCTCCATAGATGATATTTATGTAAATAAAACTTTATAAGGAGAATAAGTTTCATACATACATCACACCTTTTTCCCTGCAAAAGTGGTGTGCCAGGATTGAATAATTTTCAAATTTTGCTAATTACAAGTATAATCATCAATGATTGGAATAGGTATAGGAAATAGAATCATATTTTTAATGGTATTATTTATAGTATTTCAAGAAATATATCCAATAATATGCCATATCGCTAACTTAAATCTCAAATGGCGTTACCGCCAATTTGGCCAAAATGACTTTTTAATGCAGTTTTATTCAATTTTTTTTCTCTATCGATCTGTATATTTAAAATCCTCAAATTCGCAAAAAAAGGTTATTACGACCCAATGTTTTTTAAAGATTTGAACACTTTTCATAAGGTAAACAGGTCGTAAAAGGCTAATTTACTTGGTAGTTACGCCCCTAAAAATTATTGTGACGTGAAAAAATGTCAATAAAAAAGGGTGTAAGGGACATAATGTTCCGGCGTAACTCGTAAGACACGTATTTTTCGAAATTGCAATACAAAAGAAAGGCGTTTACACCCAAAATCGCTGGTCATTATTATTGTTAGGATTGATGCGCGAGGGGATTAAGATTGCGGAGACATTGGCTATTTATTGCTTTTCCTTGTTTCGGCATTTTAAATCAATGTCCAAACACAAATAAGAATAAAAGACCAATAACGGGCCAAAGTCAACGTAACGGTGACAAAAAATAATAAATACACGGACGAACGTATTCTATGCGCACAAGTACGCAAATGGCTGAATACATAGATAAATGTATAGTGAATATACAGCAGCGGGGTTACGAATGACAAAATTAATCGATTTACGTATAACTATAACTGACATCTCCCATGTACAAAAATTCTTCATCCTGTTATAAAACTTACAAGGTGAGTATTACCCATTACATCACTATGAAAACGTGACATATGGCGTAACTTTGTAAAAAGCGTAATACAGAGTGGAAATTTTACGTTTTCTTTCATTATTAAGTTATTTTAAAGCACAAAAGACAAATACTTTCGGGAGATACGACCTTCACCTCATAAAAATCATGCTTTTTTATGAGGCGTAAACGCCTTTTTGTAATATTTTCACTAGCGTAACCGACTTCTAGTTTGTTAAATATAAGATTTAGGTGCAAAGACTTCTTACTGAAGCCTTTATCTCAAAATTCTAAGAAATTTGATGTATAAAACATTTTCACTGCATTAAAATTGACAACGTTATATAAAAAAATACTTTCGTTTTTTTGCTCTCCTGAAAAGTTGCGTTTTGGTGGTTACGCCATTAGAGATTTAAGGTATCGATATATTATATAGCCTTTAAATAAATTGTCATTTTCCAGCAATTGGATGGTGTTCATAGCTTTCATCCTGAGCATGGTGACACTCTTTGCGCTGATCGCCAAGAGACGGGACTCTCCAGCCAACTTGTACCTGCTAGCAGCATTTGTAAGTAAATTTATTTCTAGAGCTAAATACAGTTGAAAAAGATTGTGTTAGGTAAAAATTGTAAGAAACTTATTGTTTTCACCAAGGACTTTGAGAATGGTCAGTTTTCCTATGCAACTGTAATGTAAATACAGACAGGAAAATGTAAGAGATGAAACAGGCAGGAATAGTTGTAAATATTTGTATTGTATTGTTGATAAGTAATGGCTGTCCATTCATATGTATGATTATATAAAACATCATGAGGAAACCTGCAAAGAAATTCTAAGGTTGTGTAGTCTACCAACCGCACTTGGCCAGCATGGTTTACTAAGGCCTTATCGTTCTGCAGCCACCTGCAGTGGCGAGGTGTATGGGCTAATGATAATGAGAAGTAATTATTTGGTCGGCAATAATTAAATTAGGTGAGCCACAAAATAGCAGCATTTAAATAGTTTGGTCAGCTAACAAATATTTTGTAAGCTATAAAAAATATCGAGCAGCAATCCTTGATCAGCAAATAATTTTGAAATTGGTCAGAAATTAAATCATGAATAAGCAGCTTAAAATTACATGTGTTGGTATAATAAATATTCTGCCAGCAAAATAATTATTTGGTCAGCAAGATATCATTATTGATCAGCAGAAGAAAAAAAAATTTGGCAAAATTAACTTTGTATTATTTTCCTTCCATGAGCGTATTAGGCTCATAACACATAATATTTTGTATCATAATATGGCAGAGCAAGAGCCGTAGCCGTGATAGGAACCATGCAATTTGCATGCTGCATCGCCCTAGTTAAGGGTAGGCCCGTGCCCCCGCAGTGGGGACGTATATGGGCTGACGATGATGATGATTCTTGAGACATGTTATGATAGAGAGTACTAAAATAAACAATCATTTTGATGAATTGCCCTTTGAAGTGAAAGAAATTACAAGTAAGGTTTTATTGCAGCACGTATACATATTCTTTACTTACCCTTTGAGTGCTTACCAAAATTGAATTAAAATTGAGCAGCATATTGCAGCTCATATAATTATTATGCTGATCAAAGATAATTATTGCTATCCAGAAAGACATAAAGTTCTGATTGATTTAGAATTTTTTGCTGGCCATTAGTTGCTGATCAATCAGCCATTTCTGCTGACAAATTATATATTTTTGCTGACCAAAGAACGATTATTATGCGAACCCGTTAAATAACACCCAATGATAATGCTTATGACACATTTGGTTCAATGTTTGCCTTGCCCTCCCCAGACCATAGTGCAAGCGTACTCCATCGGCGTGGTGGTGTCGTACTGCGACACGTTCGTGGTGCTGCAGGCGCTGGCGCTCACGCTCACCGTCGTGTTCGCTCTCACGCTCTACACGCTCAACACCAAGCGAGACTTCTCCTTCATCGGATATGGGTGAGATAGTTCAGCCATCCTTGGTCATGAGATAATGAAAAATACTAGGAATGCTTTTAACTTGTTGAGCGACCCGACCCAATCCGTTATGCTAGCCTACCCTAGATACAAGAATGAAAAAATAATCTTACCCCACCTAAATAGTAATGCAATTCTATCCTTTTCTGGATGATGAGAAAGTACAATAGGCCCACCTATTGTTCCTCAATAGGGTATTTGACTATTTTTTTATTTTGATATAGTTGGATGGACCACTCGAACTGAGACTGTTGAAAGTATCACTTTGATATCTCGATAACTCGACGAGATATTACAATTTTAATTGCACATTATTTGGGCGAGCTCAAAAACGCTCCATACAAACGTCCACAGGCGTGTGACGTCACACGCCTGTTCCTTGTATGCAGCGCCTAGGAAGTTTGTTCGGCAGGTTCATCAAAAGTTGCGTTTATGGATATGTTTTCATAATGAAAGATGTTACTAATTCTGTTATTTATAAGATGACAACGAAATTTTAAATGATTTTCGCAATTTTGAAATGGACTTGCCCACCCAACTTTAAATGTCTTCTGCTGTCTCATTTCGCCAAAAATTTAAGTTTCGATTTCATTAATAATATTGTTTTACTTAAATCTTACTGATTATCATAAAAATGGCAAGGCAATGGCAACCACAGTCAAATACCCTATTGTAGAGAAACATTTAGTTTGCTTGTTTGTATAATTGTACAGATAAATGCAAAAATTTAATTATATTAAAGGAATTAGCTGTTTAATTCAAAATGTTCGCTTTCTTGGCCTTGTATTACTAATACCCACTCTTCCAGGGTTGTGGCCGGTCTTTGCGTGCTCATCGTGGGCGGTCTGCTGCAGCTCTTCATCCAGAGCTCAGCCTTCGAGGTGGCTCTCTCCTTCACCGGCGCAGTTCTCTTCAGCCTCTTCCTGGTCTTCGACACCCAGCAGATGATGACCCAGCTCTCCCCGAGGAGTATATCTTGGCCACCATCAACCTGTACATGGATATCCTTAACCTGTTCCTGTACATCCTGAGGATCCTTAACGAGCTGAATAGGAACTAGTAGAGTCATATGTTGGAGAGGGTGCGAATAAAATGTCAGGTAGATGAAATAACAACAGCTAACTAAACAGGTTAACTTAGGGGTGAGAGCCACCTGCTCCCCGCAAGTCCGTGATGATGACGAGGCTACTCCAAGCCGTCATCGTTTGTCAGTCAAAAAACAGGTGGTTAACGCATTTGCTGCAGATTTTACGCGTCATCACAATATTTGGTGCATGATCCTTGATTGCACAGTGTATGTAATCGGCAGTGAAAGTTATACTTACATTAACATGTAACACAAATTAAATATAAACAACCTGTATTCATATTCAAGTAGAGTATTATGATGAACTGCATGGCTAAAGTTGAAATTGAATTGGAACTTCAGTTTTAACTTTACAACAATAAGGTTGATTATTTTAAAATGGTGTTAGTGCTTTTAGACTCTATGTTACAACAAAATACTAATTTAGACTATCTAACGAATATTTTATTCCAGAAAACCCTCATTGATATGTATTTTTCGAAGTTACGAGTCGGATGTTTTGATTTTATATGTTTACAACAAGACATTGTTTATTTTTATGTTGTTTCTATTATTTATGTTTCGTCCCGAGAACATTAGGGCGAGTATGTATTGAAATGAATTTAAATCCGCGCTAATTTCTTTTCGAGGCAGCAAACATCATTTTTATTTACGTTTTTTGTTGGTGGACATGCCATGATGAGAACTTTCTCATAATTATACCAAAATCAAATATGTACAACCGGACGAAAAGTCGGAATAGGTATTCGTTATGTTTTGGAAGTTTTAATATATTATCTCAATTTCTTCATTTATGTTCTCAAAAAGTATTGTCCGGCACATGTAGAAGGTGTGTATTTTAAAGCACATACATATGTTGTATATGTGTGAAAATGTTTAATAACACATGAATGCACCCTTGTGACTATTAGAGCGTGTGCTGATACAAATGGTTCAGAATTAACTTAACAAGTACTTCTCATTCAGTAAAAGAAATATCTTCAAGTAATGAACCTACATTCAAAATGACCGAATGTATTAAAAAAATTGGTACTATCAAGTTAGTACAAAGAAGTTGCCGGTATTATTAGAAACATTATTCACATTTGAGTATTTCACACAGGGAGAATATATCTTAAAGATTCATTTAATTACTTGATCTCTTAAAATATTTGTATTTTCTTTCATTGTTCATTCCTCAACATTCAATCCAACTTATAAACAAGTTGGCTTTATTAAAACTATTATTATTGTGATTTAAAGTGACTGGGATGGCTGTGAGCGCGATTATTAAATATTAGAAATGCGTAACTATTTTCTGAAATAACCTTTGACCCTAAATGATTTTCACCATGTGTATTATATTACCTAGTGACACTATAATTCACTTTGCAAAGTGTTTTTATTGCATCCAATTTTAAATATTAATTTATTATTATATTTTTAAATATTTGTATTGTCGTCGTAAATGTTAGCACAAAATTCGAAACTTTTATTGTGAAGTATTGTTGGAATTATTATAATAAAAATGTATTATTTACTAGACATATTTTATTTTGTCTTTTTTAAACCCTGTTACTAAGCATTAGGTATGATAAAAAAAAACAAAGTCATTAAAACACTAGATCTTTATTACATAGATCACAATAATGCCATTACAATCTACAAGATTGGAAATTATTTACAAAGATGTGGAATTTACAATGATAAAACGATAAACGAACATGAACATAACAAAAAGTTGTTTACCCACCTTTGACCAGACCATAGGATGCCATTTCACTAACCAACAGTGTTGCCACTCAATAAAAAAATAAAAATAACATTATCACCGAAATTGTTTTGGAAGTGTCGTTAACAATTATTAATTTTTAGCAATGTATGTTTTAAATACTTTTGAAATTATTCTGCCGATCTGTTCAATTGATTGATTGAAAATAAAAAAATATTGCAAAACAATAGACCTACCAATAATTATTCATAGCTCAGTAACAGTTAAAAGTTTGTATAAAAATATAATAACTAACTAGTTTATTGCTGTTCTTGCAGACATACCAGATAACACGACATGTGCTACTTTCATCATTTTAAAATCTGATCATATGGTAGGCCAATCACAAATGACATTTATGTCTCCCCTTAACACCATTCAAGCAACCGAGATTAAAACTCACATTTGACTGTTACAGTAGATACTCCTTCCAAGCTCTGAATGTATCAAAGATCAATATACTGCCCCGATTTGTATAATACCGTTAGCGCGATGTAGAACTCATCCGTGCCAACGCCATCTATCGAGGCAAGTCGGTACCATCTTGTACCGGCTCTGTCAACGTTTTCACAAACAAAACCTGAAAGCATTACCTACGTCCCTTCATGGAATATACTCTCTAACATCTCTACTTCCATAGGAGTTGACTTATCGTCCGTTTTCACATCAGCCTCAGTTGAATGGTGAACTTCTTGGTGAATCTTCACGTAGTACTCGTCAGAGAATATTTCGTTGCACAACGGACACGAATACATCTTCGTTTCATTCGTTGTGCCCGTTATAGTGTTAATTTCTTTTGACGTGTCTTTTTCTTGGGAACTATCGTCCTCCGGCTGTGGCCTGAAATAATAAGAGGATGTAAATTTCACAAAGATGGAGTTTCAAATTATCGAGTGAGTTATATTATTATTGTTCAATGTATACCACATTGAACAATAATAATAAAAATAAGTATTTGCAAAAAAATATTTCGTATGAAGATAATTATATGGGGCGTAGGGCGGTAACATCCATTGCCACGCCTACTTTTTCCGTTGCCACGAATAGACTAGGGCCACGCCTACCAAAGTACGGCCTAGTTTATACAAATACAAATATTACTCCCGGATGGGAATCTACCCCACAACTCTTGGAACCGTTGGTAGCGAACCCAGGTCCCGTAGACAAAGTAACAATGTCAAAACGATAACAAAGTTTTAATTTAGTGAAAATTATTTTCGAACTTATCGTATCTTAATGGTATATCGATAATTTCGTTATCGTTATCGTTGATATTGTTACCTTGAGCTTAGACAAAGTAACAATATCGAAACGATAACGAGGTTCAAAAGAACAAAATGTATGGGTTTAACCACGTCATTTATCGCGTCTTATGATATACATTTTATTCTTTTCGACCTTCGTTATCGTTTTGATATTGTTACTTTGTCTAAGGCACCCTGTCTAAGCCCCGGGTCACTAACCACTGTTCCACCGAGCCAGTCGAACGATGACTTCTTCAATCAATTTTTATTTAAGAGCTGTGGATTTTGAATAAACAAATCTATACTAATATTATAAAGCTGAAGAGTTTGCTTGTATGTTTGTTTGTTTGTTTGTTTGTTTGAACGCGCTAATCTCAGGAACTACTGGTTCGATTTGAAAAAATCTTTTGCATTGTATAGACCATTTATCGAGGAAGGCTTTAGGCTATATAACATCTCACTGCGTCCAATAGGAGCAAAGATACAATGAAAAATGTGTAAAAACGGGGAAACGCGAACGAAGTCGCTGGCACAGCTAGTAAATAAATAAAATAAAAATAAAATCCTACCTGGTCCGCGGTGCAGGCCTAAGCTTCCCCATGGGCGGCGGCGTGTCGGTCCGCGTGGCGCGGCAGCGGCGGCGGTGGCGGCCGAGCGCCGCGAAGCTGTCGAAGCGCGCCGAGCACGCGAAGCACGCGTGCCTAGAGTGGCACGTCTCGTGCACCATCAGGTCCGTCGATGTCGTGAACGCTGGCGACATAACGGAGTATTCAATTAGATACTTAGTAGGGAAGACCACATCGTCCAGCTACTCCCCAAGGTACGCCCATGGCCAGATGATAGAATTCATAATTTACATACATACATTACCTACATAAAATTACGCTTTTTCCCAGAGGGGTCGGCAAAGACCACTTCCTGCCATGTGCTACTATCGAAGCCTAGTGGTTCATAATAAAATTCATCATCATCATTAGTCAATTCATGTTTTACTATTGTATGTTACCAGCATACATTTTTACCAGCATACATTTTTAATTGATTTGGGACCTCTTGTTAAGGAATTAAGGTCTAGATTTGAAGGGATAAAATGATCCGTCTCCGATCATCGTCTTATTGTTGACTTAATTAAAAAAAAGGCGTCTTACCGATTTCAGCCATGGCGGCCGATCTCAATTGAGACACTGGTCGACAAATTTCGACTTTTTTTAAATCTCTGGAACCAAAGTAAAGTTTTTCGAAAGTTTTCGATGCGCCAAACACTGTTTTCTTATACAAGTTTTCTCTATCACGTCAAGTTTATAAGATATCTCATCCTAAAAATCCAAAAATGTGTTTTGGGTCACTTTCTGGTACTTGTAGCAAACCTAATATATTAGTTAACTAACATTTGCAAACATGTCATTTAAGAATAAATATTGCTCCAATAAATACCGTTGAGTTTGCTTAGATACCTTTTATCTAAATCAAGATATTCAATTATGAAATTTTTGAATTTCGCCCCTTACAAACAGGACAATCATAAATGTATGGAAAAAATCACAAATTTGAAAGTTGTATATCTTGTAGTAGAAAAATGATATCTGAGCAAACTCACCGGTATCTGAAGGCTCAAGAGTTATATTTAAATTCTATCTTTGTAAATGTTTCTCCAGAAAATATATTAGGTTTTCTACACATCACAGAAAGTGACCCGAAAACGCATTTTTGGATTTTTAGGCTCATGATACTCGAAAACCTGATGTGGTAGAACTATACTACTAAAGAGAATTATATTTAGCACATCAAAAACTTTCAGAATAAAGTAAATTGGTATCTTTACAAAATCCTGTCGACCAGTGAGATCAGCCAAGTGCGCAGGACATATTATAGTGCACAAGTGTGCGCGCAACCACAAATGCACTCTCTATTCCCTTACTCTCAAAATTCAGTGAGACGGCAATCCGACACGACGACCGATGAGAGATCGGGCGCAGGACCACCGGCTTAACGTGCTTTCCAAGACACGGGCGTTCAACCGCCAACTTCCTTACTCCGGGCTGAGTGACTTCAACTTAATTATAGGAATACAATGAAAGGTGATACTCACATCTTCGACACGTAGCGCAGACATGCTTGTCGCTAGGCGGCGCCTCACCAGCCTTCCGTCCCACAGTCTGGTACGAGTGGTGCGCTATTACGTGCGCCTGGAAACAAATATAATAATAATATAATTATAAATGCGAAAGTAAATCTGTGTCTGTCTGTTACGCTTTCACGCATAGATTACTGAACCGATTAAAATGAAATGAAAAACGTCTCTACGCGGACGAAGTCGCGGACACTAGCAATAGCACTAATATTAGGTAAATAATATAAAATTACTATTTTTTTAAAGTAACCATAGATGCAGTAAGTTTACAGTAATTACATCTTTATTTTATTTATTAGGACAACCATCAAGACAACAAGCTGATGCCTGAAACTATTTGGTTCTTATGCTAAGTAAGTGCTGACTTACCTATGATCTTACCTAATCTCATATTTAATTTAGAACCTGGGAAATATAAAATAGAACAAAAGAACAGTTAATGTAGAAAATGTTTTTTTTATTCAGTTTCATATGTGGCACAACATGAAATCAGGTACCTTAATTACTACAAACTAGAGGTGAAGTGAAAGAGACGGAAGCAGTTGTTGTCCTTGTTCAAACATAGTTCGACCCTGCACTTTTCGCACTCCACAAAAGTCTTTCCTTTGCAGCCAGGGTACTTGCACCTTTGGCGTTTCTGTCCCCAAGTGGGAAAGTGTTCAAATCCATCCCACCTCACGTCTCGAGGAGGAAGATTCACTACATTACCCCTTGGTCTTTTCCTCTCTATCTCATCATCAATCACAAAAGACCAGCCTTTCTTCCTTGTCATCGACTGCCCACACATGCAGAGGCTCTTCGCCACTTCCAACTTGAAGTTTTTTAACTTCAATGGCGTCGCTTCTTGCCGCATCTCCCCAACTCTCTTATACAACAACCAACTATTCACAGCGGCTATTTCGAGGAGATGGTAGAACAGCCTCAAATACCACTTCGTCGTTCGCATCCTTATCTTGTACTTCCCGAGGAGTGAATCGCGCAAGGCCACTCCACCCATGTACTGATCGTAGTCGCGCGCAATTTGAGGGCAGTCGACATCTAAAAACTCCTTTTGTTTCTTACAAAACCTCTTTACTTTTCCAACAAAGGACGAAGACAACACCATTGGTTTATCATTATACCAAATGACTGTGACGAGGTCTGTCCCATTTACATTACCTACCCATTCCTCAGAATACCCTGTTTCTTCCTTTCTGCTTTTTAAATCTTTTAATGACGGTATTTGCAAATATTTGCTCAGTCCTTCCGTATTCATTGTCGCTATGGAATATATACCTTCTTTGGCAAGATATGAAATCAATTCAGGGCATGTGTAGTCACTGTTAAAGAATAACTTGTAATTCTTATCCCTCGGAATAGACCTTGCAAGCCGGACAACGCTGTTTGCATTCTCGCTTAAATTTGGCTCATTCGAAAGCCTCAGATCTGGGTTATGTTCCATGCCTGAGCATATTTCGAAATCGTAGACGAAACCTGTATCATCGCACAGTACCAATATCTTATAGCCCCATTTATGAGGAGCGTTGGGTAAGTATTGGCGTAATAGGTCGGACGCTTTGGTAGCGCATATTGGCTCAACCACTAACAATGTTTCTCGTTTATTTATATTTTGACATTTCTTTCTTAGCGTTTCTAATACTGGTCTGATTTTATGGAGACGATCGTGTCCTGCGGCACCCGCTGGTAGCTGAGTGGTGTTGTCGTTGAAGTGTAAGTTTTGCCGAATTTTCTCAAATTGATTTACCGACATAGTATTTCTTATTAAGGGAAAGCCTAAATCAGATTCCCAGTACTTTCGACAGTCGGCCATTGGAGCTAGACCTATAAGCAGACAAATGCCTATGTACTTTTTCTTTTTTAGCTCAGTTATGGTTGTAGAAAGGGGCTTCGATGGGTTTTCTTGTACACTAAACTTATGTGTTTCCTCAGCGATGCGGTTTAGGAAATCATCATCTAAGAAGTACAAGAAAAATTGTAAGGGTGTTTCGAATTCTGTAATCGGTGGCTTTAAATCAGTTTGCCCGCAGAATTCATGATTGGTTGGTTTAAACGCAACTTTTTTCCAAATTATTTTTCTCTTTCT
Organism: Maruca vitrata; assembly: GCA_039566165.1. Taxonomy (NCBI): domain Eukaryota; kingdom Metazoa; phylum Arthropoda; class Insecta; order Lepidoptera; family Crambidae; genus Maruca; species Maruca vitrata. The sequence continues at coordinate 14,791,215 of CM076912.1, read as the reverse complement.
TCTGGCAGGGGATGCAGTAGGTCTTGAGGGAGGAAGCTCTGTTGTACAAGATGTGGAACATACAAATTGACGTGATCGTAAAGCGGTTGATCCAGAAGCACTTGGGATTGAAGGTAAACCCCTAGTGCATGTGCTGGATTGATCATTACTAAGGATGCTACTAGCATCACTAGCATTTTCAGTCACATCATTATAGGTTGATGTGACTAAAAATGATGGTTCATTGAGACTAGCATTTTCAGTCACCTCATTATAGGTTGATGTGACTAAAAATGATGGTTCATTGAGATCATAATTCTCTGATGAATAAGATTGTTCTTTATCACCCGCATCGCTAAATGTTTCACACAGTTGATCGACGGTAGTTCTTATTGCGTCAATTTCATCTTCACTTTCCGCTCCTGAAGAGTATTTTTTATCCTCACTGTCTAATTGTACTGTCAAATAATTTTGGATTTGATCGCTGGATAATCTTTTCTTCGAGGTTGTCTAAAACAACATAACAATATTATTAACGATACCCAAAATTTACCCATCACTGCATGAAGTGACACATCGGGCACAGTAATATTAAACCATTTTAATGTCTAAACACTGTCAAATAAAAAAAAATACTTACATTTGATTAACGAACAATTTTTTTCACTGTTGCACACCATCAAAATTTTTTTCCAATTTTCAATGCACTGCACGCGGCCATTATTTAAAATAAAAATCAGCGAGTGTGTGCTGCCATCTACCTTCGATAATGCCTCCAATCAATGATACCATTTTATAAAAGTTGTCCCTTGATTCTAATTAGAGATAATTATAAATTGTATACCTTGTGACTTATATGGCACTGAATGCAGTGTAGGGGCGCAACAAAATCATATTATTAGATCTCGACCCTGTATCTATTCAGTCATTTTAATTTGTCAAATTATTTCAATAACAAAATTGGAAGAAATTGAACTTTACAGCTAAAGACACCATTCAATTTGTTGCCTTCATAATTTTCTATGAAGCATATAAATTCCTCAACTAACCTTCAGTCCGGAGACACTGTGGAAAGACCTCGTGCAGAGCAGGCAGTCCAGCGAAAGCTCCGTGTCTTCAGCGTCGCTCGGCGGCTCCTCTTTCACGGGATTCAATATCTGAAATCAAGAAAGAGTTATCTTATTTACATTATTTACAGGTTACAATCAAATGTATTAGAAATAATGCCTAAAAATGTTGTCTATACTAATATTATGAAGCTGACGAGTTTGTTAGTTTATTTGAACGCACTTATCTCAGGAACTACTAGTACGAATTTAAAAATCTTTTTGTTTTGTATAGACCATTTATCGAGGAAGGCTTTAGGCTATATAATCAAGTGCCTACGTTTAGCCGTTTAAGCTGTGCGTCAGTCAGTGAGTCAGTCAGTCAGTTTCGCCTTTTATATATTTAGGCCATATAACATCACGCTACGACCAAAAGGAGTGAAAAAACAATGGAAAATGTGTAAAAAATGGGGTAAACGCGGACGAATTCGCTGCCACAGCTAATTTCTAATATATTAGAAATCATAATGGGCCGCAGAGGATAAGAATTCATTCAAAATAAGAAAGTTTCCTTGTAAGAATATTTTCAGATGTATTTTTTATGACCTACCTCAACATCAGTCTTTTCATCTCCATTCATCAACTGTCTCGCAATTTCTCCATTGGGGAATTCCTTTAATGACGTCACACCTGGAAACACATGTTTTTATAAAAGAATGATTTTTTTTTCCGTCATCATGACCGGACTTGCGGGGAACGAGAGCAGGAGCGGATGGCTCTCAACCCTAAAATGACTGACTTGACAACTCAAAATATACTTATATCTACATCGGCTAAAGGTAAACATCTCACCATTGACAATAATAGGTGGTTGCTCGGCAATCTCTTCTGGCTCCACCTTAATATCCATAAAAGGTGTGTCCGTATAACCCTCTTCCATATTACAGGCCTCGTCGTCTGTCAAAACCTCCTGCTTGATATCCACGTTGAACGGCAGATTGTTCTCGTACACACCATTTATACTGTTCATATCCTTCTCTACTTGTATAGGCTTAGGCCACACTTTGTCACAGTCTCCAGAGAGTCTTTCACTGAGTAATCTATCACTCTCCTGCACTAACATTTTGAAATGGCAAGCAGTCCACAGCTTCTCACAACACGTGTAACATATGAACTTGGAATGTATATCTGACTCTGAAAGCTGAAAGTAAAAATCTTATAACATAGCGGTAATTTTATAGGAGATGGCACTAGTTTGGGGTATCCTGTGCAACTCTGGGGACATACAATGGGCTGATGATGAATTTTAAAGTGGGTAGACTAAAACCACAGTGGTTTTGGAATGTTTAATATAATGTTTTGTAAAATCAAATTTAAAATTGACTTAAAAACTATAGTAGAATAAATATTGTTTATTGTACAAAAAAGCTAACACAGCAATAGTAAAAGAAGAAAAATATTATATTGCCACTAGTAAAAGAAAATTGATGTTCATAGCATATTTTCCCTACATAATCTCCTCCCTCATAATAGAAATACAGTGTATAACCATTCCCGGAACAAAAGAAGCTGTTTAAGGAAATAATACGAACCTGTACATTAGATAAGTCGGCTAAATCCTGGGCTATAGTAGGTCCGAGGCCGTCCCACGTGGGCGCCCACGATTGAAACAAACCGAACAGACGATCCGCCTTGGAGCGCTGCAGACACGCGCGGCACTCCGACAACTCCTCATCAGTCTTCAAACTATCCTCTTCTACAGAATCATTATTCTTGGATCCTTCGACACTCTCTGATTTCCCATTGTCTTTCTTTGGTTTTGTAGTATTGCTATCTGGCTCATCTCCTTCTTTGACTGTACTCATTTTGTCTGTAACAATTTGTTATGGGTATAGTGATTTCATGTAGACAAATTTGTAACCTACACAATAACTCGTGAACTTTTACCCATAGATTTTATTAATGAAGCCCCTTATCAAACAATGTGTTTAAATAAATCACATCATAAATTAGCTTTGTGTCTATTTTGTTCATATCATAGTAGTCACATTTATCCACTGACTTTATGTGGGGAATGTTCTTGGCTTACATCTATTCATCCCTGATAAACCAATAGGTAAAACATCTACTTAGGGACAGAAAGTCAGTCATCATATCATCAACATACATTTACTTACATACATACATATTTACCATACACAAATTTTATCTACTAGATAATCATAAACAACATCAACCACTAACAAAACTTTGGAAAATATAAATTATAATAATTGAAACCACCATATAATTGCATGCTATATATTATTTTCTAACATCAAACCAAAAATATATTAAATTTAAAGATACATAATTATAATTACACATTTACACTAAATGTAATATTTAATACAATAATTCAAATTGTCTAAATATCCACAAACAGGGGTATTTCTGTATGTAAATACCTTTTTTTACAATTCTGTTATTTTTGTGAACAAGTCTTCTAGATTTTCTAGTTGCTGGTAATATCTTTGTTTGTCTCCATTCCTCTTTTTTATCCTCATACAGTGAACAATTACTCCACGCAAATACACTAGGTATGGCACTTTTCTTAAGGAAAAGGGAAGCTGAAAAAATTGTTTTGGAATCATTTAAAAGATTGATTATTATTCTTAAGAAATGTCAATCCGTGAATACTAAAAGCATATAGATCAAAATAGGCGCTCTGACGTCGAGTTGCGGATATCAGCCCGTTGCGCCATTACCATTACCAAGCATATTTATAATAATTCAAAGCAGTACATAGTTTATGTCAATATTACGTAGAAAATTTAACATTACTAATTGACATTTCATGAAGTCAAAATAAGTGTTAAAATCAAACTTACATCTTCCTAAATGGTCCTTAACATAATCTTTTGGACAAAAGTGATTACGGCAAACTCGCAACGCGTCTCTGTATTCAACAAATTGTCTCTGCATATCGCTTTTAGCCACTCTTTCATGTGTTTGGGATCCCTTGGGATTCTATGGCCACCACTTTTTGTTACACATGGGCACACAACATCGTATCGGCATTTTTAGCCTTTTAATAGTATTTCTGAGTGATGTTAAAAACTGGGTTGTGACACTAATATCATGTGTTGTATTTATTACATTCGCATAAACAACCAAAAAAATTTTTGTGTCTGTTGAGAAAAGACTTGATTATGACTCTGTATTAGACTACATGTGAAAATCAACATAAATTAATTCACAATGTAATAATGTAACTTTATAATAATTTCACCTTCACAATTATCACTTAACAATACAAAATAAAAACATACCTCAGTGCCAATTAGTTTATAAGACACATCAACACCTTTTTTTCGCTTATCTCCCATAATTAAGGCTGTACTTTGTTTAACATTTTGGTAAAAAACGCAAACTCACAGTATATTTCTGAACTTAGGGTTGAAATTTAAAAATCTAACCTAAAAGTACCTATTTATATTTAATCGTTTTACTCTTTTAATATATCCAATAATAATATGAACATAAGTATTTATCAAATAACTGAATAGTCATTAATAGACAATGAAAATATGTTATTTATTCAGCAAACAGAAGTGATAAACAATAAATACAACAATGTCAATCTAAGAAACAATTTTTGACAAAAAATTATGACAGCGAATTAGCAATAGACAAGGAAGTTCTAAAATCATCCAGTGGTCAGTCATTTTGGTGATAGAAATAATACTAATTTTCTACACTTGAAACAATCACTACTTAAAAGCAGTTCCTCGCCAGAAATGTCCGTTACTTACTTGTAGTTATCGCCTCGAACGAAATTTTATACGTAAATATTATTTCAGATTTGACAAGTCACAGACAAACTACACTTGGAAATCTTGCAATATTTTACACACATAGATCCTACCATTCTGTGCCAAACCAGAACCAATAGAAAATAATATATTTACCGGATAACTTTACAACATTGAATATTAGTAAGTCCCCAGCACCTTGAGACACTTAAAAATGTAGAATTGTAGACCTTGAATTGCCAGATCCAAACGTAGGGCATAGAAGTAACGGAATTATACCACCGACCCAAGGAATAAATACTGAGTTGCCGCGCCGTGACTGCTGAAACTACGAGTTTTTTTTTAGCCTGTATTGCTATCTTCTTACAAAATTTACCACAATGTCAAGAATTCTATTATATTAAACTTATACGTTTGATATACAAATAGGTATCACATTAAAACTTACTTAGGAATACAGGGAACGGAACGTGCAGAAACTATAGGTGACTACACAAATGCGATAGAAGAGACACTATGCGGACAGTAAAGAAACGTACCAAGTATGCTGTCTGTTGTATTTAATACGTAGTGATTATATTCTCTTTGGTTCTATTGACAATGTGAACCCTTACCTTAACCGCCAAGTTCGGATTAATCCGACAATATTTACTTATTTATGTATTCAAATTTGACAGACCAATAACCACCACGACCACGTGGACCACGTTGCCGCCATTCTGCCTTGTGCATTGTTTCAACAAGGTCATTGCGTTATCTTCTCTCTGTTACGCTATTCAGATGAAATTGTCAGTATTTTAAGGAATCTCTATTTGTTGTAGGTATTTATTTTTCGTTTTACTATGATTCGCACTCGAAGACTAATAATAAGTAAAGGAGTTAAAAGGACGAAATTGCAAAAAAAGCGGTTTAAATCAATTAATAATTAATTATCGCCAACGTGGCCAAAAATATATCAAGGAAACATGTCTATATTTTTGACCCCTTGATATATTTTGGCTAGTGATAATTGCTAAAAATCGGGTATAAATAACTCTGGAAAGAAAGGAATTCTCATCGATTTTTATTTTTACTACTTTGGCTTGATGCATACGTTTACGTTTTTCAAATCTATTTTAACCGATTTTTTTATTTTTTTCGATTACCTATATATAATATTCACATTAATTTCTACTATAAAACTTAGTTAAATCCATACTCTAAGTTATTTACTGCGTTTATACCTGTTGGCACGTGAATACTCTTTATTAGGAAAGAAATTAAATTAAACTAGAAGCTTATATTTTCAGTTACTGAATTTTCAGACTTCTGTCTGATGTCGACCACAATTTCCAGTGACTATACAGCTGATCTACTGGTATATATTTAAAAAATGTTATAAAGTTAGATATAATAGGTGTTAATAATATGTATAGTGTTACATTCAGTACGATAATGCGACAACTTTTAAATCAAAGCATGTGAAACTGCAAGAAATAGTATTTTTGTGTTTTGGCATTGTACGTACGTACAGTAAAATTAAATAAATAATAATATACTAAGAATTAAGCAACGCCATCTAGCTTGAATTTATTATCAGTTTATACAACAGTGTGGCTAAATTAAAAAACTTCCACTTATTACAGGTCTTTATTGTGCATCGAATATATTATTTGCAAGTGGAAAAAAATAAACACTAAATAATATAAGGAGGGGGGCATTGCCTAGCACTATATTACAGGCTGGGTAACAAATAGTTCATTTAGTTCAAGCCTTCGAATAAATGGTCCATGTCATCAAAAAAATAAAAAAAATATTGTCAAATTGACAATGGTCTATGATTAGCTATGTTCCAGTACATTTTTTTTTGCAATCTCTAATTTCACGCTTGCAATACGAAATAACTGTGAAAAGTAGCCTATTAAATGTAATTTTAACAAAATTTTATTCTTTGATGAATGTGTCAGTCTGACACATACTGTCAGTGTCAGTCACATTATTTGAACGAGTTTCGCCGTGCCTGTTCGGCGCACATGTGTTTTGTAATTGTTTTCTTTAGAATAATAAGTTTAAAATGGAAGAAAATACGCCCACAGTCAGTTTAGTTTCATGTATGCACTTTGTTAAACGCGGTGTAGCAAAAGCGGTTCCTGAAAAGGTCAATAAACGAGTGGAATACCATGAATTTTATATTTTACTGTTGTTAAACAAAAGTCCACTAAAAGTAATTTTTGTTTCAGATTGAATTGACTGAAAAAGAATTGGAGAATATTATTAAACAGACCGCTAATGATTTGAGGTATTAAAATGATGTTGTAATATTTCAATTACCTACTTGACTTCACTTGAACAATATTGGTGTTAACCTAAAATTTTCGTACAGAATCTAGATACAGTAACATACTTGCATTTGCTGGACAAACCGAAAGTTATTTAATTGCTTTAATCACATTATAATGTCATTTATCAATTAATTCCATTAAAATGTGTACTTACAGATTATAGTTCATTGCCTCATAAATTTATATTAATAAATCTGTCACCAATAGATTAACAGAAGCTGGCGAAGATGTTAGTGATGAGGAGGGTGAAGATAATGCCAATGCACCGCCGGATCCGCCAGCTAACCCTAATGATGAATTTGACTTGAAAATTATGACCAAGAAGACTTAAGTAAGTAAACAAGTGAAAAAACTCACAGATTGTTGTGGTCTCGTTTCCTCAGTTGTTACGTGGGAGGAATAACATATAGTTGGTTCTAATTATTAAAATACGTAACTGCTTTTGAGTGATTGTGTAGTTTCCATACTTTAGTCTCCATTTTAGAGTAAATACAATTAAACATTTTTCAAAACAGCTTTAATATTGGATTCTTTAAGAACTTACCACCTATACCACATATACCACTATTTATACCAAACTTTGCCAACACTCAAAAATTATAATTATACAACTTGTGTCTCAAAAATCCTAAATATTTTACAGAACTCTTTTTTTTAAAACTAAATATAGCCTATGTCACTCAGGGATAGTTAAACTTTCCAACTACAGATCTTTTTTAAAAATTTGTGCTGTCGTCTCAGACCCTATTCAATGCAAACAAACAATCAAACCATTCCTCTTTATAAACTTCGTATAGAATATAGATAATAACAAGAATAATCATGTGTTTCTGTCTCCTGTAAAACGGACTTTCTGTCCTTTAACTAATATGTTTAATTAAATCTACATTTGTTTTGTGTACAGGTAATCCTGTGGGTATTGGTAGCGTTGCCACTCTACCAAACTTGGGTGATTTGAGCGAAAATGTGCAAATCAGAGTAAGTATGTGTTGAAATATATATATATTGTTATGTAACTTGTGATTGATGCATGATTAAACATAATTGTCTTCTTGGTATAATTGGCGTTCCAAACTGATGTTAGAATTTTATTATTACTAATGTGACATTAACAATTTATAAGTGCATGTAAATTGCCTACATAAATAAAGTCATTCTTAATTTGATTTGATTGTATATAGACTAAGATTAGACTCTAAAAATTTGATTACATACATTTAATTTGTAGTGTTTACACAAATAGATGATGAATTAAATCTGAGGGAGTTCTGTTCTGAGGTCACTTAGTTTAGAATTTGATTTTTATAAATTATAAATTTATTCTAATTATACTCTTTTTCAGCTAAGATGATCCCTGTGACACTTTATTGTGTTCTGAATCACGCATTTGACGTTTGACCAACGAAAAAAATTTTATTGCACACTTTTTTCATTTGAATGCGGCGTCATTTAGGAAAAATATTAAAATAAATCATTTCAAACTTACAGTATCGATTAATTTAATTTAATGTAATATAAAATAAAAAAAAAGTACACAGCAGTTCGTATACGTAGAATGGAACTTAGTCAGAGTTACTACGTTCCATTCTACGTATACGAACTGCATAGGTATTTTTTAAAAATGTTCTATTACATTAAATTAAACTAAACGATACTGTTTGTCATTTAAAAGTATAAAAATATTTATTTTAATATTTTTCCTAATGACGCCGCAATAAAATGAAAAAAGTGTGCAATAAAATTATTTTCGTCTGTCAAACGTAAAATGCGTGATTCAGAACACAATGAAGTGTCACAGGGATCATCTTTGCTGAAAAAGACTATACAATTTTATTTTAATGTATGTGAAAGCAAAATATTTCTTAGAAAAAAACTTACAATTTTAATAATTGAGTGATTGATTTTAGACAGATGGACCAGATAGTGATGAAGAGGATGATATCATCAAACCAAATGATAATCTGCTGTTGGTGGGGCATGTTGAGAGTGATGCCAGTGTATTAGAAGTTTACAGTAAGTAATATAACTTATTAATTCCCATTTCTAACCAAATAAATTATAAAGATGCTATATTGAAAGAAAGAAAATATGTTCTGATAACACACCACATCATCATCATCATCAACCCATATACGTCCCCACTGCTGGGGCACCGGCCTACCCTAAACCACGGTGATAAGGCTTTAGTCAACCACTCTGGCCAAGTGCGGGTTGGTTGCCTACACAACCTAAGAAGTATTTCATAGGTGTGCAAGTTTCCTCTCGATGTTTTCCTTCACCGTTAAAGCGTCGAATAATTGTACATATGAACATCAAATTTGAAAAACACAGTGGTGGCAGTGATCACAGATAAGAAACAATTATTGAATTTCTTTCTACCTGTATTTTGACTGGGGCAGTGGAACAGTGGTTAGTGACCCAGGTTCAATACCCACGGTTCCAAGAGTTGTGGGTTTGATACCCACTCTGGACAAATATTAGTGTGATGAACAACAGTGTTTGTTCCGTATCTGTAACACAAGTGCTTAAGAAACTTACCAAGGGATCAGATCAATGTATGTGATGTTGTGTAATATTTATTTTATTTATTTATACTTTTTCATGAATTATGTTCTTTTTTTCCAGTTTACAACCAAGAAGAGGGCTCATTCTATGTGCACCATGACATCATTTTACCATGGTTCCCATTGTGCATAGAATGGCTTAGCCATGACCCTTCTGATCCTCAACCTGGTAAGAAATTTGAGTTAATTAAAATAATAAATAATAGGTCAAATTATGAATGTATGTCAAGTGTCACTGTTCAATAGGGTATTTCACTATTTTTTATTTTGAAATGGGTGGATGAACCTCTCAAACATAAAGGCACTGTTGAAAGTATCACTTTGATATCTCGATAATACGACGAGATATTACAATTTTAATTGCACATTATTTCGGCGACCTCAAAAACGCTCCATATAAAAGCCCACTATCGTATGACGTCACAACGCTAGTATGTACTTACTTTGTATGCAGCGCCAAGAAATTTGTTCGGCAGGTTCATCATAAGATGCGTTTATGGATATATTATTATAATAAAAGATGTTAGTAATTTTGTTATTTGTAAGATGACAACGAAAAAGGAAATGGTGGGCACACCCAACTTTAAATGTCTTTTGCTGTCTCATTTCGCCAAAAAATTTTGATTTTCGTAAATCTTACTGCTTATCATAAAAAATTCAAACAAAACAACCACAGTCAATTACCCTATTGTAATCAGAGATGGCCACCTTCCTGATGAATTGGTTAGTGTCTTAACAAAATGATTATCTGGTTTGCAGGCTTTAATTCATCGGCATATTTTACCTTTAAATTCAATGTAAAAAATATTTTGTTGCATTGCTTATACTGTACACAAGTATTGATTTTGACTGGCTCGGTGGAACAGTGGTTAGTGACCCTGGCTGGTGATTCGAATAGTCGTGGGTTCGACTCCCAATTAGGACAAATATTTGTGTCATGAACATCAGTGTTTGTTTCGTGTCTGGGTGTGAATATGTATTTAAGTATATATTAATAAATATCTATGTGTAGTATCCTGCGTATTGCACTATACTACTGACTAAGCACGCCTAATATTGGCTCGACAACGCACCATCACGGCCGTCCTGGCGGGCGGTCGGACACAGAACTGACTTGTTCCCTTCCGCCGCGCGTGACGAGACAAATTCGTGCTTGTCAATACACAACATTATGTATGTATATCAGTCTCTGACGCCCATACTACAAGCTCTGCTTAGTTTGGGGTCAGATGACCGTGTGTGGAAATGTCCCATATATATATATTTATGTACTTTTGTTTCATCTTCCCGTTTCTCAGGCAATCTCTGCGCGCTCGGTGGCATGGACCCGGTGATCCAAGTGTGGGACCTGGACATCGAGAACTGCTTGGAGCCCGCGTTCAAGCTCGGCAAGAAGCCCAACAAGAAGAAGAAGACCAAGCGCGTTGGCCACAAGGATGCTGTACTGGATCTCTCTTGGAATAGGAACTTTACGTGAGTTAGCCTTTAACTTTTGGTTTGACTGACTTAGTGGAGGGTTAGTGGCTGGCTATAGTCCCAGAAATTGTGGGTTTGATTCCCACTTGGAACAAATATATTGTGATATTTGAACAATTGTGTTTGTTTGTTGTCTGGGTGTGATTATGTATTTTTAAATATACATGTATATCATTCTGATAGGCATAGTACAAGCAATGCTTAGTTTGAGGTCAAGTGGCTGTGTGTAGAGATGTTCCAAATATTTACTTTTATAAGGCTGTGACTGTTAAAATGTTTCATTGGACTAAGGATGTTGAAATGTTTCATTGGACCTTAAGAAAACGTAATAAGGTCTAAATTATGATGGCTATATGTGCAGAGCCTTATAGTATCTTTCAAAGCTAAATTTGCACTTTCGCGTTCCATTTCAATGAAAATGTAAAACAAAGGGTCTTAACGGGTATTGCCTTCACCGTTTAAGCGTAGAATAATAGTACATAAGAATTTAAAATTTGAAAAACGCAATGGTATGTGGCGGTGTTTGAATTAGCGACCTATTGCATGGCAAGCAACGACCCTAACGATTCGGCCATTGATGCTTAGTACTTCATGTTTTATTTATCTTTTTTTTTATATAGACACGTGCTAGCGAGCGGCTCGGCCGACAACACAGTGCTCCTTTGGGATCTGGATCAGGGCACACCACACACAAAGATCGACTATTTCGAAGACAAGGTAACACTATTTAATTTACTATAAGGGTTTTTCTATTCCTTATATTTTTAGTTCTTATTGCGCCCTTTTTGTTGTATGTATGTTAAATGTGCTTTACAAGCATGTTTTTTTATTTTCTCCCAACATTTTGGTGAAAACCTTTTAAGAAGAAGTTTTTAATATTTTAACAGTAGTTCACAACCATAATTATTTAAAGTGCTCTTATCATGTCAGCGCTGTAGCAATCAGGTTTCAGCTGAGTCTAGTGACTGCTTTATCACAGAGGCACTATTCATTATGCTGTGGAGACAGTGAAATCGGGCCTCTAATGCATGCATTTAGTTAACCAGTTTCCTGTCGTCCTGTGTTTTGAGCTTGTCCAAATAATGTGCAATGTATCAAAGCGATACTTTCAACATGTCTTTGTGGTCCATCCAACTATGTCAAAATAAAAAAATAGTCAAATACCCTATTAATTATTATCTTCTTATCTCCAACAGGTGCAATCCGTGTCGTTCCACCCTCTGGAGGCTCAGACGCTGCTGACGGGTTCGTGCGACGGGCGCGCGCGCGTGACGGACGCCCGCGCGGCGCACGCGCAGCGCGCCTGGGCGCTGCCGCCCGAGATAGAGCGCGCCGTCTGGGACCGACTGAACCCGTTCTGCTTCGCGGTACGTGCTGGCCTGTTGCTTGTCACTATAGGTGCAATCCGTCTACTTCTCAACTCAACATTTTTTTTCCTAACTGACTAACGATGATGGCTTGGAGGAGTCTCGTCATCATCACCGGGCTTGCGGGGAGCGGATGGCTCTCATCCCTAAAAGTGGGTCAACATTTAAAAAAAAATATATGCGATGCGTCTTATCTATTAGGTCGCTAGAGAGCGCCCTACGGACTGTTTTGGCTTGTTTCTAGTCACTACAGGTGCAATCTGTCTACTTCCAACCTTTGTTTTCTCTAACTGACATATGATGATGGCTTAGACTAGCCTCGTCATCGTCACCAATCTTACGGGAAAGTGGCGCAACCCTAAAAAAATATGCGACTTTTGCCTTGGGGTTGCTAGAGGGTGTCCTACAGAAGGACGTATGTTTAGGGAGAAAAGTGACGGCATGTACTTTGTACAGGTATCGGAGTGGAATATTTAATTGAAGTATATTTTATGTCATTCCAGATGAGTAACAACCAAGGCAAAGTAGCGTACGTGGACTGCAGGCAGGACGAGCCGCTGTGGACGATAGACGCGCACGAAAAAGAAGTTACAGGTATGAATCAGAAGAAAGCTGATTAATTATCCTACTAGCTTTCCGCATGTGACTCCGACTACATGATAACTTTATGCAGTTGTTAATCGCATTAATATTTGTCACAGTCGGTTAAAAAATATGGCGTGAAAACGCGACAAGTAGTCTAAAAAACATTAGTTTTTAGGTACTTACTATTATTATTCATTTTTAGGGATGGAATGTGAACTTTATAAAACTATTTTTGTTTCCACAGGTCTAATATTGAGTGAACAAATTCCTGGACTCATGGTGACTGCGAGCACAGATGGAAAACTAAAAACGTGGGATATATCGAGGTTTGTAAATTTTATAAAAGCAATTAGAGTGTCGTCTGAAATTCATTCCAACAACTTTCCTATTCTTACTTTCTAGTTTCCGTCTGTAAATAACGTAGGTATGTATAGATTGCAAGCTATTGGCTAGTGCAAGCTTTAGAACTTAACAATTTTAAATTTACATTTATTGCCACTGTTTCATCAATTTCTGTAGTTAACATTTCTGTAATGATATGTCTACGGCTGTCAGAGTTTATCACTGATAGTAGAGGCGCCACAGGTGGCTTAACAGGTCATATACGGGAAAAATTCGATGGCTTTAATACATGCAAAGCTACTGGTCTGGTGTGATGGCAATGCACGTCTGGGCGCGATTCCTAGAAGGACGGGTGTTCGAGTCCCCGGCCCGCGGTGAGGCAGTTGAAATTCCGATTTTCTAAATATTAGAACGGCCAGTGCAAGCTTTAGCACTTAAAAATTTTAAATTTATATGTATAGATTGCGTTGTAAGCATTTTGAAAATTTCTCGGTCATTGTGTTTCCACTTGATCCACTGTCGTTTCTAATATCCGTAACACAATTACCTAATCTACTTACGATGAGATTGATGTATGCGAAATATTATTATTATTATTTTGCACTTGTACACGTCAATAATGATCCTTTTCTGCCAGCGGTACTCCGTCTCAAGTGAGTGAGCGGGCGGGGCGCGTGGGTGCAGCGCTGTGCGCGGCGTCGTGCCCGGAGGCGCCGCTGGCGGTGGCGCTGGGCGGGGACAACAAGGAGTGCTACATCGAGATGGTCGACCTCGCCGCCAACGAAGCCGGTAGGTTTAACCCTTAACACGTTGACTGCGGCCCTAAAAATCGATCGAAACCCGCTGCGCGGATGGATCCACACGCTCCGCGTGGCGCCCGCACAGACGGTGCGAAATCTCGAAAAGACGAGACGCCACGCGCCTGGCGTGTAAATGATCCCATACAGCAGGGCGGCCAACACGCCACGCGTGTATGGGCAAACACAAGCGGTGTGTGGGTCCGCACGGGGGGTAGCGCCGCATCGATGTATTGAGAATTTCGCGCTCACGCCTGGCGTGTTGGCTCAGCACACGCGTTCCGATGACAAAAACACAGAGTCTTTGTTTTCAGCAGTGAACGTGTTAAACGGGCACAGCATGTCAGTGGCATAACTACAGTGTGGCAAGTCGGCAAAATGCCACGGGCCCCCACACGGTAGGGGGCCCCAACCGAAAGGAGCCCCCGGTCATAAGAGAATCTCAACTGCCAACACACATACACATTAGAATAAAAAAAAGAACGGGGGATGCACGGGGCCCCATCCGATTAATTTTGCCACGGGCTTCAACAGGTATAGTTACGCCACTGCAGCATGTTGCAATTTTTCATTGGTTTTGGACCTTATGTCAAGTGAATTAGGTTCAATTTATGGTGTCAACATATTAGACGGTGCCCTATAAACGGTTGAAAGAGAGATTGGCCAGCGTGGTTGACTAAGGCCTTATCGCCCTAGTTTAGGGTAGGCCCGTGCCCCAGCAGTGGGGATGTATATGGGCTGATGATGATGATGAGAGTTCTCTTTAAGTCATAATAATTTTCTACAAATTCGGATTCTTATAATAAGGTGCCAGCATTTTGTTATTAACTATCAATATCGTTTATATCGTTTTTTTTAAATAATTGGCTATCCTATTATAATTTTAAAATCTTTTTGTACAAAGTTACTTGTTGCTTGAAAATCCGAGTACCTAATTGTATTCTGATCTATAAAAAACACAAAAGGCTGTCTGTCTATAATTTTATTACAGCGTAACATACTAACATTCATATCTCGTTCGTGTCTGGGTGTGTTACTTATTAAATATATTTAAGTAGATTTGTGTATCCATTGTTCTGATATCTGTAACACTAGTGCTTAAACTACTTAGGTACGGGATCCTATCAATGTATGTGATGATGTGCAATATTTATTTATCTTTTCCAGTGGCCAACCGCTTCGGATCCCGGCCTCAAGTGTCGGTGACTGCGGAGCCGAGCGACAGCGCGATGGAAACCTAGCCGTACGCTTTTTGTAAATAAAATGTATATTCGTGTTTATATTGGTTTTATTTATTCACTTGTTATGCTCCAATACCTACCGATACTGGCTAAATTTTAGTATGGCGAAAAGCATTTAAGGGTAGGTATGTCCACACTGGGTTCACAATATGTCTTCAAAACTGCCCCTTGAGAAATAAACTATACAACGTATTCCTTTTGATACCTATATCACAACTCTAAAGTATTAACAAGACTTCATGGCATAATTATTTTATTTTAAATTTTCATACTAGATAATCCGCCAAAAATATGACTTGCCATGTAAAACACCTTTACGCGAAATATGACAACGTGGCACTTTCTTGCAATAATTTATGAAAGATCTGAGTAACAAATCAATGAATATTATTTGTATACGCACATCGACGTTGACATGTTGACGTTTAAAAATCTTATTTATTTTCTACAAAATAAAAACGTCGCAAAAATAAAGGCCTCCCACGTCTTCGGCACTTCCGCCTATTCCCGGCTACTCGCATCCAGCTCCTATCAGCCGTCCTGCGCAGATCATCACTCCACCTTGCCTGAGGGCGTCCCACACTATGTGGGGAGGCCTATGTCCCACAGTGGACAAACCTATAGGCTGATGATGATAAATAATCAAGACTTCTCATAATGGTGTCAATTTTAGAGCTAATATTATCAAAATTATATCTTCGAAACTATGTATGCATTTTAGGAGCAATGTTACTTATACCAGAGCCGCTCTAAGTTGACCGATTTGGCCCATGTCAGACTGACTGCACTAGTGAGGGACAACGGTAAAATTGCCGAAGTATATAAGTAACAGTTATTTCGACTTTATAACCAAGCAAGGTCTAATTATAACAAATTTTTATTAAAAACATTAATTCACATCCAAAAGATTGAATTTAAGTTCCTTATTTATAAATATATTTATTTTTAAAATACAATACTTATTAAATCCTTCATCCTATTTTTAAAAAATACCTGGTGAGTATTACCCACTACGTCACTATGAAAACGTGTCAAACGGCGTAACCTTGTAAAAGCGTAATACAGAGTGGAAATTTTACGTTTTCTTTTTATAATTCAATTATTTTAGGTAATAAAAGACAAATAATTAGATAATTAGGTGCATTTGGCATTTTGAAATAACGTCTTATTTTTAAATGTTGTTCTTTATGATTCGCTAAATATGTTCCTATTAACAAGGATAAATGCAAAATATAAAATAAAAAGTGTCAAATCAGTCTTCTAAGAACGGCTCCGGTATAGACATAAAAAATATTATTTATGTACTAGCTGTGCAAGCGACTTGTTGAGGGTGGACAACTCTTATCACTTAGGGGTAAGAAAAATAGATGTTGGCCGATTCTCAGACCTACTACTATATGCTCACAAAATTTCATGAGAATCGGTAAGGTTATGGGACATTAAAAGAACACTGTGTAAAATCCTTTCTTATTTTGAAATTCCATTGTTTTAAACAATAATATATTGTAATTTTATTAATTTGTTCTGAATTGACCTTCACCTTAATAAACAAGCAAGACGGAAAAAATATTCATAAATTGTTTATTAGAGTTTGTTAAAAAAATGTATAAATACTAAGATAACATCATCATTATCAATTTGCTATCATAGTCATAGAGCCCATCACCAAAATACTGGGACGTACCGATTTGGTGATGACATCCGTCGACCGGACTATGTTATAATTTCGCCAGCCCGTCGCTGAAAAGAAAGATGATGAATCTAAGATGTTGAACGATACGTAAAATTATATTTTACTCATATTTAACTTACTAAAAAGAATCGTGATATTTTATTGGTTTTGGACCTTTATGTCAAATTATTTATTGAACTAATAAGGCATAAATTAAACTAAATTAGTAAATTGTGAGGTTATCGTATATACCTATAGGGTTAAGGTTCAAAAAGTATATGTTCTTGACCAAAACATAAACCAAAAATTTGGTTAAGAGTTATCACTGCATAGTATAAAGCAAATTCGCTTCCCGCGTCTGCCTATATGTATGTATATAATAATCCTTACTAATATTTATAAATCAGAAAATAACTCTGTCTGTCTGTTACGCTTTCACGCATAGAGTACTGGACCAATTTGAATGAAATTTGGTACAGATGTAGTCCAGAGCTTAGGAAAGGTTATAGGCTTTTTAAACGTCTGCGCTATAATAAGGAAGTAATGTTTTACCCGTTAAACGTCTCTACGCGGACAAAGTCACGGGCGGATAGCTAGTATACAATAAAACAAGATTTTTAACAAACGAGATTGTATTTGCAACATATCTTACACATCTACAAATGGAATAAATTGTTTAACAAAGGCTGTATTTCGGGCGAATGCTCCCGTTCAATGAATGAATGCACTTACTAAAAGCACTTAATACTGATCGGCGAAATGGCTAATAATAAGCAAAACAAAATATTGACACTGTGTATGAAAATATGTGGACCAATAAAGTCACTATTCATTCCATTTTATGTATAAATGAACATTATTATATAATAATATGGGCAGTAATATATACAAGTATAAAAATTTTGAATACAATTTTTTAAACATAACATAAATATAATAATTTTTAGAAAACAAACTTCACAGCCTAATATGGTAACAGAGAATATAACTCAAAATAATATAGTACATTAAAACGACATTATGTATACAGAACTTGATTTATAGTATACTAATATTGCTCTAAAATTGGATGTCAGCCCTAAATGGCATTCCTAACTGAGCAATAGTAAATATTATTTATTATCTTTAATTATTATGGTGTTAGATGACTGTCGTGATTTAATTGCCGATTATTATTCGATTTAACTATAAATACATTTATGTGATTTTCTGGTTTAATAATAATGGTACATTAAAAAATCTCATTTTATAAACTAGTGATTAAACTAATAGCTCTCTTTAACATTACGATATAAAATAAACAAATAATGTTAGTCATGCAAAAATGCTGTATTTAAACCTATCGTTAAAGTGTATATGTCGGAAAATAACAAGAACCGTAAATTTATAACTTTTCTAGGAAAATTATTTTGTCTTTGGACTTAAGCATTGCCACTGCTAATGTCAACCAATCAGAGAGCTGTGTGTTATTTTCCGTCTTATAAGAAACGTAAAATTAAGCACTCTTCTGTGATAGGCCGAACCGCTTAGAATCTTACGATGAATATCCATCAGTTTATAAATTTACCACACGACGTCGCAAATTGATAAACTTCCTAGAATTTATGCGTAAAATAATACATTTCATCTCTCGTGTAGAATCCTACGAAAGTTTATAATTTTCCTAGGAAAGTTATAAATTTACGGTTCTTGTTATTTTCCGGTGACATATATAACGGTTTTTGTGGATGTAAATGATACTTCTAATTTGTATTGTATTAGCATACTTGATCTATATAAATAGTTACAGTTGTACAGACGATTTACCTAACTGTTTACTGTGTAAATAGTAGGTAATATTATTCATTTATGCTGTTTGAGTCAAGAACAATTGAATGATATACCTAAACTCTTCATATTGAGCATTTTCATAATATTAACGATGCATGTGTGTACGTATTACAATACGTAAATTAGAAATTTAAGCTCGTTATGATAAGCGGGGTTTTCTTTTAGTTGGTTCAGTGACAGTTTACGGTCGTAAAGTGGGTTATGTCACATGGGCATAACGTTACCAGGATTTTTACTGTGTTGTTTGCTGGTGCATGGTTGAATGATCGCGTAGACAGATCACGCGACGTCACGATCACCTGGGCAGCCACGTATCACCACATTAGGAGGAGGAGGCGCTAACCGAATGAGTCTCGTTACTGGTGCATTGTTGAACGGACCACGTGACGCCACGATCAGCTGGGCAGCCACATGTCACATCAGTGAGGGCAACTGTTATGCAACTGTCATGTAACCTACATAGCGAGTGTTTTTAGACGGTCACGCGACCAGTAGCGCTACTATTAGTTTAAAAGTGACACACTCGATATCGCCTCAAGGTAGCGCTACTGAGCAGTTACGTGGTGTCGCATGAGTCTCGTTTACTGGTGCACGGTTGAACGGACCACGCGACGTCACGATCAGCTGGGCAGTTACGTGTCACCATCTTGTGGGGGGGGGAGCGTGTTAGTGAGTGATGAATGAGTCCGCACGGTCTCATGATCGCGTGACGTCAGCTGGGCGGCCACGTATTAGTACGTAGACTGGTAACGTGACCTGAGCAGTTTTGTTTGGTATCTTGTTGGGACGAGGACTCGTTAACCGAATGAGTTTCGTTATTGGTGCATGGTTGAATGACCGCGTCAACAGGTCACGTGACGTTAGTTTAGTTACGTGTCACCATCTTGTATGCGTGGGAAGAGTTGTGTCATGTGAGTGTCAATGAGCCAGCATGGTTGAATGATCGCGTGACGTTACGATCAGCTGAGGGCCTACCATGAGTTGGCTATCGTAAACTTACGTACGTTAAAAACCTATCGAGTTGTTTTTTCATATGGCCGATTGTAGTTCTTCGCGTAACCACCAGCCGGCGCTGTACATGTTTTTCATAGACATATTTACGTAGTCGATATCGAGCGCGTAAGTTTTAAACTCATGGTAGCCCCACTGGGCGGTCACGTGTCCCCTGTTAGGTAGTTAACTGGTAATGTTTACTGTTCGGCCGGGAACCGCGTGACAGCATCATGCACGGCGCGCGCGACGTACCCCACGTTGGCGGGGTTGAGGCCGCATATGTTGATGCGTCCGGAGCGCAGCAGGTATACGTGCCACTCCGCCGCGAGGTGCTCCGCCTGCCGCGCCGTCAGCCCCGTGTACGAGAACAGACCGATCTGGTTCACTATGTGGTCCCAGTTGCCGGGCGTGCCCAGTCTGCGAAAGGAGGAGACATCAGTTAACATAACATAACTATGTGGTCCCACTCAGTTGCCGGTCTGAGCAGGAAAGAGAAATCGGTAAACATAAAGACGTCCTACCGGTTTCAGCCATGGTGAACGATCTCAATTGAAAACTGTAACTGTCCGGGATATTTACCATGTTGTTTTATTTTAATGAGCTTCTGATTATATTTCGGCACTGTTGCAAGGGCCATGATCATGGGTGATTGAGTTCACCCAAACAACATGGTAAATATCCCATACAGTTACAGTTTTCTAATGTGTGTAACCATGACAGTTTAAGATCTCAATTGAGATCAGCCAAGTGCGCAGGACATATTATCGTGCACGAGTGTGCGCACAAACAGAAGTGCACTCCCTATTCCCTTAATCTCATAATTCGGTTAGACGGCAATGAACATAACATACTATGTGGTCCCAGTTGCCGGGCGTGCCCAGGGAACTGATTGATGATCAGATGGCTTAAAGTAAATCTGAAAATTAATTCACAGTAAAGGGATCTGATTTGATTATGACTTGGAGTAAGTCTGAAAATGATTTGACAAAGCACAGTGACAATCTTTCGCGTCAAAAGCAAAGTGTGATGTAATGGTAGCGAATGGAGATCAGCATTCTAAAACAGTTTTTGTTAGTAGAAGGATGACTAATTCTGGACTGGACTAAATCTTGAGACAAGTACTAAACAAAATTTGTGCTCATTTATAAACCTTGTCAATCGTAATGTCATATTGAACTATCGTTTCTGTATTTATCCATAATCATCTATCTACATGAAAGTGATATCATGAACAAACTTTATGCACTTGTGATACGGATATCAGAACCACTAACAGTGATATCACAAATGTAATCCTCAATTAAATAATCAATACACTCAACACAATATTAAGTACAGTAGCAACGACAAATCTTAAGTTCCACTGTATGTATTAATTATTTAACCGAATGAAATGTCCGAAAAGTTCGAAATAAATTTCAAAAGTAAAAGGAAACCGAATTATTGCAAAAACTATTTAAAAGTATGGATAATATACCAATCTTTTTTGTACTTACTTAATAAGTTCTGCCCTCAAGGCTTCTCGCATCTGAATGACTCTGGACGACATTACTTTGATATGGTCCCTCCTGCGAACATAAAATATATTACGGTGTTAAAACAATATTTGGAATTGATTTAATATTATTTGTATGTCTGTCCATTTTATTACAAATCACAAGATTATTCTACTTATATTTTAGGAACATATCTTGAATAAGAGCGGTTTAAGCAAATACATGAAGACAATACACCAGATGTATGACGAAATGTCATTGTTCTGCTTGATAGGTTTGACGAATTCTGTTTGTTTTATTTGTTCTGATTAATGCTACATTCATGCGAGAGGTCGCTAGTTCAAACCCCGCCACGTACCACTGTAGTTTTCAAATTTAAAATTCATATTTGATGGAGATAGGAGAGGGGGGTCCAACTCTTACATACAAGTCCTAATGTGTCCAATGGGGGAAAGAGGAGTCAGCAATAGATATGTAGGGGTTGTCCAGCTCTTGCTACATGACCTTGCACCTTGCCAATCATACAAACAATCATCAAACCATGATCATCATATGATCGAAACATGTGTAAAAATGTGCTAAGTAGGTACGTTTTTATAACTGAACAAATTTGATGGCACGTCAACGTCAGGGGTTTCCTAACTGACATACGATGATGGCTTGGAGAAGGCTCGTCATCATCGCCGGACTTGCGGGGAAGCGGATGGCTCTCACCCCTAAGGGGAGGGGGTGTATCACTCACCACTCGTCGAACAGCTGCTTGTCGGCCAGCACGTTGGCGACGACGCGCGCCGTGCGCCGGCGGGTTGGAGTACATCCCGCGCACCACCCACGTCAGCTGCGAGCGCATAGCTGGGACTACTCGCGCGTCGGATACCACTAGAGCCAGATTGCCTACGCGCTCGTCTGGGGAGGGGAAGGTACATGTTAATCATTTTAGCTATGACTAGTTGTACCCGCGACTTCATTTGCGTGGACCACAGGATTTTAAATACAAAAATTTTTTCCCAATAACTCCCGTTCCCGTGTAAATTTAGCAACATCGCGTTGCAAGTAAGCTTTTCGCTCATTATGGTACCTGCATGCCAAATTTCAAACGTTTAACTTTTAACGTTTAACAAAGATTTTCCCGCTAATTCCCGTTCCCGTTCCCGTTCCCGTGGGAATTACAGGAATTCCTTTCTTAGTACACCTTTACGGTACCTAAGCTACGTCCCTTCCAAAATTCATGTGCCTACAGTTAGCCGTTTAGGCTGTGTGTTGATATGTCTATCTGTCAGTCAGTTTCTCCTTTTATATGTTTAGATTAGTCACTAGCTGTACAGCTGTGCAGATAAATCTTTGACAACTCCGTCACACTATTGTATCTAAAATACCTCTAGAGTACAATCAGCGTAAAGATACCATCACAACACAAGACCAAACAAAGATAAACAAAAGTCAAAACTCACTATAAAGCCCGAAGTTCTTCGCGTAGGACTGGGAGCAGACGAGCTCGAAGCCCCGCTTGACGAAGTAGCGCACCGCCCACGCGTCCTTGTCCAGGTCGCCGGACGCGAAGCCCTGGTACGCGCTGTCGAAGAACGGGAACAACTTGCGCTCCTGGAGGCGATCGGGTTAAGTATTAGCATCTGGAGCGGGGTAGCAATCATAAAAAGGCGTCCTACCGATTTCAGCCATGGCAGCAATGAGGGTGTTCGCCTATAAGAACTTCACTAGATGGCAATACGTAGGCGTGAGGTCCAACTGCATCATGATTGGTGAATATTGACATGTCTGTCAATGTCACGTCAAAAATAACCAATCATGATGCAGTTGGACCTCACGCCTACGTATTGCCATCTAGTGAATTTCTCATTCGCGAAAATCCTTATTGAGATCAGCTTAGTGCGCCGGACATATTATAGTGAAGTGTGCTCTATTCCCTTACTCTTAAAATTCGGTGAGACGGCAATCCGACATGACCGATGAGAGATCGGGCGCAGGACCACCGGTTTAATGTGCTTTCCGAGGCACGGGCGTTCTACCGCCAACTTCGTAACGCCGGGCTGAGTAATTTCATTACAGAAAAACTCACACAAATTTTGCTTAACCCCGGACTCGAACCGGGCACCTCTCAGTCCTTACGCAGCGCTTGCTACCAATAGACCAACGAGGCGGTTAACAACAACAACAAGTACCAATAGCAACCAGCAGATTGGCGCAGATCATCGACTTCATACCCAATAGACACCTAATACAGGACGAGCGTTTTCAGACAACACATAAGATAAATAGATCTTATATTAAACCACGCCCACTGATGCTTCGTCAGTAACGACCAGATCTGAGACCCGTGAACATCTCCGCGCTCGCTTACAGAAAAAATTAAGAACCTTGTTGCCATGGCTCCTTGTAGCATAAGATGGTGTGGAAAAATTTGCAAGAGCTCAAATTTTAAAATTGATGGCATTTAGTTTCACCGGTGCGTGTTTTTAATCAATTAAAACTAATATTTTTTTGATTGACCGGAGGCCATCTTAGATGGCCGGTCGGTCGGCGTCATCAACCACCCATCTCTTTTTGTAACATGCAGTTTTATATCCTTTATCCTTATCGTTCTCCGTGCACGTGTACGTAGTGCTGTACCGTACCAAATACTCAGAATCGATCGATTTAAATTTTCAATTGGATAATTCTAAATTATATTTTGCTAATATAAGAGTTGACTTTAATTTATCATATTTTATTATCTTATTCAGTATGATATATAGATTTCTAATTTACTATAAATATAAACGCGAAATGTCACTGATTCACTGACTAACTAACTGATATCTCAGAAACTCCAACAGATGCTAGGAGGTGCTAGCTAACCTAGTTAGGGTTATTCCACTAATCTCCATTGGAAATCCCCATCAATGGGGATAAGTGAACTTTTTGTCCACTAATCCCTATAGATGACTCTAATGGGGATTTGTAAAAAAAAGTTGTTGATAAAGTTCACAAATTATTAATTAAACCGACAAATATGGAGTACAGGGATGAGAAGGTGCCCTTGTTTATTTACGTATATAATGCAGCATTTTTGTCCAGTAGTTTCTAGTCCCTTTAAAGAAATTACTTTCGATGCCTATTTGTTACTAACATACAAATCTTAACTGTTACTGTAAAATTTTTGTTATGTCACCTTCAGCGAACTTATCATTTTAGGTATCTCAAAGATAGTGAAGTGAAAGAAAAATAAATCAAAGCTGGCGGGAACACTGGTTACCATCAGAGTATAGCGTAATTTGCTCTCGACATTTTACTCAAGACTGCTTTATTAATATGAAAACACGTCGGAGACTCCTCACATTTGCCATATCTTCACTGTTTTTATCACTATTGGTGAGATAATTATGTTTACACTAATTAGAGGGTTCCGTACCTAAATAAATTTCACTCGGAAGACACCAATCATGTCGTTGACCTGGCAATGAGTGTGATGCAAAAATATGTATTTTTATCCAAGTCCGTCAATCGCAAGCCCTCAGTCTGGCGAATATTTACAAAATTTTCATTTTAAAAACGATTAAACAAATTGTTATACGTAAAACTACAATATATTCTCTTATTTAACTAATGTAATTCACTCGCAGTAGAAATAAATAATCTTTGAAAATTTCACCTAGCTATCAGATAACAAATAGTGAGAGACAGACATGGTTTCCGTCTATTTGTCTATTACCAAGTTAGGCCTCTACCACGGAAGTTCATCACACGTCCATCAACAAAGATGGTCTCTCAGGTTTAAGGCCCATTTTTACCGTTTGGGTATGGAATGTAAACAATATAATGTAAAATAAATAAATCAATCATGTATTCCATAGTATTAATCTATATCTTAAATCAAATCCATTAAATGTAGGTAAATATAAATTACATTTCCAAGCAAAAATTATCTTCTATTATTTTATAATATTTTTTAAATTATGTTACGAACTGCATAAATTTATCGATAACCTATTTTCAGTGAAAACTTATGTACCCCATCCCTTTGTGTTGCGATGATCTTGTTGCGACCAATTAGCATTCAGCACCCTCCCCCCGCGTACCTCAGGTAGTTGACTGAAATGTTTGCATTGCGAATAATTGACATGAGGTGTCTATTGGGTATGAAGTCGTTGGCGCAGATAGTTTCCATATTAAGAATCAAATAAGTATGTAATCTTACATCGCGTCACCATGCACACCAACTATAAATACCTACAGCATACAATTACAGAAGAATACAATTTATAAAAAAGAAAACAAGAGTGAAGTGATCTGTGCACATAGGAAATGATCACAGTCATGTAACTTGCAACATGACTGTGATCATTTCCTATGTGCACAGATCACTTCACTCTTGTTTTCTTTTTTTTTATAAATTGTATTCTTCTGTTTTTTTGTAGTTTAACAAAATTTTATTCCATTCCTTGAGGTCCTTTTGTTTTATTTAATTATTTACTTTATCCTGTACCGACCTGCATAACATCAGCGATCTTCTCCCACTGCTCCTGCGTAGGATCAATGCCGGTGGGGTTGTGCGCGCATGCGTGCAGCAACACTACTGAGTGTTCGGGCGCGCACCGCAGATCCTCCAGCAGACCGTCGAAGTCGATGCAGCGATTCTTCGCGTCCCAGTACCTATATGTGCGGGGGGACGTGAAGCCGGAGTTCACGAATACTAGGTGATGGTTTTCTGGGGACAACGAGTTTCGTCGTTATTGTGGATCCTGTGACAACTGGTGGTATGTAGGTCGTTGCTTGCCATGCGAGAGGTCGGCG
This sequence comes from Maruca vitrata, assembly GCA_039566165.1. NCBI lineage: Eukaryota > Metazoa > Arthropoda > Insecta > Lepidoptera > Crambidae > Maruca > Maruca vitrata. Next base: position 14,764,921 of record CM076912.1, on the reverse strand, counting down.
GTTCAAAACGCGCCAGGTACCATTGTGTTTTTCAAATTTGAAATTCATATGTACCATCATTCGACTCTTTAACGGTGAAGGAAAACATCGTGAGGAAACCTGCACACCTAAGAAGAAATTCTTAGGTTGTGTAGTCGACCAACCCGCACCTGGCCAGCGTGGTTGACTAAGGCCTTATCGCCCTAGTTTAGGGTACGCTCGTGCCCCAGCAGTGGGGACGAATATGGGCTGATGATGATGATGATGATGACAACTGATGCTCTCTAAACCATCATCAATGCGCAATGTCTGCATAATCCAACAGGACCAAAAATCATAAAAAGCGTAAAATGTAGCGTTTCGCGGACGCGGGACACGGTTTCATACAAAATTGTCACGCGCGGCGACTTTTGTATGAACCCCTTTTTTTCTTTTTTTTCCCAACTGTCATACGATGATAGCTTGGAGTAGCTGCGTCATCATCACCTGACTTACGCGGGAGCGGATGGCTCTCACTCCTAATGTATGAACCCCAAATTGCATAGTTAGGGGCCCTACAATAGAGCAAAGAGAGCTTCATTTCCATTTATTATTTTCAGCTTAATTTACATGTACACCAATTCGTTCAAGTTGGCCGACTTCTTCTTCCAATATTTTGATTTAACCAATGAATAACAATGTGCAAAAAGCAAAAGTCAGGAATAGTTATAAAATTTCAAAAATAAGACATATTCTCATGTGTCTTTTGATAAAAAACTAAAACCCAACTACGACAAAAAACGACGCTGAAAAAGTATAAAACAAGACTTTTAGAACACTGAACTGAACAAAGTTGCTTATGTAGTTCCAAGTAAATGGACACAGTAGACTCTACCAAAATGCTTATGTTGAAAATTGACAATAATGTCATACAATACTATTTTGAAGTATGCAATATTTACTATGTAGAGATAAGTTTTCATGTTTGGAAAACCGCAGTCACACGTTGTCAAAGTGCTACGGTAGGTAGGTAGTTGTATATGAAACGATGGACTACGCCTTTCCAAACATGAAAACTTATCTCTACATAGTAAATATTGCATACTTCAAAATAGTATTGTATGACATTATTGTCAATTTTCAACATAAGCATTTTGGTAGAGTCTACTGTGTCCATTTACTTGGAACTACATAAGCAACTTTGTTCAGTTCAGTGTTCTAAAAGTCTTGTTTTATACTTTTTCAGCGTCGTTTTTTGTCGTAGTTGGGTTTTAGTTTTTAACTTTTTATTATTTGTACTATTTTGGTGTTAAAGTGTATTTGTGGCGCATAATATTATCAAAAGTTAAATTGATGAACCAACATGTTTTATATTTTAAGGGGACGTAGTAAAGAAGCTATGAACGAAAAGATGTGAACTATATGCAATCAGTCCATGAATATACGTAAAGTCACATGCAAATGCTAGTAATATATATATATTTAAAATGTACAAGTAAAGCGCTTTCCAATGATACCAAACACGGCGTATTTATCTTAACTTTATTTTTTACTCTGTATGTTTTGTCCGTTAGTGGGCGCCACATTAGATTTTGTGAAACCCTATATAGCCTATAACCAGCGGACAATTAAGACGCTTCTAATGATATGTCATTTGTCGAATTCTGACAAGCAATTTAGAAGTTATGTGGAAACAGATGAACATACATACATACATACATAGCCTGTCAAAATCATAACCCTCCTTTTGCTTTGCCGTAGTCGGGTAAAAACCCATTACGTGTATTAAGAGACAGCAGACTTACCCCACGTAGGGTTTGAATAGTAGAAAGTGGTGTACTTGAGGTGCTTGTTTAAGAATTCGGCGCCGACACGCAAACTACCTGTTCCGGACAGGGTTTGGATTCCGAAGGCCTGCAAAATAAATACATGGATAAACCTTAATAAGATAAACATATACATGTTTGCATTATATTAAGGCACTAAACGACAGCTCTGCGCCGTCCTGTCCTATTGAGCGCAGCCATTTTGTTTTTGCCTGCCTACCTTAAAATTGTATTTTCGTTTTGATTTTTATTCGTTTTTGTTACGACTGGCTCGGTGGATCAGTGGGTAGTGGCCCAGGTTTACTACCTACGGTTCCAAGAGTCGTGGGTTCGATTCCCACTCGGGACAAATATTTGTGTGATTTGTACTGTTGATTCTGACATCTGTAACACAAGTGCTTAAGCTATTTATGGCGGGATCAGATCAATGTATGTGATGTTGTGTAATATTTATTTATTTATTTGTTAGGTTAAGGATATTTTTTCACATACATAATAGTGTTTGTCTAAAATACACAATTCTATGGCAAAATAAAAAAAATATTAAGTCTTTCTTTCTTAAACTTACCCGGCCAGCAGCGATGGCAGGGTTGTCTTCGCCGAGCAGCATGGCCACTGACAGAGCTGAGAACTGTTCAATTCCTGTAACAAGGAACATACGAATCTAGACTTTCTACCGAAGTACGGACGTCATAAATTGGTTTGGGACTTGTTAGGACTTTTCAATGCTGTATCACTTTGGAGTTAAGTCAAAATTCCTTTATTTATATAGATAGGCATTTACACGCACTTATGAATCGTCGGTACAGAAAATTAATAAGTTATAGATTAGTGTTTCTAACATACACAATACAGTAATATCTTCTGAGTGTGCGCTCTAAGTATTTAGTAAAAAATAAGGCATAGGTAATATGGATATAATAATAGACCTCTGTGTAGAATTGTCAATACATCTCTGATCTATCTCAGATTTTTTTTTGTTTAACCACCCTATAAGGAATATTCTTTCCCAGTTATACATAACAAAGAAAAGAGTAATTATAAGTTTGAACACTTGGTGTGTTGAATGATCTCGTAAGTATTTAACATATGAATAGTTTAAGATATGACTGTGTTACGTGTTATTAATACGTCAAAAGATGAGCAAAGAGTAGTCGATATTAAATGTTTAGGCACTTGCTGTAAATAAACATATATGTCTATGAAATAAAATGTATTATTGCTACGTTATTTTAGCTTGTAGTGATAATATAACGATAATACCTAGCGGACAAAATCATAGCTTGAGAAGAGCTCGTCAGATTTCGTCATTTCAATTCTTTGAAATCTAAAATACACATTGAATGATTGAAATTGATAATGATGGCGATTGTTTATTGAAACAAAAATTTGTAGGTAATAAGGTAAGTAAGCATTCACCGTATTGAACGTACTTTTTATATTTAATTGTGTATAGAAATTCTTAGGTTGTGTAGTCAAACAACCCGGACTTGGCCAGCGTGGTTGACTAAAGCCTTATCGACCTAACTTAGGGCGTTAGGCCCGTGCCCCAGTAGTGGGGACCTAAGCCCGAAAATGATTCTGTTTATTAGCTTTTTGGTATTGCCATTGATAAACGAGTAGTAGTTAAGACTAAATTTAGATAATCAACAAATAAATGACCTACATGTTTATACGGTGGCCTCTTGGACTATATTTGTATACGTCACAGGTCACGGCTACTGGGCGTCATCATCTCAATTGCGTAAATACCTAGCAACAATCACTGTAGTGTTTGTGACTTGTGCAATATCGATAATATGTTGGGGTATGCCATTATTATTGTATGACTAGCTCGTTGTTGATTTAATCTTAGAAAGAGCCGTGTTAAGACCGAAAGATCAAAGGGGTTCAAATGCTATATCGGGCCAAATTTGCGTGACTTATTCTGTACTATAAGAAATTCTCCATTAGCTGCCTTAACCAAAATCAGTTCGAATACGTCATTATTATTATCATTATGCTTATTTCGGCAGGCAACAAAATTTGTTATTGATAATATTATTTAATAATATCAAAGCGGTATATATTTATCACTTACGCTTTCTGCCTTATCTATCTAAGGAGGGAAATTAAATTTGGACATCGATTAAGATCAATTATTTCAAGTAATCTACAATCGTCTGAAAAATTCTCCTTATTCATTTCAAATTGCTATGGCCTAGACGTAAAATGAACGTTAATGCATTTTGTGGGATTTTAATAGGTATTGTATGTTATTATTGCCATTACCAACACGTAACAGCTCAAGGACAAATTTCTCACGAATACAGTTTTTCAAAGGAATATTTTTTTTATTACGAATTATTAGGTCGTTTAGTCGTTTGTCAGTTAGAGTTGCATGTAGGTTGAGTTAGGATCTAAATATTTTATGATGTGGTGTTTGGGTTCAAGTCTCTCAAAATGTCCATATTCTTACTCATACTTAAGACTAGATGTTGGTCATCATGAATTTTAAGTGCAAAACCTCTTGGGTGGGTGGATGTGGGATCCAACTTTTTGTAGTAATAGAGATAGTCAGGTCGAATTTTCTTCCGATGATTTTGTATGATATATTCGACCGACTTTTTGTAGGACATATGCCTTGCTTCATTGAAATCAGTAGGTACGTTCATTTTTTCTTATATATTTGTTCAATGCATACAAATCCCTGATTCAATATAGCTTACGAAGATTAAACTGCAATATCAATATCTACTATCATAGTGTTATCAAATATCAAACACTTATAGCGTTTATATTAAATTTACAGATCTCCACCCAGGTGAAGATAGTGGTATAATATCATAAAAAACTGTACACACCGGATAGGATGTTTTATTGCACTATATTAAACCTAATTGGTTGCTAAATAGGATGGAAACAGGAATGCTATCATTAATCTCGATTGGTTGGGGCAAGTTAATAAGAGCATTCAATGTTGTTTTTTCAAGTACCAAATAACTCAAATTTGTATAGAAATTATAAATGTGTGTCTACATACAGGAACACAATACAAACATAAAAAAAAAACTTCAGTGAGTACACAAAAATTATAAAGTACTATCGGCCGGCCGCGACTTCGTCCATGTGGAATAATAACTTTTGGCAACAATTCTATAATATACCATGCGAAATCAGCTATTTATTAGTGAAAGTCCCATTGAAATTGGACCAGAAGTTTCGGAGATAAGCAAGAACAACCAGACAGACAAAACCAAATGAAATTGTATTTTTGTAATTGGCACCTGATATAGATACCCATTTAGTTAAGTCGTTAATTTTATATTACAGACACTTCAATTTTATTTAGTTCTATAGATGTATAGATAATGATGTAGGTATTTACATAAGCATTCACTAACAGTTTGAAACAACACACTAAAAACAAATATCTTTCTAGGATCTTGATTATCTTGTAGGTATACTAATTTGTAGTTGTAGGTGTAGGTGTATAACATGATGTAAACTTATGTATAAATTACTGTAATATGTTTATTTTTTTGTGTTTTCAACACAGACTTATATTTGGCATATTATGTCCTATTGTTGTTTTTATTATTTTTTAGCTGCTTTGAGTATATATGCATGAGATACTTGTTTATTCCATATGTAATATTAAATTAGACAAAATAGACAATACTAAATTAAATTACATTAGTAAGTATAATAAGCATGGCTCAACATTAAATGATAACCATTGTTGTAGTACTTGTAGTTAAGATAAGTATAGAGTTATAATCTTGATAAGAGTTTTTCATTATTTAACTTTGAAATGGAAATTAGCATTCAATGTTAGATTACAGGACACCTATTTTACTTCATAAAAAAAAAATAATGATATGTGAAATGGACATTTCATTGCAAATACATTACATTAAAAGACTGGATTATTTTTGCTGAGATAATGTGCTCAAGAAGTTTTGTATGTAAAAACTTCAAACTTATTATAGGTTTTAAAAAAATCTTCATCATACACAGATACTTATTAGATTTTTTGACATTATTAGATACTTACCAAGAACTGGCAGGTACTCATGGAGAAGGGTTTCGTCTGCAGCCATCTGTTTCTCCATCTTGCGGACCACTGGCAACACCCATGGTTTGCCATTCTCATCTCTGTATGCTGTGAAAGTTAAGAAGTTACTACCCTGTTAATTTTTTAAGTAAGTAGGTATCCAAGAGATCTAAAAGACTCAAGATACTAACAGAAACAAAGGGCATATTACGATTTAATTAAAAAAATATGACTTTAATAAGAAATTGACTATAGACATTAATTTCACTATTGTTATGTTCAGCTGTACTTCATTTAGAGTTGATTATACATTTTGTAAATGTATTTAAATAGGTAGGTACTAATAAAATATAAGTTAGAAAAGGCATCAGTGTGAATTCTCACAAGTAACCATTTTTGTTTTTTATAACATTTATGACACATTTATGGACAGATAATGATTTCATTTACTCTCATAAAACTACTACACCTACACATTCAGAAAAAATATATAATTTAATACAGAAATCATGCCAATGTATCTTTAGTAGCTATGTTAAACTTTCATTAAATTTTTATGAATAAATGTAACAACATGTGAAAGTCAAACTAAATTCTCACTGTAAACACATTCACTTTGCCACAAACAGATAATATTTCTGTTATAAGTTTTGATACATTTAATAATTTAATAAATTTGTTTTTAAAATTTCAGTTTAATCAGTGTTATTTTTATAATTTGTTATGACATTAGCGTGTAAACAAGTTACATAATAGGAAGATGCTGAAACTTTTACCCAAGTTAATATCTCGAAAAGTAAAGTAATAATTCATTTAGAAAGCATGTAGAACTTACCGCCAACACCTAAGTTAACCTTATTTTGGAAGGTATCATCGGTATACAGTTTATTTAACTGAAAAACTTCGATCGGCGGCCCTTGCTCAACCACTTGGAAACGAGAACTCATTTTAAAAAATTACACACGCACGTCCACCTCTGACGAAGAGCAGATATATAATGTGTTGTAATGTAATCACTAACTAAATTGCTAATGAATTCAGTAAGAAACAACTGTTCCCCCAGTTTTTATCGTGCGTGACCTTACGCGATTAAGTCAATGTCAGAGACGTCACTTTTTAATAACTCGTTCATTGATATAGTTTTTTTTTCCTAACTGTCATAATATGATGGCTTGGAGTAGCCAGCGGGTGGCTCTCCCCCTAGAAAAAACGACGTTTTCCTGATGGTGCCCCCTGACACGGCTCGACCTAGGCTCAGGGCGTGGTCGGGCTATACTTTACGTAAGTATGGGAACTTGGGGAGAGTAACGGCCCGGCACGTGTCATGTCAAGGCATATAGTGTGACAAGTATATTAGGGATTCTAATAATATACGCGAGTTTATTAATTCAGCGATTCGATCGTGTGTATCCAACCTTAGGAATAATCCCCTATTATGTACTTTCTACCGCCATACCCTTTGTGTAGTGTAAGTTATGAGATCAGGTTGGCATTTACCCTTAGACCATTTAGGCCCAATCCTAGGGGGCTTAACCAGCCAGAGAGGCTTTTAGTAAACTGAATACAGAGTCTTCAAACCATTTTATACCTAGTTAGATTATAAGTAAAATTAAAAAGCAGCAATATTGTTAGGTTTGTAAAAATATTTATTTCAACAAGTAGAAACACATAAACATCAACATTTGTATTGGGTATAAACTGGGTTCTTTAAGCTACAAGCTCTTGGATCATCCGAACGAACTATCATATAAACAGACCTATATTCCCTGTTATCCCCATCGTTTTTTAAATAGTTCAAACATCCTGCAGTTGCAAATCCCATGCCAATAACGGCTAGAGTACAACCAGCTACAATATCCGGAATATGCCAACATGCTTTTTTGAAAGCTCCAACTAATGTGTTCGGAAATCTAATGTCATGTCCTATTACACTTGGTTCCGGAGTCATATTATCTAGTTACCAAAATCAACACCTCCGTTTTATAAGCTTAGTCGATGAATTAACAGAAGCTAACTTCGCTTTTTTAGGAAATTATATGCGTACGGATTATTTGTTTTGAACTACCTGATGTTGATTATAATTTGATTGACTGTCAGAACCATAAACAACCGTGTCCCGGATATGTGATACAAAGAAGTATTTATCAATTTTAACTGGCCACTAGTAAAATAATAAGTAAGTAAGTTTGGATTTACGAATAAAAATATGGACACACATTTCTGTAAATTCTTCATCTACCTTTATAACAAATTGTAGTAAATACGAGCAAATCTTCGCGTCGACTATAATAGCTCTTATAGCTCCTCACCGTGTATACAACAAGGAATAAAAGGCATCCAGTAGGAGGCGTGTGAATTTGGCCTTAACTTTGCTTTTTTTTTTACTCAACAATGGACTGGAAGTAGGAGCGATTAATCTATAAAAAACATGAGCAATATTTGACAATGACAGAATGCTATCTGTCAAAGTTTAACTGTCACATCTGATCTGTCAAACACCGACCACACGAAGCTACAGTGAATTTCTCACGGAGAAATTCTATTTACTAGCAATCCAAAGGATCTGCAACAAATAATGGCTGCGACAGCGTCCAGACGCACTCTCGGCCAACTGCTCAGGCAAGGATACGACGAGATCCCTGAAGTTATCACTTCCACTGGCATAGCTCTGGTCGGAATTGGCCTGGCTACTCTAGGCTGCTACAATTACATCAAAAACGATGGAGACAACAGGAGGTACAAGATGACCTACGTTGTTATGAGACCCGACGACCCTAGAGTAAAGTCGATCAAGAAAGACTAGTGTGTATTCATTTATTTGGCTATCTAGAAAATTATAGTGTGAATTATGTAATAAAGTTTGGGTGTTGTTGTTCATGAGGATTTTCATTGATAATATCATTTTCAGCTGTATGTAGCTATCGAAGATCAATAAAGCTCTTGTTTATAGTTATGTTTGATTGTTTGAATTTCTTCATTATGTTTGAAAATTAAAAGTTTTGTATGTAGGGATGATTATTTCAATAATCATCCCTACATACAAAACTTTTAATTTTTAATTGAACTTTTATTGTTGCTTGTGATCAATAGTAATGTAATTAGATATTAAGGTGAAAAGGGAAACCAAATGCTAAAAATATGTGATGACTTTAATGTAAAAACTTAATCAACATTTAACATAATTTAGGAGGCATACTCGGAGGTTTAAACATTACTCATAACTGCACTGTCCTAGACAGTACAAATCTTATTTCTTCTTTTTCTCCTTACTGGAACTTGATTTAGTTTTACTAGAGCTTGCTTTTTCTTTGCTGGAGCCAGCCTTTTCTTTGTTACTGGATTTTTCATTTGTTTTCTTTTTCTGAAAAAAAAAAAAAAAAATATGTTTTAAAGGTATCTAAAGTACTATTAAATGCAAAATTAAGAGATTTGTAAAATTTAACACCCACGAATTCAATGTGGGCAACAATTTCATGAGTTATGATTATTGTGGGTTTTACAATGAGATTTCTTTCTTCATCCTGAATAGTGTAGTGTTGTATTAATTTTATTGAGGCAAAATGCTATTTTTTATATTTAAATATTGTATTTTTCATATACTCAAGCAGCAAACAGTCTAATTTTTATATTTACTATGAGGTAACCATTATGAGCGTTTGATTCCCATTCATGACAAATATTTGTGTGATGAACATGGGTGATTGTTTAGTGTTTGGGTTCGATTATGTATTATTAATATCTATATATAAAATTAAATAATAAAAAGAGCTAAATTGTACTATTACAAGCTCTGCTAAGTTTGGGGTCAGATGACCATGTGCGGAAATGTACATACATACACAAAATCACGCCTCTTTCCCAGTGAGGTAGGCAGAGATCACTTCCAGCGATTCACTTTTCACTGAGGGAAACGTGACATGACGGGTTGTGGTTGTGATCGTTGCCGCCATTCTGCCTTGTGCTTTGTTTTAACAAGGTCATTGCGTTCCCACAAGTAGCAAAGATATATAACGGGAAAGGAAAAGGGGAGGAAGGATACTATCGCCTCGGATGATTTCGACTACAAATTATTGTACCACATTGATGGTATACCTTGATAAGCGCATCATTCTCCGGGTCGCTGTCCTCAGCCTCATCCTGTTCCTCATCTTCCTCTTGGCCCTCAGGGTCGTCTTCCTTCGCCCTGCCCTTCTTGATGGCGCCGGGCGCGTACGGCAACGCTGACGCGGACTTGTTGTATGTCCGTGTCATCGCTGCTTTACCTGTTACCAAAAGTTGTATTGTAAACAAGTTAATACTTATGGGGATTTTTTTTTTTTTTTTTTTATAAAGAGGCTAACAAGATGACCTCACTCCACCCGATGGTAAGCGGTAGTGAGATCCAAATATGAGGTCGACAGGCACAATGTTAACTAGAAGATGGAGCAATATAATATGGCCACCAGAAATACCTTGATCATTTGATGTAAGGTCCACAAAAGTTAACTCTTTAGTTTAAAAGTTGCTGAAAATTTTCCTCGGTTTTGGACCTTATGTTAAGTCATTAAGGTCTAGAATTTGGTGGGAATATCTTGCTGCCCGGTAAAGGCTTAATAAGGAACTTGTGTGTTTACTGCTTCTTATATGTTAAGAAATTGCTAGAAGTGAAATGAAGTGATATTTTGACCCCTACTAATAACCACTCGGAGGGGTTATTCATACTATCAGGAGTTATTGCCTTATAAATAGATATAAGCATCACAAACCTTCGAATCGATCAGGACCATGGGATTCCTCTGCCCTGGCCAAACGGACAACTCAGCCAGCGAGTCCAAGTCCTCTCTCAGCAGGTGGTACGACTCCAGCACTTCCAAGGCTCTCGGGACGCCGTCGGCTCGGTCCTTGACCAGTGGCGTTACTATCGCGTCGCGGAGGTGAGTACTGTAGTCTAGGAAGATGGAAGACTTCGAGCCGGATGTGCTGTGGATGTGTCAAAGTTATCTGCTAGTGTTGTCAGTGGTGATGGTGGGCGAATGGGGCTTTTCGCCCACGAATGGCCAATATAGAGGCTAGGCTGAGTTTCAAAGTACAGTACCAAAAAATATGGTAAGACTATCTAATAGAGTCAAGACTCTCTTACCATATTTTTTGTCCATGGGTAGATTTACTCAAGGCTATAACAAAAAAATATGGTAAGACCTATCTAATAGTCTTGTCTTTCTTTGACCATGGGTACAATTACTCAAGGCTATATTACAGTATCATAAATATCGAACTGACTTTATTACGATAATTGAAAAATGACATCTGTTGCTATGGATGGAGTACGTAGGGGAGACCCATGCCCTGAAGTGGGATATCACAGACTAAACTTTAAAAAAAACATGAATTAAGACAATTTAAAATCGTAAAACGAGACAATACTGTATTTAAAATATCCCATGCTATCTATTTCCTATTTAAATTAACATTCGAGCTCATTGAAACAATAAAAAAAAAACAAAGGAAATATCAAGTATCTCTACATCATTCATCCATAACAAAACCTCACCTGAGTCGAGTGTGCGCGTGTATCTCCTGGCAGAGGCGCTGCATCTTGCTGGCGCGAGAGTTCTTCCCGAGCCAGCCCGGGAACTGAACCTGCCCCGCCACGTGCCCCGACAGGTGATGGCCCGGGATCACCGAGCTGTACATCGCCTGAAAGAAGATATGACAGTTGACAAGTTGACTACAATCAGTTGAATAGGGATGAGAGCTTACGGCTCCCCAACTGTGCATATTTAAATTGCGGTATCAACATTTGTCTCCAGCCTCATACATAGGCAAACAGTTGTAAGGTCGCATGTACCCTAAACTAGGGCGATAAGGCTTTAGTCAACCACGAGTATGTATGAATGCACATCTATACTTGTTAAGTATGTAAGTATATACGTAAGGAGCCGGCGATGCGGGGAGCGGGTGAGTCAAACGCTGGTTCGTTGCGCACTGGTTTATTCGGCGCCGCGAAGTGCGGGGCCCGACAAGATGGCGCGCGGGACGCAGCCCGCGCATGCGTACTTACGACTAGCTTAATATTAGGTATACATATATAACAATACTCTTTCCTAAGGCTGTAATTACCTGCGTGGGCAGCAAGCCCCAGGCCTGGTTGCGTCGTATGCGCGCGTCCACCAGGTCGCCCGCGCTGATGCTGTCGGCCGCCTTGCTCATCCGGTCCAAGATCTCCTTCCTGCAAGAGTTTATTTATTTATTTATTTGAGGACAGTTTACAAGTCACACACTAAAACACATTGATATTAAACATGGTTGGTACAGTTAAAAGTATGTAGTGTAGTCTTAGTTACAAACTGCCACAACAAGCCCTAAACGCTTGGAAGCATTGTTAAAAAATATTAAACAATCAAATGAATAAATCAACCTACTTCAGCAATAGTACAGTCTGTGGGGACATATAAAAGCCTCTGGTCTGCAAAAGGTGGAGTAGAAAATGTTTTGGCGTTATATTGCTTACGTATGGCAGTTTAATAGAAATCCAAGTTTTCGACCTCGGGGGGCGCATGCGCGAGCCGCCATCCTGAATTAAAGGTGCCGAAATTCGTTTTTTTCTAAATAACGTCTAAACAGTTTACTTTATGACTAAAGTGTCTATGAAAAGCATAAAGAAGACAAAATTACTTACATTTCCTTCATACATATTTATTCTGTAAGTCTTATAGGTAAAAACATAAAAGCAGTTGAAAAATAAAAAGTTACAAAAATCATCAATTTAATTAAAATGTTGGTTAAAAATTTTACTAATTATTTTTTAAACCTTTTTGATGGCCCAGGTAGGTGAATGTCGACATCTTCATTAATCTCGCTAGAATTTTCAGTTTCAATGTCGCTGTTTCTAAAAAATGGGTTTCCAGCAATTAAATTTCATCGTCATCGTTGTCCTCGTTATCTATCCGAATCTCTACCGCATTTCCGCAGGACTGTCCACTACAGAACCCACATACAATAGAGCATTGTAATCCAGCTTTTCTGCAACTACATGCTCTACTGCATCCTTTTTTACAGTGGCAAGAAATTACTTTTAAAAGCGTTGGGGATGCAGCTTTCTCAGTTGTTTTTTAGACTGAGCCCATTGGTGTTATATCACCAGCCCCAGTCTTCTGGGGGTTTTTTTATCCCAGACCAAACACGTAGTAACAAATTCCTACTAGATTTAAATAATTTTTTCGTTTTTTTCCATCGCTTGTAAACTTTTACCTATAAGACTTACAGAATAAATATGTATGAAGGAAATGTAAGTAATTTTGTCTTCTTTATGCTTTTCATAGACACTTTAGTCATAAAGTAAACTGTTTAGACGTTATTTAGAAAAAAACGAATTTCGGCACCTTTAATTCAGGATGGCGGCTCGCGCATGCGCCCCCCGAGGTCGAAAACTTGGATTTCTATTAAACTGCCATACGTAAGCAATATAACGCCAAAACATTTTCTACTCCACCTTTTGCAGAGCAAAAATACCTGCGGACTGGATTACAATTACAAAAACTTAAATGGTGAAACCATTTGACAATAACCGGAATTTGCTTGTCAAGCTGAAAAATCTGTCAAATCGCATACAATTTCGAGTGTAGAAGTCATTTTTAATGTCCAAGTTGAGTTGATGTAACTCACCCTTAGTAAGCAGAAATAACTTTAAGGACAAAAAAAAAACATGCAAATAACTTATAACTTGATAAGGTACTTATGATGACAAAATTTCTAATAACATTCTCTTAAAGTCTGTGAACTTATGGTTAATATCTAAAGCAGAGTTTTTAGAATAAGCACCGAACTGACTTTGCAATCTGTCTAATGGAGAAAAATGTCCCAAATTACTTTTAAAGGATTTAGGTGAAAACAAATTTAAAACGGGAAAACCTAGCGAGTTTACGAGGGATAGAAAAAATTAATTTGTTGATTGAGTTCATACAAATGTTAGATTTTCAACTTATATAAAACATCATCATCATCAGCCCACCTTCGTCCACTGCTGGACATAGGCATCCCCAAATGCACGCCACTTCTCTCTATCCTCGGCCACTCGCATCCAGCTCCTACCAGCCGTCCCGCGCAGATCGTCACTACACATGGTCTGAGGGCGTCCACTCTAGAACTCGTCTACCCTAGCTAAAGTGGGCTGATGATGATCTATCTAACTATTTGGTTTAACATTATAAATGGATCCGGTGCTAGAAACTACTTTTTTCTAAATAAGTATGTTTTACATCTTATAATAATGTATATTGTCACCTTACTTACCTTGCGCTCGACACGTACTTGTTCCGCGATTTTGTGTCAAAAACCGGGTAAAAAGTGCTTATTATTATCCAAAACCTATTAACAGTGATAGCCTATAGCGTGGTTTACTACACAGTGATATTTATTCCCTGTATAATTGGATGGACGAAGCTTAATTAAGAAGATAAAACATTCAAACCGCCGTTAGCATCGGTGAAACCGTGACCTACGACAACCCGCGGCTGTGCCGCTTGTTTCCCGCATCGTCGCTTCCAGCGCTGACTACGGCCGGCAAAAGGGTTAGACGCAGCTACTCTACAGCGATCATCTCCGCTTGTATTACGAGCGCCTAAGTTTTTTGTACATCTATTGCGCTGCAGTGCTTGACAAGAAAACGCTTAGTTGGACGCGCATTGCTTCAAGCTGATTTCACGCGCTTGAGGGACTTGGACGCAACAATTATTTGAAGCTAAACTTATGTTTGGATTTGCTACCTTCTATGTTATGAACTAAAAACGTCCGTATCTAAGATTACAATATGCGTTATTGCGCCGCCTGCCAATCTACGATTGAAGACGCGAAATGCTTGAGATGTTACGATTGTGAGTTGCTTTTTCACAGTCTATGTGTTACGGTACCTCACGCAGAATTTGAAACACTCTCATCGGACGCTAAGAGATCATGGTTGTGTCCCGAATGTAAGACAAAAAAACCGCGCGGGGACAATACAAATACACCGGTGCGGCCGTTAACACCTAATCCTGACCCAAATGTAACCCACCGTGCTAAGAAGGGGCCAAAGCAGACCGCTGAAGGCTCTAAACAGTTGAAACAGTCGACTGCGACATCTGATCGGACGACTGTATGTTCCGGTTCGTGTGTCTCCCAGTCGGAGTTGCGCGTACTTATACAGGAGGAAATCCGTGCAGCTATGAAGGAGGGTGTTGTGGATCTCAAGCGTGACATGAATAGGGAGCTTAAGGCATTTAGAGTGGAGATTGGTTCTCTCACGGAATCTATTAATTTCGTTCATGAATCCTTTGAAAAATTGAATTCGGATCTTAGCGCATGCAAAGCTAAAGTAGATAGTATTGAAAAGGAAAAGAAATCTCTTCGTAGCGAGTTAGACATTATCACTACCCGCTTCAACCAACTTGAGCAAGTTACCCGTGCTTCAAACTTGGAGATACAATGTATACCGGAACGAAACTCTGAAAACCTACTGACTATCATAAAGCAGGTGGGAAAAACTGTTTCTCATACTATCAATGATTCAGAAATTTTTTACTGCTCCCGAATAGCAAAAAAGAATCCGGAGAGTCCACGACCCCGCTCAATTCTCGTCAAGATGAGCAGCCCTCGGTCACGGGATGCATTCCTGGCCGCCGCTATTAAATATAACAAAGCCCACCCCCAGGATAGATTGAACACGGGACACCTAGGATTGGGATCCGAAAAGAAGCCGGTATATGTGGTTGAAAATTTGTCGCCTGAGGGTAAGCTTCTTCATGCTGCAGCCCGTATTCGCGCTAAGGAACTTAACTATAAACACGTATGGGTCCGAGGCGGCCGTATTTACATGCGTAAAACGGACACCTCCGAATATGTCTTCGTGCGGAATGCAGCAAAACTTCAAAGTTTATCTTAGTTTAATTTATCTTTTATTGTCTTTAACCTTTTGTAAAATAATTTATGTATAAAATTCAATCACTTAAATATATATTTTCAAAATGTAAGAGGCCTTCGCACGAAGGCTAGTAATTTCTATAAAAATGTCTCAAGCAGCTATTACGACATAATTGTCTTATGTGAAACTTGGCTAAATAGTACAATTTTTGATATGGAATTGTTTAGTGACCTTTACATAGTTTATAGACGTGACAGAGAAACAAGCAATTTTTATAGAGGCAAGTCCGGTGGCGGGGTATTAATAGCAATATCAAAACGTATCTGTTCTCGCAGGTTATCCTATCTTGAGAGTAATTGTGAAGACTTGTGGGTCGAAATCGAGATTCGCGGAATTGACACAGTGGAAAAAATCCTAATTTGCGCGGTTTACTTACCACCACCCGTGCAAAAGCATACATTCGATCACTTTAAAGAAAATACTAGTCGTATTTTGGAATCCCATTCAAATTACTTAATTCTAGGTGACTTCAACATGAGTAACATTATTTGGAAAAGTGCACCACTTATGGATCATGTCGGTAAGAGTTCTCTTGACAACGCATTATTGGATTTCATCGCGTTACATAATCTTAAACAATACAATAATATAAAAAATGAAAATAGCAGAATATTAGATCTTATCCTCTCAAATCTACCTGTCACAAATGTATCACGTTGCTCCCTTCCTTTAAGTATTGTAGACTCTCATCACCCTCCCCTTGAATGCAGCGTCTCTTGCTGTGGCACGCCATGTCTGGTACCTAACCCCAATTCTAATAAATATAACTTTCGCAAGGCCGATTACGATAAAATCATGTCTGACTTGAGCCTTATTTCATGGGATAGTGAATTGTCCTCATATAGTTCAGTAAATGATATGGTTGACACTTTTTATAGGATTATTAAACTATCTATTTCTAAGTATGTACCTAAAAGTAAACCAATATCAAAGAAATTCCCAATCTGGTATTCAAAAGAACTCATCCGCTTACTACGTGAAAAATATAGGCTCCGAACAAAATATCGCAAATATAAAAACCCATTAGACGATCTAGCGCTACATACCATCAAAAAGAGATGCTCAGATTTAATTGATACCTGTTATCTCAATTACATCACCGGTTTAGAAGAATCATTAAAAGATAACCCTAAATTGTTTTGGAGTTTTCTCAAGAATAAAAAGAGGAATAGTAATTCTTACCCTTCATCTATGACTTTTGGCAACAACAAAGCTAGTAGCGGGGACGGGATAAGTGATCTTTTCGCCTCCTTTTTCGCTTCGGTATATAAATCTCATCCAAACTCACACACATCCTCTGACAATGTCTTGTTCACCTCAAATTACCTCACAAATATACAGTTTACACAAGACAAGGTGCTGAAAACTCTTAAGGGCTTAGACCGGAATAAGGGAGCTGGTCCTGATGGAATTCCCCCTCTATTTGTAGTAGAATGCTCAAAAGTAATATCTCTGCCGCTTAACATCATTTTTAATGCATCTCTGGCCTCTGGGACTTTTCCATCAGTCTGGAAAGAAGCTAGAATTGTTCCAATATTCAAATCCGGTGATGCAGCCTCAATTAACAATTATAGACCCATATCTATTCTTTCTGTATTTAGCAAAGTATTCGAATCGCTATTGTGTCCCATCTTGTCTTGGCATGTCAAGCAGTTAATTTCACCTCAACAGTCTGGGTTCTTGGCATCCCGATCTACAACAACAAATATTGTCCCCTTTGTGCAACATATCTCAGAGTCTCTCGACTCGCGTTTATCGGTAGATACAATATACACTGACATTAGTAAAGCATTTGACACCGTAGACCACAAAATCTTACTACGTAAACTTTCTCTTTTTGGCATTTCTGGTTGTCTTTTGGAATGGTTCTCTTCTTACCTCAGTCAACGACAATCAAGGGTTGTAGTGAATGGCTACTCCTCAAAGCCATTTACTTCCATTTCTGGAGTTCCTCAGGGCTCCCATCTTGGACCAGTTTTATTTAATATTTTTATTAACGATGTTGCATCCATTACCAAACATGCCAAATGTTTTCTCTATGCAGATGATATGAAATTGTCCATGCAGATCAGAGACGACAGCGACACTCTGTTGTTGCAAAAAGATCTAGAAAGTCTCGCTTGTTGGTGTCGAGACAATGGACTGACTTTGAACATTAACAAATGCAAATATATTCGATTTTCAAGAACCAAAAAGAGTGTTTCATCTCTAAAGTACACCATTGATGGACATGAATTGGAGGAGGTAAACTCAATTCGCGATCTAGGAGTTATCCTTGACAAAGGTCTTCGCTTCCACGAACATATTGATTATATTGCCCGTAGAGGGTTCCAAATGCTCGGATTTGTATTGCGCAACACAAAGGAATTTAAAAAACATTCTAGCAAAATTCTGTTGTATCAGTCATTGGTTCGATCAGGCCTAGAATACTGCAGCCAAGTTTGGTCCCCACATTACGACGTTCACATCAAACGCCTTGAACGCATACAGAAGCGTTTTTTATGGCATATTACCTTCCAAGCGCATAAGGCTAAAGTTCTTCCTTCATACGAGAAGCGACTCGAGCATTTTAAAATGAACAGTTTGCGGGAGCGGCGACTTTTATTGGATTGCATGTTCTTATTTGGTATTGTCAATGGAGAAGTGGACTGCTCATCGCTTCTGGAATCACTGCAAATTAATGTTCCTCTCAAAATGGCTCGCGTCAGCAGATACGTCCCGTTCTCATTAAGGAGAAGTAAGACCAATCTTGGTCACCACGCAACTATGAATACAATACCAATACAATACACTAAGAAGTGAATCTATAGACATTTTCTCGGATAGTAAGCAGATATTGAAACGAAACATAATTGCTTCTTTCTCGTCGGCGTAAATAGTTATTTATTATTTTTATAGTGTTGTAACACATTTGCATGCCGTGGCAAACTATAATTAAGTCAGCACTTAGCATAAGTACCAAATAGTTTTAGGCATCAGTTTTTTTGTAGTTTATGTCTTGTTGGTTGTCCTAATAAATAAAATAAAATAAAATAAAATATTATAAGATGTAAAACATACGTATTTAGAAAAAAGTGTCTGATTTTTTATTATTTAGTGGTAGTTCAGGCCATTGCTTGCCATGCGAGAGGTCGCCAGTTCAAACTTCTTAGGTTAAATAGTCAACCAACCCGCACTTGGCCAGAGTGGTAGACTCACGGTCAGATCGCCCAAGCTTAGGGTAGGCCCGTGCCCCAGCAGTGGGGACGTATATCGGCTGGATAATGACTGTGTACTCACTTGGGGCAGTGCGGCGCCACCTGCAGGTAGTTCTCTTGCACGAACAGCGGCGCGAGGCTGTAGTCGTAGAAGAATAGGTCACTCTTGTCGTTGATGCTCATTGTCTTGTGCTCCTCCGCCGAGAACACCTTGCGGATCGCCTCCCATGGGCCCTAGGAATGTGTGCTTGTATAAGATATAAACTGTTATGGTTACACACATTAGAAAACTGAATGTCTGCGACAGTAGACCGAAATATCCGGAGCTCATTAGAATAAAACAACATGGTAAATATCCCGGAAATTTTCAGTTTTCTAAAGATTTTATAAGATTTAGGAATTTAGTGTGCAAATAAATATATAAATAACGACAAGGACACGTTAATACTGACACTCGCTCTTAGAAATAAAACGCCCATAATTTGGTCGTCTTATTATATACCTTTCATGAAAATTAACATAGAACCCAAAGGTAAGGGTTGTGTTATAATACTCCTGTACAGTAAAGTGGATATAATTTTACAAACTTTTGCATACAGACATTAAATGCCTGTAGAACGGAGCTCCGATTTATTGAAACGGATGAGTCTAGATACTAAACTGTTCCTCTGAGCCTTCTGAGGTACGAGTACATCAAGATTTCATCAATATGGTGTTGAATGTATTATGTCGCTATCAGTGGCGAAGGGTGAATATTTTCAGAAGGGAAGCCGGAGTATAAAAACTACTTACCAAAATAATGACCGATATACACTGTACTATACTTCAAATGTTATTATTTATAAAACTGCATTCCGAGTTTAAGCATTGCAAGCATATTGGTCATTAACACATATCAGTAAAACCTGTGCTACTCCAAACTGAACTTTATTCCCAACAAAGAAGTAAACATAAACAACAAAACATTTCATTTAACTTACCTGCGCCTGCCATCCACAACTTTATTTTTAATGAATTACTAACTTTATTTTTAAACTAAATTAAACTTTACTTTATTACTTGTCGTAAATTTGATGTATGGAAACGTTTAAAAATCCTTTTTTGCGTTTATCAAATGGTCATATTTGGGGTTGCCTAATTATAGTTAATCATGTTTATTGTTTACTAAACTTACTTTTGATAACCATTTCTAACGAACGAACAACTACACGACAACGACACCACAACATACAATACACAATACAAATTCAACAAACTTCAGCAACACAACAAATAAAATTCGACAAAACAAAACAAGTTGTTTACAAACAATTCGCACTATCCGCCATATGTAAAACTATTTTTTTGTCTAATTCATTCCATCAAGGACAGGCAAAGGGATCTAGTCCGTACAGCCTAGTCTACAGTAAATTGTTAAATATTTCGGCTGGAGCTATGTCTTCTTTGATTTGTGTTCATAAGTGAGCAATATTTTCAAGGCCAGAGTCACGATACAAAACTAAAAAGCCACGGATAATAATTAATCACGCGCCAGAAAAAAATTACGGATTAATGTATCCGTAATTCGGAACTAGGCTGTACAGGCTAGATGCCTTTGCCTGATGGGATAAATGAATTGTATTAAAAAACGTTTGTGGGAATCTACGTCACGAGTGTTCTTTCTCGCTTGCACATGTAGGTTTTCTAATTAACTATCTCTATCACAACCCGGTGGACATCGAGTTATTTCCTATAATTATATAGTTATATAGTTATTTCCTATTATAGTACATTTGGGCGTGCTAAAACGAGACAAAGCATGACGATTAGTTCATAGAAATGAAAAGGACAGATGCTCAGTATGGGTGGTATGGGTGTTTTTTTTGTATGAAGAGGTAAGCCGAATTTTATCGGCTTCTATTTGGCATTATTTGCATTGCCTATGAAATTTTGTAGGCGTTTTGTCTATTTTAGCAATTTGAATGAAGTAAATGTTAATTAACAAATAAAAATATGGATTCGATTTTTTCGAAGGGAAGCCGATGGGAATCAGGTTATATGGACTCTTCGCCACTGGTCGCTATACACTTTAATCATCACCATATTATGTAGCAAGAGAAAGTGTTGATGACGTAAACAAGTAATTCACACAAAAAGGCAGTTCGATGACGCAGGGAAGTGCCAACGCAAAACCACAGCAAAAATGTTTACGCAGAACTTTGAAGCTAATTTGAATGCCCCTTTATCATATGGTCGACACGTAACGCAAAAGTGGTTACGCAAGGGAGCATCGTCGCACCATTACCTTTCCTTAATTTCATTACCAGTTTCAAGTCCTTCCGCACGCTAGCAGCGTCCTTCCTCATCTTGTCGTGGTCCCCGGGCTCGGCGGCCCACATCGACAGCAAGTGGAGAGTCTGTCGCACGTCCTGGTTGGCTGCCACTATGAGTTGTGTTAGTGCGTCAGGGGGGATCTTCAGGCCTTCCTTGTAGCATATCGAGAGCATCGCCGACTGGAATATTTGTTAACATTTATGAATGGAATTGCATTGTCATATCGTTACATATTCATATAACTGAAAAATAAATGGATGAAAACGGTCGCTGTCATTGTACATTGAAGTTATATACGAAACTGTAATATACGGGCTTGATGATCGCAATAGTGCTCTCGCAAATAAAAAAGAAAAGATAAACATTTTTTTAGGATGTTTGTACGTTTATGCACGCATGTTTAGAATCGGCATAACCAATTAGAATTCGATTTTCAATAATACATATATAATATAGTAAAAAAATTGAGTTTCTGTAATCTGAAATGCTTTTAAAAATGTTATAAAAATCAATCCAATCAAAAACATAAATGTGAAATGAGAGCCAAGTTCAATATTATGATAATTGCCATGGTTGTTGACTTCAGCGACAAAGAAGTGAGATCTAAATGGGTGCCAAGTTCAATGGTCAACCCTGAAATTTATTTATAAGTAACACTATAACATACCTATCATATCTTCATATAACATAAGATAATGTATGGTGGTAGCCTATGAAGGTCTGTCTTGGCTAGTTTTCATATATGAATTATAGCCGTCGCAAGTTCTAAGCCTACAAGTATTTGTCGGTTTTTATTTTATAATTCCAAAAATTTGGATTGTTGGTAGAAACTAGCGAGCGAACATAATAATACGTTGGTAGGTTTATAGAAACTAGCCAAGACAGACCTTCATAGGCTACCACCATACATTATCTTATGTTATATGAAGATATGATAGGTATGTTATAGTGTTACTTATAAATAAATTTCAGGGTTGACCATTGAACTTGGCACCCATTTAGATCTCACTTCTTTTGTCGTTGAAGTCAACAACCATGGCAATTATCATAATATTGAACTTGGCTCTCATTTCACATTTATGTTTTTGATTGGATATCATTACTTTTTGTAGAAAAGTATATATCATCGTAACGCCGTGGGTCCTTTGAAAAGGACAAATTCAAAACTAAAACTAGACTTTATAAATATAAAACAATTGAATCAGTTACTGTATTTTCCTACGTTTACGGGGTATAATTTTCTTCTGAGTGTTATTTTCTATATTTTCTTGTACCTTTGAAATATTATGAGTAGGTAATAATTTTATACTATTGATGGGCGCTAAATATAAAAATAATAATTAATCCCAGTTAATAAAGTAGGTACCTACCCTAAGTAATAAATATGAAAACCGACTATAAGTACCTATGCTTAATTGTAAATAAGTAAATATACCTAAATATATACTTAGTACTCTGCCTTCCCGGTATATAGGCGTGATTAGGCACTAATTAGGTATTTATGTTAAGCGTTCATACTAGAACCTAACCTAATTATTAAAAAAATTGCCAGTTTTATATTTTTTCCTTTGTATTCATGTAATTACCTATCTGCATACCAAATTTTAACTCTTTAGGTCATTTGGAACTGGGTTATAATTTTGATCTGTCAGTCAGTCAATGATAAAAATGAGGATTTTTGGACATTAATATCTAAATAACTGTTTGAGATAAGCTTATGAAATTTAGAACACATATTTATCTCGCAAGTCACAATATATGAGCCAAATTTGATATGTTTATGTGAAATAGTTTTTGATTTATGAGGGGTTCAAAAGTGGTTCCAAATGGTTCGTGTAATATTACACACGGTGCGGCTCGCCAGTTCTGTTTCTTGAACCTTGGCTTGACACGCTACCGCGTGTCTAGATGATTGAAGGCGGATGAAATTGCAGTTGGAAAGCTATTGCTTAATAAAATATAATGTATAAAATGCTTTGTACTACGTGTTGTTAAATAAATGATTTTTATTTTTATTAATTTGAATGTATTGTTTGTTAACTTTAATAAAAAAACATCTTATTCTATAATACGTGGTCTACCTTGATCTGATCGACCCTGGGCCTGGCGAAGCGCAGGTCGTAGCAGTAGTTGACGAGCGAGCGCATCTTCTGGCTGTTCCGGTCGTTGCACATGCAGATGATGGGCACCGATGACGCCTTGATCAGACTTATCAGCTCTTGCAATCCACCTGAAATAGATATATGAGGTATTTACATGTAGGCTGGTATACAAAAAGATTGCTGATACATGCTTTCATTCAACAAATAATAAGATTCTACCACCAGTTCCTACCGGGAAGACTCCGGCAAGAAACTTGATAGCTACTCTTTCTAAGCGACAAACAAGTTACAAATTGTAAAAGAGCCAAGTCTACAGTCTGGGTGTGCCATAGTAAAAATTACCATATACTAAAACAAAAACATCCTGTAAAAAAACTAGCCAAGTCTCGATGGAGCAGCTTGCTCATCTCTGTATTGAAATCTAGATAAAATCGTGCCAAGCCTAAGGTTCCTTACTGCGATTTAATCATTAATAATATAGTTAGTGTTGTGTGACTTGGCCGTTGAAGGGAACACAAGGGTGCCGGTACGGCAGTGTTTGCTTCGCACTCGACTTGGCGGGGGCACTGCCGTGCCCCCAGATTAAAACCAAAAGAAAGGAAGCATTAAGGGATTACGTATCGCGCCGTTTTCTCAGGGGTAAGTGACATACTACATAGACACTCACCTCGGTCTTCATTACCAGCCATACCATCAACTTCGTCCATTACTAGAACATGTTTCTTTGTTACTGCTTGTTTACCGGTATCACCTGTGAAGTAAACATATTGTAAACATATGTTTATTGCTATTAACTGAAATTTATGTGTATGACTCATCCGAGGTCTGTCAAAAATTATAGCTGAGTGAATGTGTTAAAATTGATCAGTGATCCGAAATCTTCGAAGTGAAATTTGGGAACTTGTACTCACAACTTATTCTGAAGTTATGACTAATTTGTAAAAAAAAGAGATTCCATTCAGAGCCATCCAATGGGGGCTATCGCGTGTGAGAATTTCACTAGATGACAATACGTAGGCGTTTGTATGAGGTCCAACAGTTTGATTGGTGAATATTGACAGGTATGTCAATGTCACGTCATAAATAACCAATCATGCTGCAGTTGAACCTCACGCCTACGTATCTAGTGAATTTCTCATACGTGTTAACCCTCATTGTTGTGTCGGGATACCCACTCAGACGTAGTTAGATCAGTCATGTAGTAGACCTAGGATAAAGAACATTGTACCTACCCTTGGCGAACCCTGACAGGGACGTGGTGGTGAGCAGCTCGCTGATCTGCTCCTTGATGAGGTTCTTGCTGCGCGTGTCGGACGCGTTGAACTCCACCATGTCGAATCCTAGCTCCTTGCACACTAGCGCCACAGTTGTGGTCTTACCTAAACATGCAGATATACAAAATTAACAATATTTGTCAAGGACAATTCTAGGAAATTGATTGGAATCATTTTACGAGCGAGACGGACACGGTAGCTTTTGCCTGCGACTTCAGCCGTGTAGAAGTAAACAAAGAGCAGTAGATTTTATTATGTTATATATTTTTTATAAGTCGCTTTGATTCAGGCATAAAAGATGCCTCATTGATGCCAATATCAAGTGATGTATTTGATATAATTTACAATAATAGATCGCGAGCATTCAGCATTCTATTTGCTTATGTGGATTCAGTAAAAAATACTAATAATAGACACAGGATTTCCATTGTAATAAATTTAAAATACTATAATGATAGAGGACACAGATTTTTTATTACCAAAAATGCTACCGAACTATACACCTGATTATACCGCTGAATATACACATACCCACGCCGGGCGGTCCCGAGAGCAAGGCTGCTTTGAAGTAGCCTCCATCGTCGTTCTTGGCCCACGGGCTGGGCTTGGCCAACTTGGCCTTCCGGTTCACGTACCATTTCGTCAACCAGTTGCTTAGTCTGTGGATAAGTCATATTTAATTTTATAATTATAAAACATATAATTTACAAAAGTTACAGGGTAGGGTGTTAGGCTAATTAAATAAGATAATAATTCGTTTTTTTTCAATCTAGACACGCGGTAGCGTGTCAAGCCAAGTTCAAGAAACAGAACTGGCGAGCCGCACCGTGTGTAATATTACACGAACCATTTGGAACCACTTTTGAACCCCTCATAAATCAAAAACTATTTCACATAAACGTATCAAATTTGGCTCATATATTGTGACTTGCGAGATAAATATGTGTTCTAAATTTCATAAGCTTATCTCAAACAGTTATTTAGATATTAATGTCCAAAAATCCTCATTTTTATCATTGACTGACTGACAGATCAAAATTCTAACCCAGTTCCAAATGACCTAGAGAGTTGAAATTTGGTATGCAGATAGGTAATTACATGAATACAAAGGAATAAATAAAAAACTGGCAATTTTTTTTTTTTATAATGAACTAACAAGATGACCTCACTCCACCTGATAGTAAGCGGTAGTGAGATATGAGGTCAAATATGAG
Organism: Maruca vitrata; assembly: GCA_039566165.1. Taxonomy (NCBI): domain Eukaryota; kingdom Metazoa; phylum Arthropoda; class Insecta; order Lepidoptera; family Crambidae; genus Maruca; species Maruca vitrata. Next base: position 14,739,064 of record CM076912.1, on the reverse strand, counting down.
GTCGACAGGCACAATATACCCTGAAAGCCGTTTCACCCCTCCCCCCCGGAACATCGATATTAGAGGGAAAGGGGGACGTGAAAGAGGAGACCACTGCTGCGGCAACAACGAGACAAGGCGTTGAGTCTCGCATTGGTATTGAGCTGTGCGGGTCGGAGTTGGCCAGTCCGCCGAACCTAAGGCACTACCGTTTCTACGGGTCTCCCTGGCTGCCGGGCTGACCCGCTCCACCAGCACAATACCGCCGCTAAGACTCCACTGGTCCGGCGCTTGCCGCAGCAATGGTCCCCCCTGGCTCCGGTTCGTACAGTGCTGACCCCGGAACGCGACCTGACCGAGAGAGGCCAGAGTCACTTGGCGGGTTTTACGCAACAATGGTGGTAACAGCAACCGGCCGACTCCGAACCGGATTTTATTTCATTTTATTTCATTTCATTTCATTTCATTCACCTAATTAGTGCCTAATCACGCCTATATACCGGGAAGGCAGAGCACTAAGTATATATTTAGGTATACTTACTTATTTACAATTTAGAGTAGGTACTTATAGTCGGTTTTCATATTTATTACTTAGGATTATACGTCGTAAATGTACGAAAATACAGTAACTAATTCAATTGTTTTATATTTATAAAGTCTAGTTTTAGTTTTGAATTTGTCCTTTTCAAAGGACCCACGGCGTTACGATTAGGGATTGCAATCCGGCGTCATTTTCAGTCCGGATCATCCGGCCGGATTGATTAGATTAAGATGATTTTCGCTTTTTAGTACAAAATAAGCGAGTTAATCAAGTGTCACTGCACTTATATGTAGGTAGATATATAAAAAAAAATCACAAAAACATAAAATCAACTTTATTTCCTAACCAACGTTAAGACAACAACAAAACTATTAAAATGTAGTAGTGTACTAGTTATTATTTTACGACGTAACGAGTAGCCCAAACTTTGTATATTTCACTTTCACAGATCAATTGATAAGTAACAATATTAATTATCAAGTAACTATAATATCTAATAGATACAATTAACCTTACGTAATTAACTGAAATGAGATCAAAATCATGATTAAATTATTTGAGAATGTTAACAAACAAGTCTTTTAGGTATTTATGATTGTGACAGATACCATCATGATTTGATGAATCTGTCGAACGAATGAATGGCAAAAATTAAAAATAATGAGTTTAGACATGGCGACGAACGACTCGCACGCATTAAAGTACCTACTCATGCAACAGCTATATTATTTTCCCACAAACTGCTATTACCGGATCCGGTCTTCGGATCCGGTATATTGGTACCGGATCCGGAAACCACTAAATTATGCCGGATCCGCCGGATTCCTGGATCCGTTTTTCCGGATTGCAATCCCTAGTTACGATGATATATACTTTTCTACAAAAAGTAATGATATCCAATCAAAAACATAAATGTGAAATGAGAGCCAAGTTCAATATTATGATAATTGCCTTGGTTGTTGACTTCAACGACAAAAGAAGTGAGATCTAAATGGGTGCCAAGTTCAATGGTCAACCCTAAAATTTATTTATAAGTAACACTATAACATACCTATCATATCTTCTTATAACATAAGATAATGTATGGTGGTAGCCTATGAAGGTCTGTCTTGGCTAGTTTTCATTTTTATAATTCCGAAAATTTGGATTGTTGGTAGAAACTGGCGAGCGAACATAATAATACGTTGGTAGGTTTATAGAAACTAGCCAAGACAGACCTTCATAGGCTACCACTATACATTATCTTATGTTATAAGAAGATATGATAGGTATGTTATAGTGTTACTTATAAATAAATTTTAGGGTTGACCATTGAACTTGGCACCCATTTAGATCTCACTTCTTTTGTCGTTGAAGTCAACAACCAAGGCAATTATCATAATATTGAACTTGGCTCTCATTTCACATTTATGTTTTTGATTGGATACCTAATCACGAATTAATTCTTTAGCTGGAAAACCATAATTCTGACTTTTGTCAGTTTTACTTGGGGTATAAAACTTATAAATTCAGGATTTATGTTGAAAATGTTGAATATAACATACCGAAATTAACCAAACGAAAAGTAGGAAACGAAGTAGAACTTACTTCTTAACATTGCTAGCGTCGCCGTGCTGTCCGATGATTTGCTTGAGGTTCTGTGGCTTATACTTGTCTACCCACATCATGGCGGGTGGCTCATTGCTTTGTGATTTGACACCTGAAAACACATTATAAATCAACTCAATTGGGACCGTGCGAAAGGGAGAAATGGCGCTGATTGTCAAAAACGCATGTAATCTTATGAGATGTCCGTTGTTATTGCTAGCGGCGGCTGTTGGTACTAATTTCACTCCATAAGATTAAACGAAAGAAACGCCACCAATTTGAGTGCAGCACCATCGTGCACGCTCCAAATAGGTTTTGATTAAGATTACAAGACAGTACACTAATACAGTTACATTAGGTAACCATGATAGTTTAAACTTATACATAAATAATATAAATTAGGTATACACAAAATGGATAGCATACCTTTCTCAACATTAATTTCTTTCATTGGAGTAGGAGGTTCTGCTTTTACTTTTGATTCTGGCTCTAGTTTAAGTTTCGACTCAGATTTGATTTCAACTTTTTTGTCTGATTTGATTTCAGTTTCCTTTTTAGGCGTTTTAGTTTTCTTCTCCTCAAAACCATTAGTTTTCTCATGTTTATTTCTTACTTTATCTTCAGGAGATTTCTTTGCTTTGTTTGTATCTGAAATTGTTTTTTTACTGGTACCATTGCATTCCTTAGAAGAATGTTTTTCTTTGCTAATCTTATCACTATGACTCTTTTCTTTCTTGATTTCTGGTTTGTCTTTCGATTTATTGCTGTTCGAATCTCTGATCATTTTAATAAAATCGTCTTCACTAATGATTTTGATACCTAATTCCTGTGCTTTAGCCATTTTGGCGGGGCCTGCCTCTTCGCCGGCTAATACGTGGGTAACCTTAAGAAAATAAATAACATAACTTAATTTTCTTAAATAAGAAAAAAAAATCATGATCTAGTGTAACTACATGGTCTTGTAAGGCAGTGAATCTTATTGCAAGACATACTATGATTCAATGAATGATAAAACTGTGTTATATGACTACATAGTATAATCCCTCCTCTTTATCTGTCATCTAATAAAGCGGCATACATAGGTTCAAATTACGCAATAGAATTAGATGCAGTTTTTAATAGATAAAGGGATTCAATGGGAAGATTTTTGTGCAACATTTACTTAAAGCGAAGCAAGTGTCTAAGTGCTTGTAGTCACTAGTTCTTGTACAAATAATCCAATAACAGTACCACTCACCTTCTTACTTATTGAGTTCTTGATGCACCCTCCATATTTCACAATGGCGTCTGTAACCTCTTCCCTCTCAAAAGAGTCTAACACACCAGTAAGGAGGAATGCACAATCTTTTAAACAATCTGCCGCACCCTGAAATTACATTTAATGTGTATAATTTTAGACTGTCATGGCTACACACATTAGATAACTGAAAATGTCTGGGACACTTTCACATTTAGTGCAGAATATTGTATTATTTCCTACTCATTTATTTAAACTAAAATTATAAGAGAAAAACTATTGAGATTAATTTCAAGAAAAAATTGAAATATTTCATGAAGGTACTCAATACTCATTCTTTGGACACGTTTCAAGGAGAGACAACCGATCGATAGAACGGCTTGTTGTCCAGGGTAAAGTGGAAGGCTCTCGACCGCGCGGGAGGTCACCCATGCGATGGACCGACCAAATAAAGTCCGTGATTGGCGGTTCACTTTACGAGTGCAGCAGGATGACTACCAGCAGGGAGAAATGGCGGGACATCGTAAGGCGCACGTTGGCGCACGTTGGCTCTGTCAAGAGTGATACGGCTAAGAAGAAGGTACTCAATACTCAATACATGTAAGTTCTTTTGTGTTCAAAAAGATAAGTAGTCTTGAAAATTACCTCTGGGATTTCTTTAGATCCTAAGTGCTTTGGACCCGATCTGTTCAAATAGTTCTTATATAAGGCAGCAGAATGTATCCGTCGTTCATGCCTCTCTTCATCTGTTAATACTGGAAGAACAAAATGGAAATTATATATTAGTTCTAGCATACTTATACTGTGAAAAGGATAAATTATTGTTTATATTTCGTTTTTGTTTTGTTAAAGGAGGCTGGTTTATTATGCAACACATGAATATACCTATTATGGAGGGCCAAATATTAGGTCTTAAATTATTTATAGTTATATCACTATATAGTATACAGCAAAATCGCTTCCTGCGTCTGTCTGTGTGCTTAAATCTTTAAAACTACATAAAAGATTTTGATGCAGTTTTTTTTGATAGAGGGATTTAAGAGGAAGGTTTTGATGTAAAATATATTCATGCTTGCCACTTTAGCTTAAATTCTTAAGAGAATTTACCTGATTCATTAAGTGATTTGTTAAACTTCTTCTTCTTTCCTTGAGAGCTTTCATTCAAATCATCATCTCCAATGATAGTAGCATCCGCATCACTCTCCACCTCTTTCTTAAATTTGCCTTTGCCTGATTTAGTGATACTCTCATTCAACTTCTTCTTCTTGCTATCTACATCTTCAACAGGTGTCTCGGTATCAGGGTCCTCATTGATGAACTGTGCAAACTTTCTTTTCTTCTCATTATACACCTCATTCTTTATCTTGGAATCTCTAAATGGTTTTTTTATTGGTTTGCTATCTTTCCCGTTTCTGTCTTGTGCTTTGACATCATTTGTTTTGTTTGGAGACTTCTCAAATTTTACTTTTGCTTCCTTTGGTTTTTCCTTTTCAGTTTTATCTGCTTCTTTGTTTTTAGACTTGACTGGTGTTTTATCTTCTTTGTCTTTTGATTTGACTGGTGTTTTATCTTTTTTAATGCTGCTTGGGTCTCTTTTAGGTGGCTCATCTGATTTTGAAGGAGATTGTTCAACCACATCCAACTCTAGCAGGCTTTTATCAAAGTCATCATCTGAATGTATCCCTGTCTCTGTCTTCTTCTTCTCTTTCTTTACGATGGGTTCAGTCCTCTTGATGGGTCCGCTGCCAAAAATATCAACAGCTTTTACCTCCTTTAAGGGAGCTTTAGGCGACTTCTTGTTACTTGATTTTTGGTTATCATCACTTGATTTTTTCTTCTTGGTGGTAAAAATTTCTTCGTCTGAGTCACTTAGGACTCTTTTTTTCTTTGATTCTTTTTTCTGTTAAAATGTTTAATACAAATTGATAAAAGTTCATTATAAGAATATTTGAACAAAATTCAAATATACAGAGTTCATGTTTGTGTTGTGTCAGTAAAAATTTGTTTCAATCCATTTACCTTATTTTTAATTTGCACATCTGGAGATTCTGGAATGACATCATCATCATCTTCAAGCGTCACTTTCTGGACCTTTTTTGGTTGAAAAAATGACCTTATATCCTAGAAGATAATAAGAAATACATGCATTTAACATACAACTGTCTGTATGAAAGGTCTCCAATGTTGGCAGAGTGCTTATACCCTTTTTTAGCTAAGATGATCCCTGTGACACTTCATTACGCATTATACCATTGACAAACGAAAATAATTTTATTGCTTACCTTTTTTATTTTATTGCGTAAAAATATGAATATAAAACATTTTAAACTTATAAAACAAAATCTGTATCGTTAACTTAAATTTAATTAATTAGAAAATAAAAACGTAATTTTAAAAAATACCTATGCAGTTCGTATACATAGAACGGAACATAGAGCTGGGACTAACATAATCGGAGGCCATTTTCCGATTGCTCGATAATCGCTTCCATCAGTCAGTACAAGTACGTTAGCCTTGTATGCGAGTTGTGTTTTTGTTGATCTTGCGTGGTGTTCGGTTATTGTACTTTTTGTTATTGTTGCTGTTATTAAGTTTTTCATTGTTATTGTTGTTTTTTTGGCAAAATGCCGAAAAAAACTAAAAAGGCTTGAGTTTTTGTAGTTTAATATAATCGATTACATTTCTATGGAACATATTATCGATTACTAGAAATAATCAAAACTATTTCATTGTTGGACATCTCTACAATTGTCAAAATAGAACTGTCACAGGGATCATCTTAGCTGAAAAAGGGTATAGAACAATATAATTCTTAAACTACTTTCATCAAATACCATAATAATAAGCTTTTACTGTAAATAACATACATTCATGTCTATACTAATCTTAGATACAGAATTACACAAAATAACCCAAAGTATATCAGATCTGTCCACTGTCCCAGTCATAAGAAAGGTTACTATTTGAAAAAGACACTATAAATACAACGGAAAAAGGGTAGAGCATGCCAAACGTATTGTAAACATGAACATTAGGACAGGTTAAAATCATGGAAACAAAGACATTTGTTTACATCTGTTCAAATGATTAGATATTGGCTATGTTGGGGTGTTTTGATTATTTGATAAAATTGTGATAAAAATGAAAAAAGAAAAGGATTTACACATTAATTATATTTAAAAGGTTAATAAGGCTTTCAATGCGTCGCAACGGAACATAACTTATTGAGATCATTTTGGACTTACTCTGGACATTTTACGTAACAATAACAACACGGTTTTAACACTAACTGGACACGCGAGTATATCCTAATCACATTATCTTATGAGGAGTTATAATTTTAAATAACGAAATGAAAACATAAGCCCCTACCGCCAAACCAAATTTTTGGCACAATTTATGTCAAAAATGTCAATGTCAAACAGCTGTCAAAAACCTTTTTTAATGAAATCTAAACAAAGGATTACAGTTATACATCCAGTTTAAAAAAATATGTTATGTTTTCCAACCTTATTTTTAAATACTTATTGAATAAATTATTATTAATTTATCCCAGGATCTGAAGCTTTTTCCAAGAGTTAAGCATGTTTCTTCCTTGTGGGAAATTAGATTAATACAATTCAATGACAAGTTAAAGCATAATACGGGTGATATGATAATGATGAAATAATCACAACTTTTTGATATTAAATCAATTACCAATTTCTGTCAGCTTATTGTCAATCAGACAGAGTCAAGCAATAGATTGTAAGAGGGTCGGAATTTATATTATTGAAATAATTCAAATCGATGTTAGTACTTTTAACCCTGTTGATTATTTTAATCGATTCAACTGGAACAACTACAAACGTGGGCACTACCTTATTTTATAATAGATGGATAAGATCAGACTGTTGGACCCAGGATGACCTGGCTAAACTAAGAGCTCGTAAGATCTTTCAAAAGCTTACACCGCCTCCAGTAACACCAGACAAAATTAACGCTCGGTATATAAAAGATGCGCTCCGATACTATAAAGGAGCGCTCAGATCTGCAGAGTTGTATACAGACTATCATACTGGAGAGTTGCTTAAGCAGGCTTTAGCTGATGCCATCGGTGGCCACCTCAGGAATGAATTGCTGCCTACCGTCAGATTCGCGTACTACGCCGGCTATGTTCCATACAGAAACGCACGGGAGGTACACGACTTCCTAGATTACATACAGACTATTCTGAACACGAAAGGCTTGGGATGGAGGGAACCCTTGAAAGTGCCTCAGTGGTCGAACTTGAGCGTCGTCAAGGTGCTCATCGGCTCGGGCAGGCTGTTCGACCCGTGCGCCTGCTTGGTCACTAAGCGCGATGTCAATTCGTGTATCCACTTACCACCCCCTAAACTCGACGACAACCTCAAGCCGTCAGCGGTCGCTTTACCATTCAAAGTCGGAGGTTTAGTCAGTTTAAGTTCCCCACATTCAGAGAATATTCTTCTAAAGTATTACACCACCGCCTCGAGATGCATATTGAGGAGTTCTCCAGTGAACTGCCGTCACTCGGATTTCGTCAACTTCAATAACGAACTGTGGCATTGGATGAAGAGAGACGTCGCACCGCATTTAGTCGATGAGGAACTGTACGGCGCGTACGGCGGAGTGTTGCGGATAGCTGCCGCAGTTCAGAGTTACGGAAAAGGTTTGTCCAGACGCAACTTGTTCGAATACCAAGACGCCGGAGTTTCGAAATGGCATCCATGGCAGGCGCTGACTCAATCCTACATCTACATCAACGCGGAGTGGACTCCGAAACTTTACGTAGGTTTAGTCTTGTTAGCCGCTTTAGCCATATGTCTGCTGCAAGTCTGCTACAACTACATGTTCGGAGACGCGAAAGGGTGCCACTGTACAGGGAAATCGAAGAGTTCGTGGACGCAGGAGGTGGCGTATGCGACAGTCGATACAAACTTCCCCGCGATGCTGCCGCTGCACCATAGCGAGAGACCGCGCAGTAGACTGACTAGTTCGCGGGGGAAGACGCCTTCAATCGGTTCCGTGAAGACGCAGAGAGTGTACGATTTGAACGAGAACGCGGAGAAACTGATGGAGGTGATCATGAGTGGGAACGAGGATACGGAGGAGTCGGAGTCGCCGTACGTGTCTAAGCAGGAGGAGAGCGATGCGGATAACGTGATCAACTTGGGTCAGTCGAAGCGCTCGCAGCCGCCGCAGCTGGCGACGCCGATAGCGCAGCTGAGGATCGAGACGAAGCCGCAGACGGAGCAGTCGCTGCCGATGTACTCGACGAGTACTGCGACGCGATCGGAGCTGACGTGCTGCAGGGAGCAGCAGGTGAGCGAGTCGGCGTGGTCGGGGTCCGGAAGCGAATCTACGGAACACTCTGCGTCAACAGAAAGCTCTAAGACTCAGAGTAGACTCACGCGCCGGTCAAGGGACTTGGCGTGGGCGCGCCGCGTGGCCTCAAGGCACACGGGCCGCCAGTCCCAGTCCACCACTGGTACCGAGTTCGATCTCAACTCGTTTACGACACCACCGTCGAGGAGGTAAGTTTTGTAGTGATTTACATGAGTGTTGTAGGATTTCTATCGTTTTAATTGTTTGTTGTGTAAGACATGTTGATTGTTTAAGTGTTGTTTAAAAGTTTTAAGGATTATACATACTTACTTGTAGTTGTATAATCGGTTTTTATTTTTTTCTATGTGATAACGTGTTGCGATTCCATAATCAATAGTTTAAGCTCTTGTTTAGCATGAAATGAATGGGAAAATTAAACTTACAACTCCTGCATTAACATCAACCAAAATGAAAACAAATATTAAATTACAGAACCAACGTTTATTTTGAAATAAACTGTCAATACTAATTTACAACAAAATACATAATTATACTTCACATTGGCCACAATACCGTCATAAAATATAACACCTAAAATACAATAATATACTTTCAATAAATACATATCACATGCTTGTAACACAATTTGTACATCATTAAAAATAACGTAATAACTAAAAGATTATCTGTTAAATCCTATCTATGGAATATCATACTATACCTATCTAAGACGATATTATATTATATACTTATTTAATGAGGTTTTCCTGCAAAGTCCGCTAGATGGCATAACAGACGAAATTTTCTATAAGACTTTATTGGTCATTGACGTCCTTAGCTTAGGTATGAATAATCAATCATCATATTGTGCCCTTTCCGAGATGCAGATATGGACAGCCATTACGCCACTCCATAGCCTTGGTAAATGGTAAACGTTGCAGAGTGCAGACAAACCATTTACTATAATAGGGCACTCATAATAAATCAAATTGAATTTAAAGGCCAGTCCTTAAAGTCTATATTCGTTCAGTCAGAATCTTATCTACGCCCTAATTACGCCACCTGGCGGGTATTCTGAAACCCTTCATGAAAATCACAGTTACATTACAGTTTATACATACAAACAAGGGTAACATAAGAAGTATCTCTATATTTGCTAAAGTGGGACTCTTACAAAATCAATATCTTTACGTATAGTTCGTAGATAAGTGGCAATGTAATTAGAAGGCTATTTTTGTGTGATGTAAATATAAAGTGCTTAATCTAAACCAGTACATAAGCAGTAAAATATTAATCGACCTTTATAAATAAACTGTTTTTAAAGAAAACTATTTAAAAAATAAACATATTATATAAAAACCCATGCACTAAATCATCTTTTAACAAAAACAAGTCAATAAATAATTACTTTGTACGGGGTTTCAATAAATGTCTTGATCACAACATTTCATACAAATATATTAAGTTTTATTGCTTTTCTTAATATTAAAGTTTCAAATACACTGAATGAGGCGAGTTTTGCAAACATAAAATCACCTATTTTCCTCTGCCTACCCCTTTGAGATAAAGGCGTCATTTTATGAATGCATGTATGTATGTATAGTATACTTCATCTGCACACCAAAAATAGAATAATTTGGGAAAAAATCTGGATTATGGTCAGGTACAGAGGTGTAACGAAAAAGTAATGTTCCAAAGACCAAAAATAGACAATGATATATAAGTTCTCTCGTCATCTGTACTTTCTAAAAGGAATGTTAACAATAAGCATTAAAGTAAAAAGAACATTCCGAAATACTGCACTGTTTGTGTTTTCCCTTTATGTTTAATAATATTTAAAAGAAAATAATAAGAAAAGACGCCTTCATATTTTTTTAGAAGTAAAGCTAATATCATAAATATAAGATGAAGTCATAATTTTGTTTACCCGAGATCATTATGTATACTGTTGGAATAATACATAGAAAAAATGAACAAAATGTCTGATTACAAAACTACGCAATATTGACTTACTTAACGCGTCATTCAACTCTTTATAATTCGTAAACAATAAGTGCCTGTTCACACCTAGCGATTTTTGGGCGATTTCGATCGCGGCGATATCGCCGCGTACTGCGTCCATATTTCCAACATGAACGGACCTACGCTGTAGAATGCGGCGCATGCGCTAAGCGGGTAGTTTGGATGAGGCGTAATCTTTTGAAATCGCTCAAAAATCGCTAGGTGTGAACATGCTGTAAAGTCGATTGTCAGTCAACTAAACTAAGTCAGCTTGTTCGCATGGTTGAGCAATTTTTTTGTTTTTTTCCTGTAATACAATGATGGCTTTGAGTAACCTCTCGTCTTCATCACCGGAAGTGCGGGGGAGCGGATGGCTCTCACTTTTAGTGTTTCATATCACATAGCTTAGCTGGCATAGTTTGCCGTGAATGCTCATTTATGAAAAACTGGCTCAACTAAGTTCAACTAAATTAGTTTAGTTGGCGGTGGACGATCGGCTTAAAATATATTGTCCAATCCATTATGTTCATACATATGTGTCAGCTTATTCATACGAGTTAAGAAAGTTCTAGCGGGCCTTAAATATATTTGTTTCCCTAGAACTGGCATTGGACGAACTTTACTTGAACACGCAGTTAGCAAAAATGTAGGAGACATTTTGCTAAATATGATTGGGCATTGTTAAAAAACTTGCAAGTCCTATCATAAAGTTTATTTGCAGTTGCTGGAAAATCAGTAATACTTTTTAACTATATGCAGACATGTTATTTTCTTTATACTTCTGCTTAACATTCCACATTTATAAATATCTATATTTTGAAGTAACAAATCATACAATTGACTATTTTATATTAACTATTAAAATAGAGAATTCCATATATTTCATTTTCGTCTTTGCATACTGAAAAATGTGAGTATTTCTACATTATCACTCAATAAGTAAAAACAGTTGGAAACTCTGAATGAAGGCTGAAATAGTATAACTCGTTTTAGAGTTAAAATCAGATGTAAACAATATTTAATTGCTATTCATGCATATCTATCTAAAAACTATTGACCCTAAGCCCGCCATAGTAATGACGCTAAATTTTCCGTATAAGAATCGAAACTGTGCCCAAGAAATCTAAAATTCGAGCCTACCTTATGAACTTTGCCGTGAGAAGCTAGGAAAATCGTTTGTATCACAATGGAAAATGATCTTAAAGACGTACGTTATAAGGTTCATTTCTTGATGTTCTTGTACTGGCGCATCCTCCACTTTCTGTGCATGTACTTGACGATGTACAGAGGCAGGCACGAGATGATTGTTATGAGTGACACCTTCCACCAAAAGTCCCAGTGTCTGATAAAGTCAGCGTCTGTGAATAAAAAAACCAGATTTGCTGTGGCTATTGTTTGTCTTGGTCCTTTCTACCACAACTACAGATTACTAGGCCACGCCTACTATCCAAGATGGCGCGTGATGACATCACAGCCTAAATAAACACATCAATGTACCGTAGTTTAGGGTGTTTCCTCTTTGTACTTACCTCATTTTTAACATCACGATACGAGTTTGAAATTCATATGTACGATTATTTGATGCTTTGAAAACATATGAGGAAACCTACCAACCTGATGATACATAGTTGATAGTCTTATATAAGTATTCTCACACTATGTAAGAATTGTTTTAGTGAGGGGTCAGGTCATCGGGTCTTTCACTTTGCCCTAACAAGCCGCCCCACTGAAGGAGAAAAGATTTGCCTTTTGATTTAGCTAGCCCTAGCTCAGCTGAGTCAACTCACCGAAGTAGGAGGTGAATATGAGCAGCGTGGCGGTGTACATGAGCAGGCTGATGAACTCGGCGGCGGCCACGAGCCAGTGCCACGTGACCACCGTCAGCGCGACCATGATCAGCTCCGTCAGGATCAGCGCCGTGTAGCTGATCTCCACTATGTGGATGAGCTGGTCCTCGAAGAGTACTAGCGCGCCGTACATTATCACGCCACCTGAAAGTATAAATAAATAAATATTTCACAACATCACATACAGCGATCTCATCCCGGAGTAAGTAGCTTAAGCACTTGTGTTACGGAAATCAGAAACGACAGTGGATACACAAATATACTTAAATATATTTAATAACACACCCAGACACTGAACAAACACCGATATTCGTCACACAAATATTTGTCCCGAGTGGGAACCGTAGGTAGTGAACCTGGGTCACTAACCACTGTTCCACCGAGCCAGTCAGTATAGAGATCCAGTATAGAGACAACCATATAAATACGTTTTAACGGTGAAGGAAAACATCGTGAGGAATCCTGTACGTCTACGAAGGAATTCTTAGGTTGTGTAGTCGACCAACCCGCACTTGGCCAGCGTGGTTGACTAATGCCTTATCGCCCTATTTAAGGGTAGGCCCGTGCCCAGCAGTGGGTACGTATTAGTGATGTTCCGAATATCCGTATCCGTATCCGTATCCGCGGATATCCGAGGGAAAAGAAAAATCCGTATCCGTATCCGGGTCCGCTACTTTTCACGCGGATCTTTTACGGATCTTTTTTAGGTGATTATTAGAATTTAAAAACTTTAAATGTTCATTCAGAGTATTATTCAGAGCACCTTTATATTGCAAACATATAGATAGATAGATCTTCATAGTAATGAGAGAAATTTATAACTTAGTTTTATGACAAAGGCGTGATTTTATGTATGTAGGTATGTATGTTATTTTTATATTGTGATTACAGGAATATTATGGTAAGTTATAGCATCATGATCACTTTTATGTCAATGCAAAAAAAACTAGAACCTAAACCTCCTTTTTTCATAATTATGATCACCAATCAATAGAAAGTTATAGATCCGTATCCGTATCCGTATCCGCGGATCTTGACAATAAATATCCGTATTCAGATCCGTATCCGCGGATATACATTTTTGAAGATCCGGCACATCACTAGTACGTATACAGGGTGTCCCAAAAGTAGTGTCAAGCGGAAGTCCTGAGATAGAACACCCCGTGGGGCATCCGAAACACCCCCATGTATGTTCCGCGATTTTTTATAGTTTTCGAGTTATGATTATTTTTCTTAAATTTTGAGAACAACTGACCTAACCGACTAAAAATATTGTAGAGAAAAAAGTATTCCACTTTTTTGAGTAATTCTTTTTGTTAATCAATTTTCATGAGTTTTTCTTTAATGCCTAAAATATTTGTCTCCATAACTTATATGGAAAATATCAAAATTATGGTACAAACTTAAAAGTTACGTTCTGTAAATAATGTCTTACAATTTCAACGTTAAATTTAAAATATTAGGAGGTAGTTGCATGGCTCCTAAATAACTTTAAAAACTGCGCTAGACTCTCACCTTTCATAATCATTAATAAAAAATGGTACTTAATGGGCTACTTTTTCTGAAATCGGACTTCAAAGACAGAGAGGTGGAAAAATCATAAAATTTGTTATTTGATGAATAAGCATTATTTAGATATTTTATTATTCCGAAAGTTAGTCAGTTTGTTAACAAACCTAAATTTAATACAGGAGCACTCAGATGGAAACATTTGGATGCTTCTATTGCATGTGAAAACACTGTTTTCACATGCAATACCTTTGTTACGACGAACTTGACGAACTTTACTTTCTTTATGGACTTTAATAAACTTTTACTTATAAATTTTTTACAATAAATAATCAAAAACGATAACTTTTTTTTTTTAATAAAGTTCCCATTTTTAAACTTAATTAATTTTTTTAATATCACAAATTAAACTTTCAAGTGGTTTTTTCTTAGCATTTCTGGTATAATTTTGATTGTTAACAATCTTATTCATTTTAGAAATAATAAAATGTCCGAATAATATTTAATACTTCGTATTCAAATGGAAAATTTTATGATTTTTCCACCTCTCTGTCTTTGAAGTCCGATTTCAGCAAAAGTAGCCCATTAAGTACCAGTTTTTATTAATGATTATGAAAGCTGAGAGTCTAGCGCAGTTTTTAAAGTTATTTTAGAGCCATGCAACTACCTCCTAATATTTTAAATTTAACGTTGAAATTGTAAGACATTATTTACAGAACGTAACTTTTCAGTTTGTACCATAATTTTGATATTTTCCATATAAGTTATGGAGACAAATATTTTAGGCATTAAAGAAAAACTCATGAAAATTGATTTGCAAAAAGAATTACTCAAAAAAGTGGAATACTTTTTTCTCTACAATATTTTTAGTCGGTTAGGTCAGTTGTTCTCAAAATTTAAGAAAAATAATCATAACTCGAAAACTATAAATAATCGCGGAACATACATGGGAGTGTTTCGGACTAATCACGGGGTGTTCTATCTCAGGACTTCCGCTTGACACTATTTTTTGGGACACCCTGTATAGGCTGATGATGATGATTATGAATACATAAATAGTTAGTGTTTTAAGTAGCAACCAATCTATGTAACAAAAATGTCAGCGAAGACTGGATTTCGTGCAAAAACACGTTCAAGGAACACACAAACCATTTCACGGAAATAAGTCTCCATGCAAAGTGACTTATTTGTTGGATTTTGAAATATTTCTTAAAAAAAAAAATACAGTCCACATCAATAATGTAGGCCAGGGACAGTTATTTTCTTTTGCACCTTGTATTAATAATCTTATTTGTCTTTGTATAACACAAAAATAATAATAAATAGAACAAACCTTGATATATTGATATGCCAGTCCAAATATAAAATGTTTTGTACGAGAGCTGCCGTCCTTTCGTCAGCTGTTTATATAGTTGGGGATATCTAAGCGCCGTTGAACTGGGTATGTCCTTATCGAGCACCTGAAAAATTACAAAAAACGTATAAATAAATATTTTTGTATTTGTATTGTTTTTTTACTTAAACGTTGGGCTGACGATATAAAAGAAATAGCAGGCAGAGACTGGTTGACATTTTCCCAAAATAGGGAAAAATGGAAGGAATTAGAGGAGGCTTTACCCGAAAGGGGTTCGTGTAAAAGGAACAACTAGTAATACATAGATTAATTAGCAAAAATAATTATTGTTGCGGGAACGGGGTACGTTTAATTCAAGATACGCCAAAAGTCACCAAAAGACAATTAATTTATTTATCGACTAACAATTACACAATTAAACACTTAAAAACACAATTAAAAACACTTAATTACAACACTAAACACGGAACACTAAATTACACTAAAGCACTGAATCACACTAAAACACTGAATTTCACTGAAACTATTCGCAGGTAATGCACTCGATCACTTCTAGTTCGCAGGAGACTGATTCGCTTCGCTTTCCAAATCGGAACTGTCTTGTCGCGTCGTACATCCCGCTTTTATACCCAGTGAGGACGCAGCTCTTCGCGTGTCGTCGAGAGTCCTCTCGCGGGGATCGAAATTCCTAGAGCTCGCTGGAGGCCGCTCGGACCGACCAGAGTGTGTGACGTAGTATCGTGCAAGCGAATATAGACCTTATCCATACGACGATAAGACTAATTTCGCTTGCACGGTCTCTCAAGGTCGTACTATTATTATTACTTTAGAACACTCTAGAGCTCGCTACAACCTACCAGAGTGTGTAGCGTAGTATCGTGCAAGCGAATATAGACCTTATCCATACGACGATAAGACTAATTCCGCTTGCACGGTCTCTCGTGGTCGTAACATTATCCCCTCTTAGTCATGCTCGTCCCGAGCATCATTTGACCCATGGTAACGAGCCAATCGATCAATGTGAACAATTTTTCGGCTTGCCTCTTGTCCCTTGTTTGATCCGATAGGTTAAGTCGTTCAGCCTAGTGATGATCTTGTATGGTCCTTCCCACCTTGGCTGGAACTTCGGTGATTTGCCCTTCTTCCTGAGTGGGTTGTGTAACCAAACCAGACTCCCTTCATCGAAACCGTCGGTGTTGGCTTTGCGGTCGTAACGGGTTTTCATTCTTTCGCTGGATTTTAGACTGCAGTCTCTAACGAGAGCATGTACTTCATCCAGGCGCTTCTGTAGGTCAGCCGCATATTCGGTTACTGGTTTCGGAGCTTCTGGCGGTGTCCCAGTCAACGCGTCTACCGGAAGCCGCATTTCTCGACCGAAGTTTACCATTGCTGGTGTTGCGCTGGTGCTATCGTGGATTGCAGATCGGTAGGACAGCAAGAAAAGCGGTATGTACTGGTCCCAGTCTCGTTGATGCTCGTCCACAACTTTGGCCAAGTGGTTTTCCAACGTTTGGTTGAATCTCTCGACCATGCCATCGGATTGCGGGTGTGCTGGTGTAGTACGGGTCTTATGCATACCCAACAGTTGACAGACCTCCTGGAACAGTGCTGACTCAAAGTTTCTTCCTTGGTCTGAATGTATTTCAAGAGGCACACCAAATCGGCAAATTACCTCGTGGACCAACTTCTTGGCGACCGTCTTTGCTTCTTGATTAGGCGTAGCGAAGACTTCAGGCCACTTAGTGAAGTAATCTTGGACCACAATGATGTACTTGTTTCCCTCATCGGATTCTGGAAAGGGGCCAGCTACATCTACTGCAATTCTTTCCCAAGGAGCGCCGACGTTGTACAGCTTGAGGTTGCCCTTACTTCTGGTTTGTGGGCCCTTTACTGATGCGCAAGTCGTACATTTCTTGCACCAGTCTTCGACGTCCTCCCGACAGTGTATCCAGTAGAACCTCTGTCTCAGCTTCTCTAGGGTCTTCTTCACGCCTAAATGGCCCCCGGATACCCCATCGTGTATGTACCTCAGTAAAGAAGCAACTTGTTTACGGGGTACAATCAGCTGTAGTGTTGTTTGATCCCCTTTTGGTGTTTCCCATTTCCTGAAGAGTACTCCATCCTTAATCTCCAAACTGTCCCATTGTGCCCAGTAACTTTTCGTGACGGGGCTTGATGATGCTACATGGCTCCAAGAAGGTTTTTGACCTACTTCTTTCCATTCAAATATTTTCCTCAGGTCACTATCCTCTTTTTGAGCATTTTTGATAGCGTCTTCGCTCCATTCATTATCAAGTCCCTGGGTGGTAATCATCCGGACTTCTTCTTTAGTCTCCGTCTTAGAACAATGACTGCAGGCCACAGGACAAGGTCTCCTTGATAGGGCATCGGCATTCAAATGCGTTCTACCACTCCGATGTTCTGTTGTAAAATTGTACTCCTGTAGTTGCTCTAGCCACCGCGCCACTTGTCCTTCAGGGTTCTTAAACTGCAAGAGCCATTTTAACGCAGCATGATCTGTCCGCAGGGTAAACTGTCTTCCAACGAGGTACTTGTTGAAATGCTGTAGAGTCTTTACTACCGCCAACAGTTCCTTACGAGTCACACAGTAGTTCCTTTCAGGTTTTGAAAGTGACTTACTGAAATAGGCGATCACCACTTCTCGTTCACCTTGCTCTTGCGACAGAACTCCGCCTATGCCAGTATTGCTGGCATCGGTGTCCACGATAAACCTTCCTTCTCTGTTCGGGTAGCCAAGTATAGGACTGGTGCAGAGGTGTTCTTTTAATCTGACGAAGGCTTGATCACATTCCATGTCCCAGGCGAACACTCGTTTATCTTCCGTGAGCCGATGAAGAGGTTTCGCTATATCAGAGAAGTTCTTGACAAAGCGCCGGTAGTATGCGCATAAACCCAAAAATGATCTCACGTCGGTCTTGTTAGCTGGAATAGGCCATTCTTGGACAGCTTTGATCTTCTCTGGGTCGGTCCTTACACCTTTTGATGAAATAATGTGGCCTAAATAGGCGACTTCTTCCTTGAAAAACGTGCATTTCTTTGGACTGAGTTTCAAGTTTGCTTCTCGTATTCTAGTGAAAACCTTCCTCAGGTTACTGACATGCTCCATGAAATTTCGACCCATGATAATGATGTCATCCAGATAGACCAGGCATGCATCACCCAGAAGTCCAACCAGTACCCTTTCCATCAACCGCTCGAATGTCGCCGGAGCGTTGCAAAGACCAAAGGGCATGACGTTGAACTGCCACAATCCATTCCTAGTTCCGGTCGTAAATGCCGTCTTCTCCTTGTCTGCTGGATGGATGTCTACTTGCCAGTACCCACTCTTAAGGTCCACTGTTGAGAACCACTTCATGCCGCTCAACATGTCCAGTGTGTCGTCTATACGTGGCAGAGGGTAGCTGTCCTTCTTCGTTGCATTATTCAACAACCGGTAGTCCACACAAAACCTGGTGCTGCCGTCCTTCTTCTTTACCAGGACTACTGGCGAAGACCACGGGCTTGTTGAAGGTTCTATGATGCGGTTCTTCTGCATCTCAGCAACCATGTCTGCTACCTCCTTCTCTTTGGCAAATGGAAGGCGTCTAGGCCGCTGCTTTATTGGTGGCGCGTCTCCCGTGTCTATTCTGTGTTTAACGAGACCTGTCCTGCCCAAATCATGGTCACCCTTCGAAAATATGTCGTTGAAATCTAGCAACAACCTTTTAGCTTGCTCAAGTTCCCGCTCAGATAGCTTGTCCTTACAATTTGCTAGGAGCGGCGTGACATCATCTCGTTGACAGGATTCCGGTTCCCGGGCCCTTTTCAGCCTTCTGATGGATTGACCTGCATCGCACCGTCCGATGACACAGTTTCTTCGTAGCTGCACTTCATCTCCGCTAAGATTGATGACTCGCACTACCGCTCCTTTTCTGGTCATGGCCAGAGTTCTTGCTGTGATCCAACTCGGATGGTCACCGCAGTTTTCTATGACGACGCTTCGCCCTTGACACATAGTGTAAGGGAATCTAACTTTGATCAGAGTTTCAGATCTCGGCGGTAGGGTCGTATTTTTCAGGCAGTAAACTGCACATGATCTTGCTCCTCCAGGAATACTTCTTGTTCGGGGAAACTAAGTACTCCTTTAGCGACGTCTACCACACACTTCTGGTCTCTTAAAAAGTCCAATCCGATGATGCAATCGTCCGTAATGTCTGCTACGAGTACACCGTATTCAAAGGTCTGTTCTCCAATGGTTATCTTCGCCATCGTCTCACCGAAGACGGTAACTGGCTGGCCTGTTGCTGTTTGAAGCTGAACGGATGGTCTCTGATTCCACACAATAGTCCTTTTCAATAGCTCCGGACGCACTATTGTTCTTGAAGCACCGGTGTCAATAGTAAAATGACACGTTACGCTGTTCAGCTGTCCAACCACTGTAAGGTTGTTCCCATTACCAATCTGTGAAACAGTGACGGTAGGGGCTCGATGTTGACCAGCCAGCGCCCGCCCCACGGCCCTGGCTTCTTCTAGTTTAACGACAGCTCTTCTGCGTCCACCTGTGTAGAGGACGCTACTGTCGTTCTGCGTGGCCATCTTCGCTTGGGGCAACTACTCCGAATATGGCCCCTCTCGCCGCAGCCATAGCACATCGGACCCAAAGAAGGTTTTTCCTTCACCACAACCTCCCGAAGTCGTTGAGTTCTAGCGTCTTGACGCACGGCTTCCACCTCCAAAGCATGGGCCAGAGCTTCCTGTAAGGTCTGGATGATGGCTCAGTTTCACGGTATGCCTGACGTCTGCGTCTCTAATTCCATCACAGAAGGCTTGCGGGATCATTGACTCCACCATTGTCGGGCATGACACGTATGCACGTCTGACTAGCCTTTCGATTTCCGTTGCCCATTGCTGTAGACTCTCACCAGGCTTCTGCTGTCGATCGCGGAGTTGTGCTCTATACGCGTGTTCCAGGTGTTTGTCGCTGTACCTGCCCTCTAGTGCTCTTTGGAGAGCACCCAAAGTTCTGTTATCCGAAGGCAGGTTTTCCAACGTGAGCAGGGCATCTCCACGAAGAGCCAGAGTTAGAGCTATCAAGGACTCTTCCTCGTTCCACCCCTTTCCTTTAGCCACCGTCTCGAACTGGTACCAAAATGCTGCCCAAGACGTCGTTCCATCGAAGTGGGGTACTTCGATTTTCGGAGAATCCGACACTACCGTAGCACCCCGGGTCCCCACTCTTGCCATTTTGGTATGCAGCTGTCGCATCTCAGCATCCACCTGGCTCAAATGATCCTCGTGTTGGGCGAGTCGATCTTCGTGTTGGGTCAGTCGATCTTCGTGTTGGGTCTTGACGCTTAGCACATCATCCTTGAGAGCATCCATCTGTTTTTCTAATACTTCGTGCTTCTTTTCAATAGCCCCCAACAAACTCTTGCTTAGCTCTTCCTTGAGTTCGACCAGTTGCTCCTCCTGGCGGCGGGCTTGCTCCTCCTGGCGAAGGTCTTGCTTTTCCTGGCGAAGGGCTTGTTCTTCCCTCAGTTTAGCAAATTGTGTTTCCTGAAATTGGGCTAGCTCCTCCTGTCGGCGGGCTTGCTCACGGGCTTGCTCCTCCTGGCGACGGGCTTGCTCTTCCCTCAGTTTAGCAAATTGTGCTTCCTGAAGTCGGGCTAGCTCCTCCTGGCGGCGGGCTTGCTCACGGGCTTGCTCCTCCTGGCGACGGGCTTGCTCCTCCTGGCGACGGGCTAGCTCCTCCTGGCGGCTGGCTTGTGTCTGCAGTATTTTAAATAAATCTGCAAGCTCCACAGGCCCAATTGATGTTTGAATTGATCCCTCCGTTGAAGTTCCTTCACCCTCTTGCCGGGCCGCGGTTTGACTCCTTGTTACTCGACCTTCACTGTCTTCTCGTGTTGTAAGAGGCATCTTGAATCCCACTTCTGACACCAATTGTTGCGGGAACGGGGTACGTTAAATTCAAGATACGCCAAAAGTCACCAAAAGACAATTAATTTATTTATCGACTAACAATTACACAATTAAACACTTAAAAACACAATTAAAAACACTTAATTACAACACTAAACACGGAACACTAAATTACACTAAAGCACTGAATCACACTAAAACACTGAATTTCACTGAAACTATTCGCAGGTAATGCACTCGATCACTTCTAGTTCGCAGGAGACTGATTCGCTTCGCTTTCCAAATCGGAACTGTCCCGTCGCGTCGTACATCCCGCTTTTATACCCAGTGAGGACGCAGCTCTTCGCGTGTCGTCGAGAATCTTCTCGCGGGGATCGAAATTTCTAGAACTCGCTGGAGCTCGCTCCGACCGACCAGAGTGTGTGACGTAGTATCGTGCAAGCGAATATAGACCTTATCCATACGACGATAAGACTAATTTCGCTTGCACGGTCTCTCAAGGTCGTACTATTATTATTACTTTAGAACACTCTAGAGCTCGCTACAACCTACCAGAGTGTGTAGCGTAGTATCGTGCAAGCGAATATAGACCTTATCCATACGACGATAAGACTAATTCCGCTTGCACGGTCTCTCGTGGTCGTAACATTATTAACTAACCTAGCCTAAGTAATCTACTAACACTTTGAAATGTAAACATACCTTTACACTGAAATAAAAAAGCTTAATTATTATTATTTATTATTATTATTATTGTTTTTTAGAAGTTCATACTAACTTCTAAAAAAACAATACAAATACAAAAATATTTATTTTCAACAAGTAGGATTACAATGAAACTAACAACTGGTTACAAATTAATAGTCCCAACTTCTGAAATAGGTTAACCTTATGGGATGTCAGAGGTTGGTAACAATATAACATTACTAAATAATATTTATTATTGACTTACTAATGAGAAAACCGGTAACACAGTATAAACAGTTCCATATCCGACCATCAGGAAGCCAGGGTAGAGCGAGACGGAGGAGAAGTAGAACACGACCGAGAACACAGCCTGAAAGAGAAAAAATACATAAGTGTCGTGTGTTTACTGACGTGCTAGCGAGTCAGGGGGGGGGGGGGTGGACTTTTCTGACATTTAAATCTTTTTGTTATTAAAATCCTAACTAACGTAGTTGACCTGGTCATCGATTGTCGTTTAACATTTAGTAAATTATTTACTACGATCGAAATTTTGATAGTTAAAATACAACAATAATGTGTGCACTCCGCGACCCCAGGGAAAAGGCGACACGTGCCAACATCAAGTGGGTACAGTAGTCTGTGACGTTGTAAGGGGGGGGAAGGGACACCACTCACGAGTCCGACTTACCTCGTCCCTAATCTCACTCAGGTCGGCTTGAGACGATGCATTCCTGAATTTAAAAAAAGGTGAAAAAAAAGAGAGAAACGACACTGGCAAGAGCAGAGAACGAGCGCACGCTGACGTCACCGGCCGCGCCCTCTATGCGCCGCCCGACGGGTCACCATAGACTCGCCTGCATGGTGGACACGATGAGGCCCCGGTGCACTATGAACAGGGACAGCGCGGCGGAGCGCATGGCGGAGCGGCGTCCTCTATGCCCCGCCCGACGGGTCGCCATAGGCCCGCCTGCATGGTGGACACGATGAGGCCCCGGTGCACTATGAACAGGGACAGCGCGGCGGAGCGCATGGCGGAGCGGCGTCCTCTATGCCCCGCCCGACGGGTCACCATAGACTCGCCTGCATGGTGGACACGATGAGGCCCCGGTGCACTATGAACAGGGACAGCGCGGCGGAGCGCATGGCGGAGCGGCGTCCTCTATGCCCCGCCCGACGGGTCACCATAGACTCGCCTGCATGGTGGACACGATGAGGCCCCGGTGCACTATGAACAGGGACAGCGCGGCGGAGCGCATGGCGGAGCGGCGTCCTCTATGCCCCGCCCGACGGGTCACCATAGACTCGCCTGCATGGTGGACACGATGAGGCCCCGGTGCACTATGAACAGGGACAGCGCGGCGGAGCGCATGGCGGAGCGGCGTCCTCTATGCCCCGCCCGACGGGTCACCATAGACTCGCCTGCATGGTGGACACGATGAGGCCCCGGTGCACTATGAACAGGGACAGCGCGGCGGAGCGCATGGCGGAGCGGCGTCCTCTATGCCCCGCCCGACGGGTCACCATAGACTCGCCTGCATGGTGGACACGATGAGGCCCCGGTGCACTATGAACAGGGACAGCGCGGCGGAGCGCATGGCGGAGCGGCGTCCTCTATGCCCCGCCCGACGGGTCACCATAGACTCGCCTGCATGGTGGACACGATGAGGCCCCGGTGCACTATGAACAGGGACAGCGCGGCGGAGCGCATGGCGGAGCGGCGTCCTCTATGCCCCGCCCGACGGGTCACCATAGACTCGCCTGCATGGTGGACACGGTGAGGCCCGGTGCACTATGAACAGGGACAGCGCGGCGGAGCGCATGGCGGAGCGGCGTCCTCTATGCCCCGCCCGACGGGTCACCATAGACTCGCCTGCATGGTGGACACGATGAGGCCCCGGTGCACTATGAACAGGGACAGCGCGGCGGAGCGCATGGCGGAGCGGCGTCCTCTATGCCCCGCCCGACGGGTCACCATAGACTCGCCTGCATGGTGGACACGATGAGGCCCCGGTGCACTATGAACAGGGACAGCGCGGCGGAGCGCATGGCGGAGCGGCGTCCTCTATGCCCCGCCCGACGGGTCACCATAGACTCGCCTGCATGGTGGACACGATGAGGCCCCGGTGCACTATGAACAGGGACAGCGCGGCGGAGCGCATGGCGGAGCGGCGTCCTCTATGCCCCGCCCGACGGGTCACCATAGACTCGCCTGCATGGTGGACACGATGAGGCCCCGGTGCACTATGAACAGGGACAGCGCGGCGGAGCGCATGGCGGAGCGGCGTCCTCTATGCCCCGCCCGACGGGTCACCATAGACTCGCCTGCATGGTGGACACGATGAGGCCCCGGTGCACTATGAACAGGGACAGCGCGGCGGAGCGCATGGCGGAGCGGCGTCCTCTATGCCCCGCCCGACGGGTCACCATAGACTCGCCTGCATGGTGGACACGATGAGGCCCCGGTGCACTATGAACAGGGACAGCGCGGCGGAGCGCATGGCCGAGCGGCGTCCGTGCACCAGCATCAGCCGCGCCAGCGCGGAGAACGAGCGCACGCTCACGTCGCCGGCGAGGGACGCCGCGCGACCCTCGGCGCCCTCTATGCCCACGCCTGGGAAACAGATAAATTAATAAAAAAATTGATATAATGTTCAGTGGTCAAGATATTGTGTTACGGTTATCAGAAACGACAGTGATGTTCAAGCATGAATAACACGTTACGACACGGGACAAACATATCAGTGCTTGACTGAGATGAGTCAACACTGACTCGCCTCATCAGTTTAGAGTTATTTACTAACCCTATGGAACTATAGCTTTTAAATGAGCAAGATGTGTTTGTGCCCGCGTAGCACTCTTCTGCAGCCACTCATCTATAGGTTATTATAATAAGGTACAACCCGGGACTCAAATCGAAATCTTCTAGGCCTCTACGCAACTGATCGTCGTTTCCGACGTGCGGCCACGATGCGGCCGAGCGCGCACCAGTCGCTCACCTAGAGGTTATTTATTGCAAGAAAGGACTCGAATCCAAGACTTGCCTTACGTGACTAGTATCTCACCTATGTCGGCCTCCTGTATCATCGCCACGTCGTTCCCGCCGTCCCCGACCGCGGCCACGATCCGTCCGCGCGCGCGCAGCAGCCGCGCCACGCGCGCCTTCTGAGTTGGCGAGCAGCGGGCAACCACTACGCCGTCGCACTGTTGTAATACTTCGACAAACTCGTCCGGGTACGAGCGTAGGCATTCCTGGGGAGGAGATAGTGTATTATAATATATACTGAGATTTAAAGTGTTCGATAAATCAGTAGTTAATTATAAAACCTTAATTTTTTTGTGTTGTTTCGTTTACAGTCAGTGCTGTGTGCACCTTTAAAGGGTATATGTATGTATATGTTGTGTGTCCCTATGAATGTTATTTTAAGTTATTTTGTATATGTATACTGTTGGTGTGCCTTTTTAAATAAATAAATAGTTTACTAATAGAAACTAGAAAATGTCCGCGATATTAAGCGCTATGATCACGGGTGAACTGAGTTAGTTCATACGTGACGCTAAGTACGACGGTAGCGCCGAAATATCGGGAGCTCATTAAAACGAAACAACGTAAATATTTCGGACATTTTCAGTTATCTAATGAGTGTAACCATGACAGTTTAAAATAGTAGTTTACCATGAGCGTTGAATTTTAAAATCGGAGTTATTTTTTTTACGCGGTGAATGCGTTGCACGCAGTCACTAAGGTTAGGGGTCGATCAAAGGTGGTGTAATGGGTCTCTCGGCTGCCGGTATTAAGATGGAAAATAGCCGGCAGCTACCTTCAAACTTCTTCTCTGATGTTTAGGTACTGCCTCTTGGCATTGTTATGTTTTGCCTTTTGAGAATTCGAGACAGTATTGGAACTGCCACAACGCCACAAGTATAGATTTATACAGTGCACATCACACACCCCTTCACTTCATACGGGTGAGAGCCATCTGTTCCCCGCAAGTCCGGTGATGATGACAGGGCCACTCCTAGCCAGCCGGGCAGCGTCACATCACACCCTCACCTCGAGCGTGTCCCCCTCCACGATGAGGTCGGTGTGGTCGGAGCGCTGCAGCGCGCGCAGCAGCTCGTGCGCGTCCCGGCGCGAGGCGCACGCGCCCCACGCGAACCAGCCGCCGCCGCCGCCCAGCTGCAGCGAGCGCGCGATGCACAGCGCCGTCTCCAGCCGGCGCCGGGCAGCGTCACATCACACCCTCACCTCGAGCGTGTCCCCCTCCACGATGAGGTCGGTGTGGTCGGAGCGCTGCAGCGCGCGCAGCAGCTCGTGCGCGTCCCGGCGCGAGGCGCACGCGCCCCACGCGAACCAGCCGCCGCCGCCGCCCAGCTGCAGCGAGCGCGCGATGCACAGCGCCGTCTCCAGCTTGTCGCCGGTCAGCATCCATATCTGGGGGGACGAGGTGGATTGTGAGTACCTGTACCAGTCGTTAACTGCCACATTAGTCTATTAGCAAGTAAGGAACAAGCGCCGTATCAGAACACGTTTGTTGTATGAAAGCCCCCATTGAATATTTGTTGTATTTTCTTTTTAGATATAGTTGTTTGCTGGTATAGCGGCCAAGTCTAAGTAATAGGGTCCCCTTTTTACCCTTTGGGTACAAAATCCTAAAAACGAGTGCTCTACCTTCTGATCTGTACACAACCTGTAAACTAGTTTTGAGATCAGTTGCTAGGGCCAAAACTAGTCGAAGAGGCATTATATATTATTTATCAGTATTTAGCCCAATTAACCCGGTCTGTGCGGGTACCTTGACGCCGGCGGCGCGCAGCATGGCCAGCGTGCGCGGCACGTGGTCCGCCAGCCGGTCCTCCACGCCCGTCAGCCCCAGCAGCGTGAGGCCGCGGTGCAGCTTGCTGAGCGCCGCCGCCGTGCGCTCCGAACGGTTTTGGACGCTGAGGCGGGCTTCTTTGTACTCGCTCTAGAAAATATTACAATTTAATAAATATCTAACAATACTTAAATGACAACAGTTTAAGGACATAAATTAAACATGAAAAACATCTGGAGGTGAAGATCACGCTATTCAAATTCACCATCATCATCATCATCACTAAACCGCCTGGCAACCACTACAAGGCGCTGTATATGAATGAAAAATCATTTTCATTATCGCTAGGTGGCGCTGTATTAGTTCACCGCGCCGCCGCCAGATGTCTCTGCACCGACCTCGAACTGCAGGTACTGGTCGCGCGTGAGCGTGGCGCGCGCGACGCACAGCGTGCGCAGTCCCTCGGCGGCGAGGCGGCTGCAGGCGCCGCTGAGCCAGGCCGGCGCCGCCGCTAGATGTCTCTGTACCTCGAACTGCAGGTACTGGTCGCGCGTGAGCGTGGCGCGCGCGACGCACAGCGTGCGCAGTCCCTCGGCGGCGAGGCGGCTGCAGGCGCCGCTGAGCCAGGCCGGCGCCGCCGCTAGATGTCTCTGTACCTCGAACTGCAGGTACTGGTCGCGCGTGAGCGTGGCGCGCGCGACGCACAGCGTGCGCAGTCCCTCGGCGGCGAGGCGGCTGCAGGCGCCGCTGAGCCAGGCCGGCGCCGCCGCTAGATGTCTCTGTACCTCGAACTGCAGGTACTGGTCGCGCGTGAGCGTGGCGCGCGCGACGCACAGCGTGCGCAGTCCCTCGGCGGCGAGGCGGCTGCAGGCGCCGCTGAGCCAGGCCGGCGCCGCCGCTAGATGTCTCTGTACCTCGAACTGCAGGTACTGGTCGCGCGTGAGCGTGGCGCGCGCGACGCACAGCGTGCGCAGTCCCTCGGCGGCGAGGCGGCTGCAGGCGCCGCTGAGCCAGGCCGGCGCCGCCGCTAGATGTCTCTGTACCTCGAACTGCAGGTACTGGTCGCGCGTGAGCGTGGCGCGCGCGACGCACAGCGTGCGCAGTCCCTCGGCGGCGAGGCGGCTGCAGGCGCCGCTGAGCCAGGCCGGCGCCGCCAGCCGGGCCACCGCCACGTCCGCGCCCTTCACGTAGTATGTTATCTCGTCGGTGCTCTCGTCCTGGTCACGTAACAACAATGAGATTACAGCAAAACGTTAAAGCAAAATTGTTACAATCATATAAAACACTAGCTGTGCCAGCGACTTCGTTCGCGTTTCCCCCGTTTTTTACACATTTTCCATTGTATCTTTGCTCCTATTTGTTGCAGCGTGATGTTATATAGCCTAAAACCTTCCTCGATAAATGGTCTATACAACGCAAAAAGATTTTTTCAAATCGAACCAGTAGTTCCTGACATTAGCGCGTTCAAACAAACAAACAAACTCTTCAGCTTTATAATATTAGTATAGATATTAGTATAGATTAAAACCTCAAAAAAAAATTATTATAAATTTTAAAAAAACATATTGCAAAAATGGAGATTAATCAGTAAATTGTCTCGTGGGACTCGAGACATCATTTTACTGCCTTTGTCCCACGCTAAGTGGGGTCGGCGCAATATGTATATTTCTTCCACTCGGGCCTGTCATTCGCTCCCATATTATCATCTCTCACGGACCCATATCACTTTTTCGGTCTTCTTCTACTATCACGTTGATGAAATATATAACACACATGATTTGATATACTTACAATACACCTTTGAAAACACAAAAACAAATCTCCTATTACCTGCACAATAATGCCCATCATCTTGCTCTCACTGGTGAAGGGGAATATCTGCAGGATCGTGAACTGCATGATCTCATTGGCGGCGCGCAGCTTCAACGATATGTTGTGGAGGTCCCGTCTGTATAGCGACACGCCCATCTGTTGAACGAATATCACATATGATGATATGTCTGATAAACGATCGTACAAATAAGGTAAATATTGGAGAACTTAGGCTGTGGGCTCAAGTCTATGACGTCACGTCAAAGTTTTGCCATGATAAAAATTGTTATTTGGAATGATGATTACTACCGCTCCGGTACCGACGCCGTAGATATAGGTCCACGGCCTTGGACTTATTTAGTTTTTATACAAAATGGCTGACGTATTATGACGTCATATTCCAACACAAGCACTAAGCAAAACTAATTCATTTAATTATCGGTTCAGTACTCCCGTGAGCAAAAGTAACATATCAGCAGTTTTTTTTTCTAACTATATATTATTTTATAATTCTATATTTTTTATATATAATTCTATATTTTTTATAACATACGATGATGGATTGGAGTAGCCTCGTCATCATCACCAGGCGTGATGGCTCTCACCCCACATCACCAGCGCTCACCATGTCGGTCCACTTGACGAGCGCCACCTCGTCGGGGCTGGAGGCCTGGTAGTCGCACAGCTGCTGCTGCGGCACCGACAGCCGTGAGACAGAGTAACATGTCACCAGGTCACTGCATCATCAGCGCTCACCATGTCGGTCCACTTGACGAGCGCCACCTCGTCGGGGCTGGAGGCCTGGTAGTCGCACAGCTGCTGCTGCGGCACCGACAGCCGTGAGACAGAGTAACATGTCACCAGGTCACTGCATCATCAGCGCTCACCATGTCGGTCCACTTGACGAGCGCCACCTCGTCGGGGCTGGAGGCCTGGTAGTCGCACAGCTGCTGCTGCGGCACCGACAGCCGTGAGACAGAGTAACATGTCACCAGGTCACTGCATCATCAGCGCTCACCATGTCGGTCCACTTGACGAGCGCCACCTCGTCGGGGCTGGAGGCCTGGTAGTCGCACAGCTGCTGCTGCGGCACCGACAGCCGTGAGACAGAGTAACATGTCACCAGGTCACTGCATCATCAGCGCTCACCATGTCGGTCCACTTGACGAGCGCCACCTCGTCGGGGCTGGAGGCCTGGTAGTCGCACAGCTGCTGCTGCGGCACCGACAGCCGTGAGACAGAGTAACATGTCACCAGGTCACTGCATCATCAGCGCTCACCATGTCGGTCCACTTGACGAGCGCCACCTCGTCGGGGCTGGAGGCCTGGTAGTCGCACAGCTGCTGCTGCGGCACCGACAGCCGTGAGACAGAGTAACATGTCACCAGGTCACTGCATCATCAGCGCTCACCATGTCGGTCCACTTGACGAGCGCCACCTCGTCGGGGCTGGAGGCCTGGTAGTCGCACAGCTGCTGCTGCGGCACCGACAGCCGTGAGACAGAGTAACATGTCACCAGGTCACTGCATCATCAGCGCTCACCATGTCGGTCCACTTGACGAGCGCCACCTCGTCGGGGCTGGAGGCCTGGTAGTCGCACAGCTGCTGCTGCGGCACCGACAGCCGTGAGACAGAGTAACATGTCACCAGGTCACTGCATCATCAGCGCTCACCATGTCGGTCCACTTGACGAGCGCCACCTCGTCGGGGCTGGAGGCCTGGTAGTCGCACAGCTGCTGCTGCGGCACCGCGCCGCCGCAGCTCTCCGACATCACCGACGACGCCATGTCTGTCCAATAATCATCATCATCATCTGTTTTTTTACAATAATAAATAAATTTAAATATTAGTCTTATGGATCTACACGCGTAATTAGGAGTAGCAAATACATAGCTACTTACTGCCCGACGATACGTCTGGTCCACCAATCATGGTCGCGAGCGAACTCCAGTCGAAACGTCGGGCAGTAAGTAGCTATGTATTTTCTACTCCTAATAATGCGTGTAGACCCATATATACTAATATTTAGTGTAATGGAACGCGAAAGTCTAAAATCTTACCTAAATAAATTTATTTCTTGAGAAACTAAAAGGTACAATATTTTTAAAAATTAGTAGTACATTGCATTGAGTGTCTGTGCTGTAACTGTAACTGCCTCGTTGGTCCATTGGAAGCAAGTGCTGCGTTAGGACCGAGAGGTTCCCGATTCGAGTCCGGGGTCGGGCAAAATTTGTGTGAGTTTTTCTGTAATGAAATTACTCAGCCCGGAGTTAGGAAGTTGGCGGATGAACGCCCGAGCCTCGGAAAGCACGTTAAGCCGGTGGTCCTGCGCCCGATCTCTCATCGGTCATGTCGGATTGCCGTCTCACCGAATTATGAGAGTAAGGGAATAGAGAGTGCACTTGTGTTTGCGCGCACACTTGTGCACTATAATATGTCCTGCGCACTTGGCTGATCTCGATTGAGATCGGCCGCCATGGCTGAAATCGGTCGGACGCCTTATTTATTGTCTGTGGGAGACTGGAGTCTAAACTATGTAAGTAGAATGCCTGTATTTTAGAGCACCAGGATCCCGCCCTCATTTATAGTCTTATGTTCCAGAAGTGTAGGCGAAGGCTACATCCACTCACCCGACTGTGAGTCGTCCACCTGTCTCTCCTCAGTCTCGTATACAGGCGTCACGTTGTGACAGAGCGCTATAGCGAGCACGCACTGCCACACCTAATGTAAGAGGGGAAAGAGTAATATGTATAGTAAGTATACCAACGCTTTAATACAGTGTTAGAAAATGAAAAATACTTTATTTCTTTAAGAATAATATTAGTTAGACTAAACAGTTAGATAGAGTATATCATGATCATCATTATCATCATCAGCCCAGTTCCGTCCACTGCTGGACATTTCTATCCTCGGCTACTTAGGATTAAACATAAGCTATCTGATATCCAAGTAGTTAAATGTAACAGGGGATCTCAAACTAGACTTAGCCTGTCTCTAGGGTGACCAAAAATAGTTATGATCTTGAAACACCAGTGAATACAATTGAGATAGAAATTACTTAGTCATCGGGCCCGCATCGAGTGTCAAATTTTACTATTAATTTTATATTTTTAATTAGACAACATTACGACTTAATTTAAAAGGTTCCAAGGGTCGTGGGAACCGCCAGCCAAGGTCACTAACCACTGTCCCACCGACCGAGTCAAGACTTGCTTTATCCCAAAAGCCACACAAGCAATAGAATGTCAAACGACCTGGTTCAAACAAACTATATGATATAGACACGAATGAACCCCGCATAGACGCTCAAATGCGATCAATGAAGGGTGCCTTACCTCAGACCGGGGAGCAGCGGGCGGCAGGTGTGGGGACACTGCTGCCTGCATTGCATCGATCTCCGTTTTTGGTCGGGGTGAATCCGTGTACCGGGATACTCTATCGCCCTCCGTAAAGTGAAGGCTTGTGAGGAGCCCGCTGGGCTGTCCGCCGGCGGCGTTGTGGGTTAAGGGCTAAGCCAGAGAACCACGACTCCGTCAAGGCGATGAGGTATACCGCGGTGTTATAGTCGGTAAAACCCCTGGGCAATTACACTCCGCTCAGGAGCAGCGGCTGGCATTTACCATCTTTTCGCCAGTCGCCGGGGAGTCCGACACACCACCGGGAGAGAATCCCCCTCTCCCGGTGAAGGTGCGTAAAGCATTTCACCGCGAAAAAAAAAGGGTGCCTTACCTGTCGGGGCGTCGGCGCCATTACTTCGACGCCGTCGCCCTGCGGAGTCGTCGGCAGAGCCGGAGCGTCGTTGGTTATGTACTGAGTCAGGAGGGCTTCCACCTGGAATGTGATTTAAAATTAACATTAATTACATTGAAAATAACAAATGAAACTTTTGGTATTTAGAAAAACGAAAAAAAATCAACTCACCGCGGCCCGGTGACTCGAATACCCGTCCTTCTAGGAATCGCGCCCAGGCGTGCATTACCATCACACCAGACTAGCAGCTACGTACAAAAGCTGTCAATTTTTTCCAGTATATGACCTGTTAAGCCAGAGGTGGCGCCATCTACTATCAGTGATACACACTGACAACCGTAGAGCATTACATTACAGAAATGTAAACTACAGAAACGATTTTGTGTCGTGAAGAGCGTAATCAGCTTAATGAGTGTGACCTGGTTAAAAGACAATGTGATTTCATTAGACTTAGGGCATTTTTCTTGTACGTTTTTTTGCCCATATACGGATTATCGGCCATGTTTTTGCCGCATGCGGACAAAGCAAATGTTACATAGGTATACGCCCCGTGTCTTTGTAATACGCATTTTCAAAATAGAACGTATAAAACTGTGGAATTCGCGTGACATGAAAGTGAGCCTTAACCACAATCTAGAGCCGAGGAGCCTATTTAGTAACCTGCTTCAGTCGACAACATTAATACATCACTTGTTATTTGAGAGTACTAATGAATAACTTTGGTTGTTAATTCTGGAGCCTGGTGGACATCACCGTCCACCCAGTCAGCTCGTCCCTGTGCCGGTGGACGGTACCTCGTGGAAGTTGTTCTTGTCGAACAGCGCGTTGCCCAGGTGCAGCTTCTGCAGCAGCATCTCGTTCTTGGTGAGTGTCCCAGTCTTGTCCGCGAGCAGGTACTGCACCCGGCCAAGCTCCTCGGGAATGGTGGTGGAACGCATCACTGTCCCTTCTATCTGTTTGTCCCGTTGTATCGCCCACGAGTAGAACGCTTTGCCCATGTCCAGGTTTACTCGTAAACTGAAAACATATACAACATAATTTATACATATGTTACCTTCAACAATCTGCTTTTCTATGCAGCCCAGCCCGAAGGACCACAAAAATACGTTAAACCAGTCTCAAAGAACCACACAAATACAAAGAAAGGCATGGCGATACAATTCATTACAGCGATATCTGTCGATGCAGATGTAAAATAATATTTGACTATTGCATTGCATAAATCTCCGATTAAACAATATTTGACTAAGGGCACGTTCCCACAAGGCTCGAATTGTGAACCGCTCAGGGTTAATGACCAAAGGCCAAATACTCTCAGACAAAGGGGAATGGGGATGCGCCCTTTTTTAATGTTTGTAACCATATAAATTCAAAATGAAATCGGTACTCACCTAATAGGAATAATGTAGGAGAACAACAGCACGAATCGGAACATAAACCCGAACCAGGGCCCGTTGAAGCCCTTCAGCACGATGAGGAGCAGGGATACCAGCATGGTGGCCACGAACAGCACCTTGGTCAGGTTGTTGACCTGCAGGTCCAGGCGGCCGACCTTCGACCGGGGGACGGCGTTGTTCATCACGCTGCGGGTTTCGCTGCCTGGAGGATATAAATAAGAAAATTAAATTAAAAATACAAAATTCAAATATCCAACTATTTACAAAAACTGAAAAGAATAAAACAAGCACTTAGACGTACATAACAACTGAACAATCAAAAGGGATACATAGCTACATAGGCTGATCTCCACTACTTCGCATCGCGCATTCGGTTAAAAAAACTGTATTTCTCAATACTGACAATTTGTTTTCAAATTTGCAAAATTAATTACATCCACAAAAAATACTACGCGCACGAAGCGATGCCTTTTGGAGTGGGTCCCGATGTGCTGTGACCCTAAATATCCGTGGGATGCCTGGTTACAACATTGAGCCATTACACTAAATATTTGTCTTTATGGGTCTACACGCGTTAATAGGAGTAGCAAATTACACCAATCGTGGTCGCTCGTGACCCAGTCCACTGTAACCCAGTCGAAACGTCGGGCAGTAAGTAGCTATGTAATTTGCTACTCCTATTAACGCTTGTAGACCCATAAAGACTAATATTGAGCCATGATAGCCCAAAATCGTGCACTCATAAAAGCGACTATTTCCAAGATTTTACTTTTGATTTTTTTTGTAAAAGTCAAATCTTCGTAAAAGTTGATTACCTGTATAAATAATAAGTCCAGTAGCCTGCCCGGACGCGACGACACAGCCGCTCCACAGCGTATTCTCGATCTCCAAAGAACCACTTTCCTCCTCATCCATACGGGTGCAAGTACCAATGAAGGAGTGTATGTCTTTCTCTGGCTTCTCCACCCAAATCTTGGCGTTGATGTCTAGGAGATGCGCGTCTGTGGGAAGCTTCTGGGTGGACGGGAGCGGTATCCTGAATAGACGTCAAGTTTAGTTGAAACGGGTGTTGAAACTTTTTGAGTACCGTCAAGTGTTTACGGGTGTGAGCCGTTCCCCCGCCAATCCGGTGATGATGACAAGGCTACTCCAAGCCACCATCGTATGTCG
Organism: Maruca vitrata; assembly: GCA_039566165.1. NCBI lineage: Eukaryota > Metazoa > Arthropoda > Insecta > Lepidoptera > Crambidae > Maruca > Maruca vitrata. Next base: position 14,704,129 of record CM076912.1, on the reverse strand, counting down.
GTTAGAAAAAAAAAACATTCTAATGTAAACTTTTTTGTAATTAAAATATGGTTTCATATTAGAATAATATCAATTTTGATTATTATCAATTAATTCATAGATGGCGTTATGTGTATGCATATCCTATTCGAGCATAGAATATTTTTCTAGGAATAACGAACTCACATAGGATAACAGATTTGCTACCTCCGCGTTATACGCACGTAGTTAGATCAGATTGTCTGAAAAGGTAGATAAATATTATATCTATTTACCGAACAATGACGTTAACAGGTTGTATTGTTCGAAGAGCACCATGCCATCACGTGCCGAGATTAATACAAGGAACGCTAACATAACTGAACAATAAAATAACTTTTCGTAAAGTCGCTGAAAACATCACCCTATTTTGGACAAGTCTAGCAATAAGTACCCGACGTAACATGTGAATACAATTACATTACTAAGCTGCTTACATTCTTCTCAATGGTAAAGGTATAGTGCTGGCAAGAGCAACAGAATGGGCTTGAAGATATAAAGAACACACATTACTTGTATGTTAACAGTAATCTACGAGTATCGATTGCATAACCCAATGCATAAATATGATCGTGAGTTACAGCAAATTAACTTATCGTATTCCGATACGATTCTCATAGAAACCTAGTTTTATTAGCAAGAATGATTAGCATATTTTCTCCGTGTATTCTTAAAATTATCGATAAGAAATTTTATTACGATCTTATCTAAAAACAATTATTGTTGTAAATCCTATAGTACGTGACAATTACAATCATAGATAAGAAGTTAGTTTATCGCGTCGTTACAACCATTTCATAGTCAAACATTTGAATTAAACCTAAGCATTAAAGAGCACTATTTGACGGTTTAAAACAAATATCAGGCCACATCTCATAGTCGGACAATGGGTATTAAAACGTGTTACCTACACCCGTTATCCATTCATACAGTTATCAATGCTGTTTATTGTTTACACTGCGCATGAGTAATGTTTGTGTAATTCCTGAACTCGGCTGAACTGATAAGCGATATACTTCCTCGTCAGTTTTCCGTCGGTCTCACTCAATGCTATTCCAATTATAGAAGAGGAACCATTGTACTAGGACAAACGGCAAACCGAGGTTTTTTTGGAAAACAATAATATATGATCCATGCCCGTAATATGAGATTAATTTAAAGCTCAATGATATAGTGACGAATCTGCATAATTCATCGGATATGGAGTCGGTCTTTAACTTCTACAAACTAGCGAACTTATAAAGTGATTTCTAGCGCTGACTGTGTTACAAAAGTTTTACTACTTAGTTATAATCATCAGCCCACATACGTAGTCACTGCTGTGGCACGGGCCAACCCTGAACTAGGACGATCAGACCTTTGTCAACCACCTTGGCATTTCTTCGTAGGTGGGCAGGTTTCCTGACGATGTTTTCCTTTACCTAATGGTAGGCGGTAGGAAGCGTCGAATACATACATATAAAACTTCAAATTTAAAAAACGGGCGGGGTCCGAATTGGCAACCTCTCGCATGGCAAGCAAAGACCTTAACCACTCAATCGTCACTTAAAGCACGTAAAGCTATTTAAATGTTTCAACCAATTTTCAAGTGTAGGTGCATTTGACTCATAAAGTTTACATTTTCGGGCGCATACATATAAATCACCTTAGGTGGACTGAACAACAAAAAGATATAATGTTTACTGAAAGAATGTTTATGAGATATGTACAAAGATATCAAACGCAAATACTACTTAAATCATCTGATAAAATGATGAACAACAGCAAGACAGAAAACTGTTATGGTTGAATAAGTGAGATGTGAAAGTAGATCAGACACTTTCACATTTGCAAACATGTCATTGGCTACTGAATAGAATATCTGTTGCAAGCTTATATTACTTAGTGCTATTAATAAGTTGAACTAATTACCCTTTACAATTATATGAAATCCTTTGTCTAGACAATAATGACTAGAGAAGCGATTGATAATAATTATGTTTTAATGTACAAACTCTTAGGAGTCCGTCCGTTGGTAAATCAAGAAATACTGGCGCATGACAAAATAATTCGGGGATTACCCCAAAAGCATTCCCTGTTCTACATTTTAATTTGTAAATACAGTGATAGTAGTACTATAACTGTTTACTACATAACTGTGGGTGGACCATATGCGGGTGGCAATATATGTTAAAAAAGGTTTGTAAAATCTTTACCTACTAATATTATAAATGCGAAAGAGTGTTTGTTTGTTATTTCAACACGTTTTATCTACGCAATCTTCTTTAAATTTCACATACATTTAAGAGTATGTAGAAGGACATAGAGTTCCTTTCTTTCATCCCGAACAAAATACGGGATTGCTGAAGCCCGATATTCTGCTTATGATAGATGGCTCTACCACTTAAAAGGTGAAGGAAAAATATCGTGAGAAAACCTGCAAACCTATGAAGAAATTTTAAGGTTGTGTAGTCGACCAACCCAAACTTGGCCAGCGTAGTGTTGACTGACTAGTTGACTAAGGCCTGATCGCCTTAGTTTAGGGTAGCCCTGTCTGTGCCCCAGCAGTGGGCACGTATATGAGCAGATGAAGATGATAATGATGTGTTCGCTCTGAATGCGCAAAACACTAGATGTCGCTATATGTGTAAAATCTGTTGCTGTGTGAATTAACTCTCTACGAATCTATCTATAACACAAACCTTAACTTCCAATCAATCTCGCCATCCAGCTGGTCGGTGCGTATAAACACGGTGCCCATCGTCTCATTGGTCCTCAGCAGTATCATGTCGGCGGGGACCCTCTGTCCCTTGTGGAGCATCACGATGTCTCCGACGCGGAGAGCCGAGGAAGCCACCTGCTCCGTGATGAAGGGCCGGTACCCATCCACGGGAGAGTCTAGGACCACCCTCTCGTAACGCTGGCCGTTCACTTCTTTGTCTCGTCTAGAATAATTAAAAAAACTAAATAATAGGCTGTTAGTTTTAGTAAGGAGTAGTCACGAACATCTCAGTGGGGAAGTTAATGGAAGAATTTTGACTTTCTAAAATACTACTGTTTTATTTTTATTTTATTATATTGGAAACCACAAACAGTTACACATTACATAATAAACAAAACAATATATTTACATACATATAAGTTAAATGCATCTGGATGTGAGTTGCCGAGAATAGAGGGACATGGCGAAGACGTGGGGAGGCCCATGTCCAGCAGTGGCTAAACCTATAGGCTGATGATGATGATGATGAAGATGAAATTAAATGCATATTTGTTTGAATGGGTACTGTTATGTATGATTACTGTGGGTAATTTGATAATTGACATTTTAGAAGGTACCTATGTTTTTAGTTTGATGTTTTGTATTTGATCACGCCTAGAATAAATATGTGCTCTCAAAATTGAGTTTAATTACTAATTAACATTAATACTTAACATTGGCGACCTGAAAATCGGAAAATGGCAGTGGCAAATATCGCAAATCTTGTTTCGCCCGGAAGATTCGACCCACTTTCTGACAAATGGGAAAACTACAAGGAGCAACTTTTTTTTGCGTTGGAGGCTGCAGGGCCATTGGAAAGCGTGCAGAAAAGGGCATTATTCCTGTCTCAGTGCGGGAAAGAAGCATTCTCGTTGATTGTGTCGCTGTTATCACCTAAAAAACCGAGTGAAGTGCCGTTCGAAACGATAATAGAACTGTTAGACTGTTTCTTTGTTTCTACGCCGCACCCGATTCTACAAACTCAAAAATTTTATCAAAGAAAACAAAAACCAAATGAGACAATTACGTGTTTTGTTGCGGCGTTACATGACATAAGTGCAAAGTGTGCGTTTAAAGATCTAGAACGGCGTATTGTGGAACAGTTTGTGCTCGGACTATGTGACGGAAGTATTCGAAGGGAGTTGTTGAAGATTAAGCTTTCTGAGATGTCCTATAGTAATGTGATACAACGAGCGCTGAATTTGGAAGCTTTACAAGCAAATAGAATCGACGAGTTGCAGCGAGAGGGCATGTTTATATCGAGTAACCATCGTGAGGTCGCCGCGCACGAGGCGCGCGCCGGCGCCGGCGAGCCGATGGACGTGAACGTCATCAGTACCAAACCTAAGCCGTGTATACACTGTGCGAAGCGACACTCGTCTAAATGCAGGTTTCGGAATGCAACCTGTTATAAATGTCATAAAGGGCCACACAAAGGCGGCGTGTGACAATGAAAAAGCGCAACCTGGGCGCGTAAACGAGTGTTGTGATCAAGCTGTGATTGCGAATCAAAGTGGAAGGTTCGGAGTCCGTGGCTGAAGACAATTATGGTGTATACGTGGTGTCAAGTGCAGGAGTAAATCGTGTGAAACCATTTATGGTGCAGGTGCTCATGAACGGTGTACCAATTGTAATGGAAGTGGATTCAGGAGCCGCACGATCTATTTTGCCGCACAAGCTTTACAAGCAGCATAAGAGGGCATTTCCGGAATTAAAGCCTTGTGATGCTAAGCTTATGACGTGGACTAATGATAGATTAGCAATCCAAGGCGAGGCATTAGTCACGGTCGAGCACCATGGGCAAAAGGTGGAGCTGCCGATAGTAGTGAGCTGTGGCAACGGGCCAGCGCTGTTGGGCAGGACTTGGTTTGAGCCATTAGGTATTAATCTACGAGTCAATGCACTGTCTGAATCACAAGTTATCGAGGCCTTTCCAAAGTTATTTGATGATGCTATGGACGACTATAAAGGGCCGTTAGTGCATATCGCAGTTAAGAAAGAGGCCAAACCAGTCTTTATGCGAGCCCGCCCGGTACCGTTCCCACTACGAGAAAAAGTTAATGCAGAATTGAAAAGAATGATAGCTGATGGTATTATCACCCCCGTAAAACATTCGCAGTGGGCTACTCCACTGCGGTTGGTACCAAAGCCTGATGGAACAATAAGAGTCTGTGGTGATTATAGGAAAACTGTAAATGAATCAAGTGAGGTTGACAGTTATCCTCTTCCAACCGCAAATGAAGCGTTCTTTCAGTTATCAGGCAGTAAATATTTTACAAAAGTGGACTTAAAACACGCCTACAATCAACTGAAGGTTGATGAGGCGACTGCACAGCTTCAAACTTTGAATACGCCTTTGGGATTGATGCGTATGAACAGACTAGCATTCGGTGTACATGCAGCTCCAGGAATCTTTCAGAGACTTATGTCTACCGTATTAGCTGGTATTGATGGAGTTGCTTGCCTATTAGACGATGTGGTCGTTAGTGGGCCAACAATCGAAGTCCATAACGAAAGACTTAACCTCGTATTACAGCGGATCCAAGAGATGGGGTTGAAACTTAATAAAAATAAATGTGCCTTTGAATCTCAACGTGTAAGTTTTTTGGGGTATGAAATTGATGAACATGGTGTACACCCATCAAAAGAAAAGGTAGCGGAAATCACTAATAAACCAGCTCCTACCGACAAGAAAAGTCTGAAGGCCTTCTTGGGTTTATACAATTTTACGAGAGATTCATTAAAGAAAAATCCTCAATATTACAACCTTTGTATAGGTTGCTGAAAGATAAAGTTCACTGGCAATGGACACAAACTGAACAGAAATCATTTGATACAGCAAAGAGTTTACTGACATCTGACTTAACTTTGGTCCATTACAGTTTGGAAAAAGATCTTTTGTTGCAATGTGATGCCAGTGAATATGGAGTTGGAGCCGTGTTAACACACGTAATGCCTGATGGAACTGAAAAACCCATTATCATGGGTTCACGAACACTGCAAGAACATGAAAGGCGTTATGCTCAAATTGATAAGGAGGCTTTGGCTATAATGTTCGGTTTAAAGAAATTTAGACAGTACCTAATGGGTCGCAAGTTTGTTATTTGCACTGATCACAAACCACTTTTAGGTATATTTGGACGGGGCAAACCTATACCAGAATTGATATCGGCCAGAATGCTAAGATGGGCTTTAACTCTAAATACATTTGATTATAGCATACAGTATCGACCTGGAAAAGACATGGGAAATGCTGATAGTTTGAGCCGATGGCCTACACCGGTCCGGTCAATACTGTCCAACTCAGATCATTTTCAAGAAGCAAGTGAAGATTTATTTTTGCTGGACCAAGCTGATTGGATTGGATTGACATCTACACAAATTGCACAAGAATCTGAGAAAGATAGGGTTCTGAGAAAAATTAAATGTTTTTACTTCATGGTTGGCCCAGCAAAGTGGAGAGTGAGTTATTACCCTTTTTCAGGAGAAAAGACAGTCTTTCTCTTAATAAGGAGTGTATATTGTTTGCCAATAGAGTAATTATACCTGCTTCTCTGCAAAATAAGGTTTTAAAAATTTTACATGATGGCCATAGCGGTGTGGTGCAAACAAAGATGTTAGCAAGAGCATATTTGTGGTTTCCCACATTGGATGCTGACATTGAAGCTATGATTGCTGAATGTGACACATGTCAAAGTAACCGGAATAATCCACCAGTGACACAACATAGTTGGCCAATTGCTTCAAAACCATGGTCAAGGATTCATGTTGATTTCATGGGCCCATTTATGGATAAAACATTTCTTGTAGTGGTGGATTCATACAGTAAATGGCCTATTTTGGAGATTGTACCAGCTATGTCAAGCAAAACTGTAATAAACATTTTTCGTAGAATATTTGCAGATCATGGCTTGCCTGAAATTCTTGTTTCCGATAATGGTTTGGCATTTACTAGCAAAGAGTTTCAAGAATTCATGCAGAGGAACCATATAAAACACCTGACTGGAGCTCCATATCATCCCGCAACAAACGGGTTAGCTGAGAGGACAATACAAACACTGAAACAGAAATTGAAAAAGCAGTCGCCGGATCAGTCTTGGGCAGAGCGAGTAGGGAGAGTCCTATTTCAAATGCGAACTGTGCCAAGCACCGTCACTGGAAAAACTCCCGCCGAGTTATTGTGTGGGAGGAAATTTAAGACTGCTGTTTCACTTCTGCACCCGGACCTAGACCATAGCTCTGAAGTAGAAAAGGAGGAAGAAGTGACAGGAGACACGGATATGAAGAAAAAGACATTTAATGAAGGAGATCATGTTTTATTCCGTTTGTATAACATGAATGACAAATGGCGGCGAGGTGTGATCATAGGCCTCGTGGCGCCGAGCGTGTACGCTGTGCGCGCGGCGGACGGCGCCTCGCACCGCCGCCACGCCGACCAGCTGCTGCGCACGCGCGCCCCGCCGGACGACCGGGCGCCGCGCCGCAGCGCTAGTCCCACGGACGATTCAGATATGGACCATGATAATGATGATTCAGTGATTATCCCTCCGCCTGAGGAGTGGGCCGAAATTATTGGAGTTTAGTTTAGAAGGTACCTATGTTTTTAGTTTGATGTTTTGTATTTGATCACGCCTAGAATAAATATGTGCTCTCAAAATTGAGTTTAATTACTAATTAACATTAATACTTAACAGGTACATATGCATAATATGTCTCTTTCCAGTTTACATGAGGTATTTATGACTACTAATGCAATTTGAATACCATTTGTATACAGTTCACTGTTGCATTTTAAACCATTTTAACATATTTTAATATCATTAAATGAAATAACAAATGTATATAACCACAAGTAATAACAATTATACTAGATCAACATTTTAGTTTTATTTTCTCTCATATGAATATGGATGAGAAAACTCATTTAATAAAAATGAAAGTGTATGTAAATTTATGCTTTCACAGGCATATAGTTCATCATTCAAATGAAACAACAAACCATGTTCTATGTATTTTTTCTCAATTTTGAATACATTTTGAAAACATTATATATTAATAATAAATTTATTTATTGAAGCTAACTATTATACACATAATACATGTATATTAAGGCGATTACATAAATCAAACACACAGGGTAGCAAAACCATACCTATATCTTCTGAAGTCATCAATTGCTTCCCTGAATAATGTAACAGCCAGAACGAAACACAACGGTCCCCAGTATGTGTACAGATATCCGATTCTGATGCTCGGGATAAACTGACTCACAGCCATCACTAGGAAATACATGTTGAGGAAGAAACGGAACTGGTCAAACAGTACCATCGGCAGGAATGTAATGATGTTGTATTTCTGAAACAAAAACATTTTGAAGTCACTTTGTAACAGTAATGACCCTCATTACTGTTTCAAAGCGACTTAACTACTACATATATGACTAACATATATGAGAAATTCACTAGATGGCAATACATAGGCGTGAGGTCCAACTGCAGACAGACAATATTGACATGTCTGTCAATGCCACGTCAAAAATACCAATGACCTGATGTTTACAAATTGCCATCTAGTGAATGTCTCATACAAGTTAACCCGCACTATGTAAACTATAGAATAGATGTGACCAAGGGGTGGTTATGTAGGACCTATCATTGTATTCAGTTAAAACAAAAACAAGTTAAATATTTAAATTTCTTGTGACCAGAATTGGTTGGAAGGACCCCTATCATATTCATCAAATTTATTTTCTTCTTAACTATGACATAAATACTTATAAAGATACTGAACTCATTAAGTAAACAAACTTAGTAAGTGTGCAAACTAAGTAATTACCATTTTTTTTCTGAGGTAATAGTCAGAATTAATGGTAACTTATTGAAATACAATTCGTTTGATAAACATGTAAACAGATGAAAAAATTGATTGGGATCAAAACCTTTAATAAATTATATAGAGATTCAAAATTAAATTGCTAATTACATATTACAAAATTATAATTATGCCTTCTGCTAAATGAAATGTTTACATACCTATATAATTATTTAAATAATTTTATCCATAATTTATGAATATCAACAGTTATAAAGACATTTCACAGAAATTAACTAAAAAATAATATTTAAGGCACAAAACTATTCTCATCATTAATTTTCATCTAAGTGTGCCAAATTATGAATGATAACATTAACCTTTACGATCCAATTCAATTATTGGGGTCAAATATACTCACTTGATTACAGACATGATTTTGAGGGAAGTCTTCTTCAGGTAATTGTCCCAAATATATAACTCTAGAACTCAACTCCTTATTCTTGAATCTCAAAAACGGCAGCCTTAAAAAAATATTTTATCTTAGCTCAACCAATAATATAACACAAAGAATTTATGCGTTCTTGTTTTTATTGTATGCAGATACCTTGACCATAAGGATTTCTTCGTAGGTCTTGTGATAAGCGGTGTAGTTTCCATGTTTTATGTTTGTAGCTTATTCAAACACTCATATACTTTACACATGTTAGAAACAATCAATACAAAATTAATACTAAAGAAAAAGATTCACGTAATCCGACAGAAAGAAAGTTTATAAACACCAACACCACAACACTACGAAACGGAATGCCATTTTTTTTGTTTTTGACTTTAGTTTTTTTCTGGCCACAGATGGTAAGGGGTCCGATTCTAACAAATATGTCAATGTTATTTCCGTATGGCAATACTAGCTATGTATGTCCAACGGTGGTGGACGGAAGTGGGCTGATGATGATGATGGTGATGAAACTCCATACTTATTACTACTTTGATTATCAGAATACTGATATGATTTTGAGTGAACTCTTCTTCAACCTACCTAATTGTCTCAAATATATAACTCTGGAAATTAGCTCCTCACTCTTAAATCTCTAAATTCTTATAACTACCCAAATTCATGCACTATATACGTGCGTGCAAATTTCGCTCAAAAAGCTCTTGAAAAAGTTGACTCTATTGCAACTGGTGCAAGATGTGAATATTTGAACGTCCTCCAAATGTATTACCTACTAATTAAAACTTTTAAAAAAAATTCTTCACCATTTAAAAGGAATTTGTGAAAATATTAATCCGTTATTAGCTGTCAGTTGAGAATCAAGATTTCCTGAAAGTTCAATTAATAAGAGCTGTGGATTTTGTAAAATAAAAAAGACGTGTGGCACTCGGGGACTGCCGCGGTAAAGCTATTGCATAGGATTTCGGAGTAGCTCGTCTTGATTCGTGCGAGTTTCGTAGAGTCGTACACTACGTCTAATCGCACGCACACAATGCCATGTCGAAGACTGCTGAGCTGAAACGACGCTAGACGAGGTTTTTTCGTAAGTTGAAATGAAATGAAATTTCTAGATTCGGTCCCAGCGCTCAAGGCCCGCGATAGAAGCTATGCAATAGCTTAATAAATAATTCTTTATAGCTTTCCACTTTTATCCATCCCTTTTATGTTCCTTTGTTTCCTGTCTAGCGTAAATAGTTTAAACGTCCGTTTTTTTGTACTTACATATCTAGATAGACAATCTGTGTTGTATTTAAATGTTCAGTCATATCAGTTCAGTAATTTTGAATGAAAAGGGCAACAAAATAAAAGTAATTATTTTCCAATATTCACTGCAGGGCAGTTCTGCCTGAAAGGTGAGTGCTGCACTGGATTGGTTAAGTCAAAGTTTTTATTTGCATTCATGCATGTTACAAAGATGGTATTAAAATAATTTCCAGTACAACATGTTACCCGTTCGGGCATAGCTTATATGAACGTGTAATGGTTCAGTTTCAACAGTCATACTATTAATTGGTGTCAGATCTAATTCTAACTCTTAACTTAAGGTCTTAACTATATCATCTGGGGGCACGGCAGTGCCCTTGCCAAGTCGAGCGCGAAGCAAACACTGCCGTACCATCATTTACTGGAACCATTTCGCCGCATTTTCAGGCCCCTATTTGAGAACCTCTGGATAAGACCAGAAAGCCGAAATTTTTATCATCTAATAAGCTATGTGAACTTACTTAAAATCCAAAATTTCAAGTCTGTGGGACTTATAGTTCCGAAGTTAAGCGAAAGCAAAGTTTCGCACTTATGACACACACTCACTTACATGATCATCAAAATAGAACTGGTACTTCCCATTAACTCGGAGCGCTGAAATTTGGTACAGAGTTAGGGTTTTATTTATTTATTTGAGGTACATTAACAGAGTACAATCGTAAAATTAACTTAATATATAGGTTTAAACTAGGTCTTCTATACAATACTCCTTTACAAATGTACACAGCATGGTTATCTCAAGAGTACACTATGAGAATAAACACTAAAATACAACATTCCGTTTTAAATTATAGAACGAAAGAAAAAAAACTAACAAAATAAAATTAAAAATAAAAATAAATAATATAAAGGTTAATTTGGGAAGAAAGAGCAATCACTCGCAATGAGTTCGGTGATGAGTTTTTGTATTTATCGGCGTCGGGGTGGCCGGCGGCGACATCAGAAGGGTTAACACTATCGTTAGGTTCACTACTCTTCACTCTGTGGGCTGCGTAGGGTCTTCAGGCAATGAATAACACCACATATAATAGTTACAGTTTTATTCTTGTTCGGCGATCGTAAGTTAACATCAACGAAATAACATTATGGTCGATATAATCACGATAACCAATACTGCCCGGTCACTAGACAAGTCCCATGGACGACCTAATCGAATCTGAATCTAAATCGTAACCGTCTTCTCAACTCCATCATTTTAACTCAAGCTAAATGTGACGGGCCATGTCCAAACGAAATCGACTGTCACCTTTTTGACAGTCGCGTTTGAGTGACCGGCCAGTATTATTCGAATGCAACAAACATCATTTAATCAAGTAATCATTGTTAATGACTTCCTAAAATCAAGTTAGGATTTACAATAATATTACAACATTATTTAGCACTACTTAATACAATTTCATAAATCAACCTAAACTTCTTGCTACCAAGCGCCATCTAGCGAAGATCATAGACACTTATTCAAAAGCGCCGCTCCCGCTACCCGCTATCCTACACGGCCATTCTGACGTTTCACCCGTCCTCGGGTGTTGTACCTGAGAACAAAATGAAACCAAAAGAGTAAACCGTTCGGCCATCCCGGCTAAAACTTATTCAAGAGCTTCTGAGCTTACAAAATTTCATTTTACTTAACATTGAAACGTTTGACCGACAAGTTCCCAAGTTCAAATCTGCAACTAAGGCATTACTCATCATATCCAATTCAATAATAACACAAGTCTAGACACACACCACCCTTGACGATTACAATACTCTATTCCATGTCTCAATCTCATATCTCTCTATTCAAAGTCCGGACAAATGTTTTAGTTCGATCAGCATGCAGTGATCAATTAAGACCAGCCTACTGCATCGAGCAACACCGTCCCTCCCACTTTGAAATAAGTCTCATAGATTCCAACCAAGTGCGTCCCTTCGACCAGTCATGTAAGTTACTCACAGACTAGACCGGACAACACCAGTGCGTCCCTTCGACCAGTCTGGACCGGACAACAACAGTGCGTCCCTTCGACCAGACTGGACCGGACAACACCTCTGCGTCCCTTCGACCAGACTGGACCGGACAACATCTCTGCGTCCCTTCGACCAGTCTGGACCGGACAACATCTGTGCGTCCCTTCGACCAGGCTGGACCGGACAACATCTCTGCGTCCCTTCGACCAACCCGGACCGGACAACACATACACAACTACTATCCAGTCCATCGGATACCCGTACCATCAACATGTGTCATTAAATAAACCAACAATCATCATCATCGTCAACAAAGTCATTATCATCAGCATTGTCAAACTATTTGGGAACCTATCGTTCTATTAGAATTCAATTTCAAAAATTATCAATCCCATTTTATGGGCAAATCCAAAACCAAAACTTCAATTACTTTAAAAGGGCCTTTAAACTTAGGGTCTAACTTGGTCTGATTTCTTTCCTCATTTTCATACCGTATGTACATAAAATCACGCCTTTTTCCCAGAGGGGTAGGCAGAGATCACTTCCTGCCATGTGCTACGGTCCTGGCACACCACTTTCGCTTCATCCACATTCATCAACCTCTTCATGCACGCTCGTCGATTACGGGTACTTTTGATTTGACCTATTTGGTCATGAAAGGTCTTTCTTGGTCTTCCCCTGTCGACATTTCCCATTACACCCTCATATACCCTTCGTTAATCATCTTTCACTCATCCTCTCAACATGACCAAACCATCTAAGCATACCTATCTCAACCTTAGTCACTACATCTTCTTTCACACCACAACGTTCTCTAATTATTTCGTTTCTTATTCTATCACTTAGTTTTACTCCTAGCATACTTCTAAGTGCTCGCATCTCCACTGCATTTATCCTACTCGTGCTGCTTTTGCCATACCTATCTTTCGCTTCCGTACATTAGTGTCGGGACCAACACCCCCCCTATGAACCGCCAGACGTGCCTTTTTGGACACTTTCTGACTGCTCACAAAGGTGTGCAGCGCTCCGTTCACCATGTTACCAGCATTCACTCTGCTTTCAATATCGCTATCACACTTACCATCTTTTTTGAGCTTGGATCCCCAATATACAAATTCTTTCACTTGTTCTACTTTTTCACTTCCAATCATACCATCGCAAACTGTCATATCATCACCTTTTTCAAAAAAAACCATGACTTTCGTCTTACTGACATTCGCATTTATTCCTTTCCCTTTTAAAGATTCATATAGAACAGTCATCATATCCTGCAACTCCGCAGCCGATGAAGCAAGAAGGACTTGATCATCAGCGTAACGGAGACACTGGACGATTGACTCATTCATTCTCAAACCTTTCTCAGACTCTCTCAGACTAGTCAAGCAACTATCTAAGAATAGGTCGAACAGCCATGGTGACGCTACACATCCCTGTCTAATACCTTTTTCGATGCTTAACCAATCAGTGCATGCCCCATTCATTCCCCCCGTTTATATTCCTTTCTTGCTTCACTCATATCATCATTCGTCGCTTTTTGCATTCGGTGATTAGCTTTGATTGCTAACCAGTCCTGCCAAGCCTTTCTTTCTATTTACAACATCTTATCCTACACGGCTTATCCTACACGGATCACATCTTGTACGCTTTTATCCATCCATACCTTTCTATCACTCTTTCCATTTCTCCTTTTAGATTTCCCACATGCTTCTGTGGCAACATTGTCTCATTTTCAAGGACAAACATAATGTTCAGAGACCACTACATACTGTGTCTCAACATCATCATCATCATCATCATCAGCCCATATACGTCCCCACGGCTGGGGCACGGGCCTACCCTAAACTAGGGCGATATCTCAGGGTCTCAACATCACACTACCGTTAATTGACCACAATGAATGTCTGAAGTCCAAACATAAAAACAATGCACCTGAAGTAAGATATCCTCTCAGCATCTGTCTTGCGTTCATGGTATAAGGAGTTTGTTGCTCCCCTTGCGGCTGCTCCGTAGTAGCCGTCTGTTGTCCTGCAGCTCAATTCCCATTTATTTCCACCGATATCTGGAGTACAAGGCATGGCTTCTGAAACAAAGATTTCTCACAGTAGACAACTGACTGGTAAAGCGTTAAGAATCACCGTTCAATTACCTATCTTAATTGAAGTGAAACCAACAATTAATTTACTTGTTCGAGAGACTAAAATTATTAATTGCTTTCTAATGACAAGCGAGCTTTTTTTGCTCTGACATTTTTTATTGTCTCATATTGGTCTAACGGCCTTGACAAAGATCATACAGCCAAATCTTCAGTTTTATGATTTATTTTTACTAATTTTAACCAACACACACACAGATTCACACTCCCTGTTTTTCTAAGTTGTCAGTAGTCACCACAAGTTGCCTGAGGTCTAAAACTTCAGCACTTAGTGGCATCAGGCACATAATAGGTAGCTAGGCATTTCACATAATCTTTCACACTTTTCATGTGGTAGTAATTTACCAAAACACAATTTTAGCCATTACTATAATGAGAGATACCTGCATTGAAACCGACTATAAGGCGTCTGACTGATTTCAGTGCGCAGGACATATTATAGTGCACAAGTGTGCGCGCAAACACAAGTGCACTCTCTATTCCCTTACTCTTATAATTCGGTGAGACAGCAATCCGACATGACCGATGAGAGATCGGGCGCAGGACCACCAGCTTAACTTTCCGAGGCACAGGCGTTCAACCGCCAACTTCCTAACTCCGGGCTGAGTAATTTCATTACAGAAAAACTCACACAAATTTTGCCCAACTCCGGACTCGAACCGGGGACCTCTCGGTCCCAACGCAGCACTTGCTACCAATAGACCAACGAGGCAGTTGAAACCGACTATATTGACTCTTCAATAAAATCACAACAGTATGAAAAAGACTCACAATTATTCAGCGAATGATCCCATGGTTTGCTTAAAAAAAAAGCAATATCCACTCGACGCTGGCTGGGAACGTTGGTTGAGGCACCGTTGCTTGCCAATCCCTGGCCGCCGTTGGTTGCACGACGACGACTTGATCCGTAGTGTCCCTTGCCACCACATTTGAAGCATGTCACATCCTGCTTTTCACGTTCGGTGGTAGTTGCAGGCTCCGTCGAAGGGCCGCGGCTGGTACGCTTCTTATCAGGTCGCTTGTCAATTCGCCGATAGTGAAGTCATCACACAAGAAGCGCAAACGGCGAAGCATTCGCCCTCCTTTAGACGGTCATTTTGCAGGTTAATAAGTGAAGCAGCTGACGTCTCAATGCAGCGATACAGAGGTCAACGGTGTCATGCTAAGCACGCAGGTCGTTGTTAGACTTGTCCGGGTCAAATTCGGGCAGTGAAATCTCATCCACCGATGCAGTAGGCTTGATTGCATCGATCAGGCTCATCATATTGCGGTTCTGCGACTCCAAGTACACACAGGAAAGATTCATCTAATCCGGGTACACTCGTGGTGTTTCTTCTAGCCCGAAGTGAATCCCACTTCTGATATCGGCGTCGGGGGTGGCCGGCGGCGACATCAGAGGGTTAACACTATCGTTAGGTTCACTACTCTTCACTCTGTGGGCTGCGTAGGGTCTTCAGGCAATGAATAACACCACATATAATAGTTACAGTTTTATTCTTGTTCGGCGATCGTAAGTTAACATCAACGAAATAACATTATGGTCGATATAATCACGATAACCAATACTGCCCGGTCACTAGACAAGTCCCATGGACGACCTAATCGAATCTGAATCTAAATCGTAACCGTCTTCTCAACTCCATCATTTTAACTCAATCTAAATGTGACGGGCCATGTCCAAACGAAATCGACTGTCACCTTTTTGACAGTCGCGTTTGAGTGACCGGCCAGTATTATTCGAATGCAACAAACATCATTTAATCAAGTAATCATTGTTAATGACTTCCTAAAATCAAGTTAGGATTTACAATAATATTACAACATTATTTAGCACTACTTATACCAGAGCCGCTCTAAGTTGGCCGATTTGCTACATGTCAGACTGACTGCACTAGTCTTTGAGTATAAAGCCACTGGAGATGCCTTACACGGGCGACCCCCTCCGGCAAAGTACATTGGTCAACTGTTCAAACACGTTTAATAAAACTACTTGTCGCTGCACCACCGCCATTTTGCATTGATCCCTGTCGCGTGACGTTACTCTTGAAAAATGGTTAGTTGTGCAGTATTCTCATGTAAAAGGCGATCGAGAGCTCAAATTCGCAACAAGAGCGCGTTTAGTATCATATCTAAGTGTTTTTATTAACTTTTAAACGTGTATTTAAGAAGAATTGCCATTTAAATAAAAAGTCGTTGCGATACGTAAACGACAGAAAAAAATAAACAAGAATACAGTGGCACGGGGGCTAGCGATGTCACAAAGTCAAAAAAGCGACTCGACATTTGAATGAATCATTCACTCCCTGCAGTTAGTTGTATAATCCGTTTTTTACTTTAATTTTGAATTAAATAAAAGGTCTAAAGATATGTTATATTTAAATCTTGTAAGATGAATTAGAAAAATTACTTTTCTTTCCTCTGGTCATACGATATTGAAATTTAGTCTGAAAATTAAAAGAAATTCTGTGACTCCCTTAGAGATATTTTTAAAGACATAGATATTTTAACCGTATCCTCTCAGTACATTTTGGACTGTATCTTATATGTTTACAAGAACATACAATCATTTAATATCGGATCCTCACCATTTTAACACCAGTAATAAACATAAGTTTGCCGTTTTAAGGCTCAGGCTTCAAAAGACTGGAAAGTCGTTCTTGGGTTTAAGCACAAAATTGTTTAATAAGATCCCACAAAATGTTATTGAATTACAATAATCAGTACAAGATAGTTCAGTTCATTCACCAAACTGATTTTATTTTATTCTTTGTGTCATCACTATTTTTTTCGTATGTGTGTTGCGTAGTCGCGTGAAAACTTTGTTTGTGGGCGTGTATTGTTTGAAGTGTTGAACATTTTTGTAGTGTGCGTTTATCGTTACAGCAAAATTTGTGTCTGTTGAGTTATTAATTTTTGGTGGTGTGCTGTACGTGTTTACCTCGCCCCCGCTAAAAGTGGCGAAAAAATTTGTTAGAAGCGTTGACGTTATGGCATCTCCAGTGGCTTTATACTCAAAGGCACTAGTGAGGACAACGGTAAAA
This sequence comes from Maruca vitrata, assembly GCA_039566165.1. Lineage (NCBI taxonomy): Eukaryota > Metazoa > Arthropoda > Insecta > Lepidoptera > Crambidae > Maruca > Maruca vitrata. Next base: position 14,686,658 of record CM076912.1, on the reverse strand, counting down.
TTGCCGAAGTATATAAGTAACAGTTATTTCCACTTTATAACCAAGCAAGGTCTAATTATAACAAATTTTTATTAAAAACATTAATTCACATCCAAAAGATTGAATTTAAGTTCCTTATTTATAAATATATTTATTTTTAAAATACAATACTTATTAAATCCTTCATCCTATTTTAAAAAATACCTGGTGAGTATTACCCACTACGTCACTATGAAAACGTGTCAAACGGCGTAACCTTGTAAAAGCGTAATACAGAGTGGAAATTTTACGTTTTCTTTTATAATTCAATTATTTTAGGTAATAAAAGACAAATAACTAGATAATTATACCGGAGCCGTTCTTAGAAGACTGATTTGACACTTTTTATTTTATATTTTGCATTTATCCTTGTTAAGAGGAACATATTTACGCGAATCATAAAGAACAACTTTTAAAAATAATACGTTATTTCAAAATTTCAAATGCACATAATTATGTAATTATTTGTCTTTTATTACCTAAAATAATTGAATTATAAAAAGAAAACGTAAAATTTCCACTCTGTATTACGCTTTTACAAGGTTACGCCGTTTGACACGTTTTCATAGTGACGTAGTGGGTAATACTCACCAGGTATTTTTTTAAAATAGGATGAAGGATTTAATAAGTATTGTATTTTAAAAATAAATATATTTATAAATAAGGAACTTAAATTCAATCTTTTGGATGTGAATTAATGTTTTTAATAAAAATTTGTTATAATTAGACCTTGCTTGGTTATAAAGTGGAAATAACTGTTACTTATATACTTCGGCAATTTTACCGTTGTCCCTCACTAGTGCAGTCAGTCTGACATGTAGCAAATCGGCCAACTTAGAGCGGCTTTGGTATAATACAATTTCATAAATCAACCTAAACTTCTTGCTACCAAGCGCCATCTAGCGAAGATCATAGACACTTATTCAAAAGCGCCGCTCCCGCTACCCGCTATCCTACATATGTATTAAATATTGGGTCAAAAATATCTAAGTCTTTGCCACTTTTAATCAGATCGTTTTAAGTGCGACACATTCTTACAAGGGGACTATAATAAGACGTGTTGTTTTTGAATGTTTTTATAGAGAATGCATTTGGGCAACTGGATCTATGGTGTGTATTGATATTGATAGACGCTAAAGACCAGGAGCAACGATGGCACTGTGGAGAATCTTATGTAGGCATAGGAGATCATATCTTTAATAGTCATATAAAGGGAAAAGTATAAAAACTACGATAATCGAAGATCTGGAGTACCTGGTGACCCTGATTAGAAAACACAACAGCCCAATATTATAAAATCGTCTAAAAATATAAAAAAACGAAATACCGCCTTTACAAAAAATATTTAATTTGGTTAGCTGCTTCTACAAAAAGAAGTGAAATCCCACCAAAAACATCCTGTAAAAAAACTAGCCAAGTCTCGATGGAGCAGCTTGCTCATCTCTAAAAGGTAATGAAAGAAATTAAAATCAATAAATAAATAAATAGGGAGATAATTATTTTATTACATTTTGTAGAATCGGTTGTAGAATCGGCCCCAAGTAATTATAATATGAATATTTTTGCATGATGCAACACTGGTCAGAGGTAAATAAATATGGCGGATAGACGTTACTGGGTGTGTGAAATGTATTTAGTGTCTAATTAAATACGAAAATAATAATCATAAATGAAATTAGTGCCGTAATATGCATGTGACAGTGTCTTATAACTGTGTAAATTTGTGTTAACGTGATAGTGCCACATGACCAATTAAATCAATGACTGAACGTGTTGACAAGACGGGAGTTGGGGCTACGTTGCGTCGGTTCTCTCATTCATCTGCGTTTGATAAAAAGTAAGTTGTGTTTTTATCGTTTGTTGTTTTGTTTGTGAATGTGCGTTATGAAATAATGGTTGCGTGTGTACTATTTTATGATCTGCAATGGTGTAGGGTGCAGTGTAGACGTAATAATTAAATTTGCAAGGCTCTTATTAGATTCTGATGCGCCGCGACCGGCGGAGGCAGTGCGTCTGTCTCTCTCGAAGCGGCCGGGGCACACCTCCGTTGACCTATTTTCTGGTTAATGCATTGAAGCTAACTATTTATGTCTAAGGGTGTAAAGTAGGGCGCCACCGGTTCTGGCTGCAATAATTGAATTTTGGGGATAGACTTTACTGCAATTTATACTTTTATTTGTGTTCAGTATGACGAGTGTTCGTATCTTATTTAGTTCGCGGCTGTAGTGGTTGCAGGGTGGAGTGTTTTCAGTTTGTGTCACTGTTGTAAATGTCAGAAACAGGTAGGAGGTCTTTGACCATCAGTTGATTTGATTCCCAACAGGGAGCTAATTTATTATAATTTGTTCTGATTACTAAACACTGTTTTTAAGTTAGTAGAATATAAATATCGGTGATACATGAAAACATTAGAATTATGATAATGGTTGTGTTGATATTGATTCAACATAATATTAATGATAAGGAATTAGTTGAACAATATTGATAAGCTAATATAAATCCTGTTTGAATATCTAGAATTTATTATATGGGATTGTAATTGGATTTTCATTGATTTCCTCTTGGTGTGGTTAACATGTAAAATGAATGATTTTCGCCTGATTGTAGTAATTAGTTAAAAATGACACAATGATGCTGTATATTTATTTATTTAAAGTTAATACTTTTTATAAAAAGCCTAAAAGATAAAAATATGTGCAGAAAGCATTACTATAAACAAACATTATGAATACATGAATAAAAATGATGTTAATAATTTTCTCTTTGGCCGCAGGCAGTAAAGAAAATAAACAGAAAAACAAAAGTAGCAATAAATGCCTAACACAGTTCTAACGATGAGAGCAACCTATGTTGCTGAGAGTGTCATATTGAAACGGGCCCAAAAGAACTCGGCATGATGGACTCGGACCTACCACCCGGTAGCTGCAATTCCACCGGGCATCTGTCCACCATTGGATACCACACCCTGCCCGGTAAGTTTGAAAATTAACCATTCAATTTCAATGAATATTTGTACAGTTTGGATTAGAGTTTATATAGCATGGAACTGAATTAGTTAAAGTTGTTTGCACTTTTTTTTTTAGATAAACAATAATATTAATAAAGTAGATGAATATAGTATCTGATATCCTTATAAATATTTATAGTTTTGTGTTTTTGTAAAATATGTTGTAACATTAATGATGACAGTAATGATGTGGGTAAAACAAGCACTTGTTTCAATTTTTTAATACAAATATTTTTTTTTATCTCAGCTAGCATGTGACTGAAAGTACTTTGGGCACAGTTGCACACAAGACAAGACTTCTAATATGGAGAACCAGTCTAGTATGTGTTTCAGTAATATTCTGTGTTTACATTTCAAATGGGTACATTGGCAGTGTGTCAGTGGAGTTCGGTTAAAATAAATCTGCCATAAGAACAAATGGGATTAATTTTGACATGTTGAGACTTGCCAAAATCACAGCACTGTACTATTGGCATTCAGAATTTTTCTCACGAAAACTCTCACACTGATTTATTTGTCATATTTTATAATTAATTATAAAAATAAATAGACAGCCTATTGAAGTAAAATATCCCTCGTTGTTCTTAGAGCCGAACTCACTCTTTTCATGTTTTCTTATTGGTGGGAGGTATAAAAACTATCATCAGCTTAGATGCTAACAAGTGAATCTAACACTTAATATGCATTTGCATTCATCATCATCATCATGATTGATGATTTGCATTGATATTCATTAATCCATACCTGTGCTATGCTTGTCTTATTTGGTCAAAGTAATAATGACATTTATATATTACCTGCTAACAATTTTACATTAACTAACATTATATATTAACTAATGCAAAGTTTACTATATCATATTTGTTTATTATTGGTTATGGTCTTTCACTATCACAACTGTATGTAACATGCTCCTTTGTTAACACTTTAATTTGGAATAAAGTTAATGGTAATGTTTCCTTAGGTCACTACTTATAGTACTTTATTATTATGTTAGAAACATCATGGTATATGAAAACACAAAAGATCATTATTTTATATTGTATTCTAAACTATTTTAATACAGATCCCAGTATAAATTAACTTTAACATTTAACTTGGCTGGTATTCTAAGTAACAGAATTCCCTTAAAAAGCCTACATATTTAGATTTTACCCCAATATTTTTGGTGTGAGTCAAAGTATGCAACATGCAATATAGAATTATGTTAACGATTTAAATCTGTACCGATTCATAATCTTTATAAAAAAGACTTACACATATATTTTGCTAAGTATATTAAAATGCAATAAATGGCAAATAAACTACACGGTAGTCCCACATTAGTGATACAGCCTACGTCGCCACTATAGTATACTACGATTGACAACGATGACGCTACCGTTGTCAGACCAATGCCCAAGCAGAGAGGGTCAGGTTCCCTCTCTACTGGCTGGTCCATCAAGCCTTCTCTATCAAACTTCCCCCCTCAGGGAGGATGCACCACTCGGCGAGCACGCCGGCGGGGGTGGACGGCGCCGGCGGGGGTTCCCGGACGCCCCCCGCGACCCCCAAGAAGGGAGGCAAGATGCTCGCCGTCAGGATACAGATGTTGGACGACAGCATATCCATGTTCCAGATACAGGTATGTGCTATGGTATGTTAAACTACTAGCTTTCCGCTCGCGTCCACGGATAGACGTTTAACGGGTAAAACGCATTTGGTTAAAAAGTAGCCTGTGTCCTTTCTCAGGCTTTGGGCTATATCTGTACCAAATTTCATTTAAATCGGTTCAGTACTCTATGCACTTTTTTGACACTAACTGACATCTGAAACAAAAGATTAGAAAACACGTAAATTAAAGAGATAGTTATATCGCAACGTGACCTAATCAGGGCATCTTTGTGTCGCACAAAGCTCTATAAGACGCTTTTGATGACTAATTTGGTTTATGTTTGGTCTGTGTCAGGGTAGTTAAGGACGTCTGCTGGTCTTTGCTCGCATATGTTCTATGTACTAGAGACGCTAGTACGTTATGTCATATTAAACCATGAATATTGCAATTAGAATTCGTTTTAATGCACAGTTCATGGTAAACGCGCTGTGACAGCTATTACTATATTTATATGTATTTTAAACTGTAAACAGTATGTTAAACTGTTCCTAAATTGGAACGGTCGCAATTTCTGAATTTGTACTTACTACAATAGGTATGTCTAATCTCGTAAAATTATTCATAGAAATGAGGCTTATCTTGAAATTTCTACGTAGATGCACTAATCACTGTAGAATGTAAAATTAAAATCTCTTAAATGTACTCCTAAGAAACGTACACAAATAAAATTTATCATGTTGGAAGAATAGAATCGGTTTCATAGGCGAATATTTTTACCAAACATTTATTTGTTTGGGCAAGGGATTTTCCAACTCCTAAATTAGCATAGGGGTACGCCCTATGAATTCTGCAGACGAGTCCGAACCCCGTTAGCGGTTGTTCAACTTGCGAACTAAGGGCCGACATACACGGACAGCTTCAAGCAGTCAGGAGGACGGACTGCTTGAATCTGCGGCTGCATACTAAACTAATAATAATAAGGCGTCCGACCGATTTCAGCCATGGTGGCCGATCTCAATTAAGATCAGCAATGAAGTGCGCAGGACATATTATAGTGCACAAGTGTGCGCGCAAACACAAGTGCACTCTCTATTCCCTTACTCTCATAATTCGGTGAGACGGCAATCCGACATGACCGATGAGAGATCGGGCGCAGGACCACCGGCTTAACGTGCTTTCCGAGGCACGGGCGTTCAACCGCCAACTTCCTAACTCCGGGCTGAGTAATTTCATTACAGAAAAACTCACACAAATTTTTGTCCGACCCCGGACTCGAACCGGGGACCTCTCGGTCCTAAGGCAGCACTTGCCACCAATAGACCAACGAGGCAGTTAAATATACGAAACTAAACTACAGATTCTACGTACACACATACACGGAACCGCTCGAGCAGTCGTGACTGTTCCGAGCACTTACTGCAAAGTCACAGCATGACTGCAAGAGCGGTCCGTGTATGTTGAACACTGGCTAACTGCTCGTGCGGTCCGTGTTCGGCGGGCCTAAGGGGGAGAGGTGGTCCAATGCAACATTCATGACATTACATTCAACTGATAAAAGAAAACTGTACTGTTTATATTGTCCTTTTAAAAACATGAGCGTTTCATAAAAAAGAAGACAACTGTTTGTGTACATTTTTTGTAAACATTTGTGTTTTCCAAAATAATTCACTCTTTTTAAAACTGTTCTTGATAACAAAAACAGATAAATTTAACGAAACTCGTTTAAAACAAGACGGGTATTACAGCCAATGTGCTTTGGTAACAGGTTGTAAAATGTAAGATAATCTGAAACTCTGAAACCAATATTACACGTTATTTTGTGGCGAAGCGGCCAAGAAACTCATATTGAAGGTTCATTTTTGCAACGGGCGCACACCCGTGGAATAACTCGCTCCGTTTTCGTATAGTCGTGTAAATATTTTGTGTATTCCTTTTCAAGGATTCTAAATGTTACTCACGAAAGTATTGTAGTGTAGTCCGTGACTTAAGGCTCGGGTCGGGACTCTGACGGGAATGCGAATCGCCCCCGGAATGCTATGCGGGAGTCCATTTCGCAGTGCTTGCATTGCATGCTAAGGAGACTCCTTGTGTTTTAGATGCGCCTATTGAAGCCTGCCGAAACAATCCGTTATGTGTTTTGGTACTTTTGTATCATTCACCATGGTAAATTTCATAGGAGGAGAGTGAAACTCCTTTATTTAGTGCAAATACCTTGACTTGATGCATTTTAGTACGCACAGGTTCTCTAATTTCCCTTATTTTTAATAGTATGTCGCGTTATTCCTGAAAGAGGTAGAAAATACTCTTTAATACTTACAGGATAATATTACCAACTCCATGACTGTGGGTATATTTTTTCAGACGTTTACCAAAACGTTAATAAATAAAATGTCCCAATATCCAGAGCAGCCATAACTACTCCTATGTCTGGACACTATCCACATAACGTAAAATGCGACGCCAAGCGTACATACATTTATTATTCAATCGTCTTCTCAACGTCGATGGTCGATACCCGTCTCAGGCTTGGACACTAGTATGCAAATGATAGCGCGGTCTTAGTTAAAGACTAATGGTCGAAACGCAAGTGCCTGTGATCGTGCGTTCCATGTTTAATGGCCACGATCGTTGCCATCGGTGGATGCGGCTCCAAAGTGCCTCCGCCTGCTTATTAGATGCATTCCGTTGACTATTCATGTGTGACATTTTATAAGTTATGCCCGCTTTCTGTAGGTTTTCTCGTAGATAGGTGTTTCGCAGAGATTGTCAGTTATGTGGGTAAATGTCATTTCGGCCTTATGGACTATCTAACAACTCAAATTCCACTTCTTTGCAATTTTATCTTCATAATATTATTGTCCTTTTTTCCTAACTGACATACGATGATTGCTTGGAGTAGCCTCGTCATCACCTGACTTGCGGGGGAGCGGATGGCTCTCACCCCTAAAATATTGGCCTTCATACAAATGTTGCCCGAACAATCTACATTACTCTACAACCTGTATTACTCGATCTCGACTCAACCTATCCTCTATTACTCGGACAAAATGGCAATGCGACGCCTCCAAGTTTAATTTTCAAACTATTGAAAGATACTGCAAGGAATTCTCTTGAAATGTGGAAATCATAAACATCGATCAACAAACACCCAAATCTTCCTGTCAATGATCTGTTTCGTTAACAAACAATACAACCAGCTCTTAGTATCTCAATTGCCTTTCAATTAAGCACACTACGACCCCAACAATAGCTCTGATTAAATCGATTTGCCTAAATTAATTCTGTTTGTACGAACTGCAAACTATCTCATTTGTACCGCGGCACCATGTCAAGAATAGGCTGCTTTCTATCTGTCTGTAGTTTGCCTGTCCTATTAGTATTCTCGCCGGTCCCAAGGTCTCTACTGAACAGCCGAATTAATTTGATAGTGTGTTTAGTCTCATTGCATTAGTACGTAATGGATAAGGGGGAATCGCATTATCGTTGAGCAAAGAAAGCTGTTAGTGACGAGCGCGTCAGATGGTTTTTATATTCGCTCGTTCATTTTTATGGCATAAAATAAACAGATTAGTAAAAATTGTGAAATTTAATAACTCTTGGTTCGCGGGGTTACTCATATCATAAGTTAAACTAATAATAAAACTTCATTTCAATGTTATGTATCTTCTGTCGATCAATTAATGACAGAAAACGGCGTATCGTTAATAAATTTGTATAGAACAATACAAAAACGTAACGTTAGTCATCATCAATGATAGCCGTAATCAAGAGCCGCCTTGCCCAGTGTCCTTTACACAAAATTATTCAATAATGTACAACATTATTGTGTTACATAGTATCTTTACTAGGTACGAGTATATTCCTAGTAGAGTACTGACTTAAAGAATGAGAGAAGTGAGAAGTCCCGGGTTCAAATGCCAGGTCTGTTTAAAAGTCCACAATGCATTTGTATCATTATGCCACAGTCCATTTATCACGTATAATGGGTCGCTGTAACAGCCAAATGTATCTTGAGGCAGCCTCGAATTTGCCACTCACTAATTACGATCGAATGGCTTATTACAATTCCGTTTGTTTACTTATTATATCCACGATATTAATAAAGTAATGCCGAAGACACACGCTACATCACTGATCTAATCATCTAACAAAATAAATGTACTCTCGTTAAAAAAGCGTCGATGGCCAAGTGGTTAAGGTCGTTGCTTGCCATGCGAGAGGACGCCAGTTCAAACCCCGCCACTTCCCACTGTGTTTTTCTAATTTGAAATTCATATTACGATTATTCGACGCTTTAACGGTGAAGGAAAACATCGTGAAACCAGCACACCTGAGAGATTTTTCTACGGTGTTTGAAGCCATGTCAGAGGCCTACGGGCGGTTTAAAAACTGGTTGTTCATCAACCATACGATAAGACGAAGAAGAATGTACTGTCTACTCAAGTTTACGCCCTTGAATCTAAACAATTCCTTTTCAGTTTCATACTTTGTGACAACAACACGATGGAATCCTTACATTTCTGTCCTTATTTCCTCCTATTATGAGACACGGAGTCTACACGCAATATGATTGGTCATGCTCATTGTTTCGCTAGGAAAGCACAGTTTATCCTTTTGAAAACGTTCGACTAGCTATTAGCGACCGCAAGACGTTTTGAGGAATGCCGTTATCGGCTGGATTCTCGGAATGCCTTTGTGATAACAGAGTATGGTCATGACGCGTCGGGCAAGCGTCCTGAGGGAATGTTTAGGGATTAACAGATTTAGTAATCTGGTACCCAATGCTAAGGTGAGTTTACTTTCGCCGAAAATTCATGTCCCCAGATCATTTTAGTGCCAATTTTAGTTTTAATTAATCGCGGTATATTTTGCGTTACAAGTTAAGCGTTTTTATTTATTAAGTGTGATTTTGTATTCCCATCTTTTAGTAATTTTTGCTATTTCTAGTACAATCATACTTTAAATGATACAATAAATTAAGATATTCCTACAATCAATACATCAAAACGAAATGATAACTGAAGCAAAAAGTAGAAAGATAGACAGTTCATGATAGTCCTTTGTTTACAATCGTCTAATGTTATGTTATCACGCACGATTTTTTATCACAACACATTTACAATTCAATTTGACGTTAAACGCGTTACACACGTATTTGTAATAGTCGGTCAAGTCGAGCAGTCTAGTTTATGTAAGTGTGATAGCTTGCTGGCAAATTGACCATTACAACTACTAACCTTAGCATTCTCCCTAACCTTGTGGCATAGTTGTTTAACTTTAGCGTTGTCGTTATATGCTCAACTTAGATCATGTATTTGAATTATGAAATAAATAGGCGGCATGCAACCTTGATCTTTATATAGTGCTCATTTGGAGCATCTGTATTATTACTTATGACATCAATATGATAAATGAATTCGTTTTATCTCTAGAATTCATCATCATCATCATCAGCCCATATACGTCCCCACTGCAGGGGCACAGGCCTACCCTAAACTAGGGCGATAAGGCCTTAGTCGACCACGCTGGCCGAGTGCGGATTGGTCGACTACACAACCTTAGAATTTTTTCTTAGGTGTGCAGGTTTTCTCACGATGTTTTCCTTCACCGTTAAAGCGTCGAATGATGGAATCTCTAGAATTAGACAAATGTAAAATCAAAAACATCAGTTCTCTTACAATTATCAAACGAAAGGTTTGCTCCTTGCGCTATATCGGAAACAGTGGGTTACAAGGAAGGGTCTATTATGGTTTGGGGAGGCATCTCTTAGCCTCGTACCGACCTTGTATTGTTTGACAAAGGCAGTGTAAATGCTTAAAGATACGTGGAAGAAGTTCTCCAAGGACATGTCATACCGTTCGCACCATTTATTGGTGACAACTTTAGATTAATGCATATCATGCACGTTGCCATACCGCAAAATTGGTTACTGAGTACCTTAATGAGACCGGAATTCAAGTTTTGCCATGGCCTGCACGCAGCCCCGACCTCAACCCAATTAAACACATATGAGACAACTTCAAAAGACGTATTTGAGCAAGATTACCAGCCCCAACGTCTATTGGAGAGCTCAAAACGGCTGCGGTAGAGGAGTGGCACATTATTCCCCAATCAGATATCCAAGATGTCATGAATGGACTATCATACCGCCTCCTAGAAGTCGTAAGGGCTAGGGGGAGCAACACCCATTATTAAATTTTTTATATTGTTTTACTTTGACCTTCTTTTTTCTCAAAATTCGAAAATTACATTTTTCGTCGATACTTTGAAAATATCGATTTTTGTAATAATGCCCTATTAAATGACTTTTTTAAATCAAACCTTTGTTTTATTTTTTGCCTTAAATAAAGTTTATAACGGATAATTCATAAAATGTGGTCTGTGTTTGCACATTTCCGAAAATTCAAGCAAATACAAGGTGGGCGGTTAATTGTGCCTGTGAGTGTAATTACTACGACGCTAAAAGGAAGGGTTTCAATTAACTCGGTCATGAGATCGATGTATAAAATGACCATATCTTGGCATTCTCTCATAATACCGTCTGTTGCGGTCAAAGTAACATCATTCTCTCATAATACCGTCTGTTGCGGTCAAAGTAACATCGTTTTACGCGCGCTCCCGTTAAAATCGCTTAGAAACAGTGTTAAAGCAATTTGTTTTTTAACAAACTATATATCAATGTGTAGCTGTGACTGTGAACTTTATGTGTGTGTTGTTGATCATCAAGCAAATAACAATCAGTGCGAATGTAAGCGTAAAACATTGGTGATAAAATCTACGAACAATATCAGCTGTCGTACGACACAGCTAATCGCTCAAGGTCAACCACTTGCTCGGTCATTGCACTCGCCTGCTTGCCGTCCTGCTCGCGCTTCTGCGTCTGCGCATCATACCATCTTCGTCACTCGCCGTGCGGTTCACCTACTGACACATTAGTCATATCTCCATACTTCGTCGCCGGGAGCTAATTGCTTATACGTTGCGCCTTTTCGATTATTGACTTGTTCTACCTCAAAATGATCTGTTTGGGTTGTAATATGGATGTTGGGCAGCATGAGCTACTAAGGTGTGTCGCTTGCAAAGGTGGCTATCACTATCTCTGCCTTAATTTCTCTGAATCGCATTTTAAGTTAAACATAACTGACTTGAAACGATCGTGGCGGTGTGACTCGTGCGCTAATATTACCCGACGGACGCGTAATGACGATACTCCTGTAGGCTCACCGTACGCAACAAGAAAACTAATAACCCCTGCACCACACCCTGTCGCTGTCGCTGATCACAGAGCTGACATGTCCTGTGACGAGTCATTGCCTAACACGTCGGCCATATCACTTGAGTCAAAAGGCTGTTGCGAGCACTCGTTAGAACCCACCATAACCGTGAGGCAATTTAGCGACTTGATTGATGTGAAGCTGGACAGCATTAGAGCTGCGCTCCAACTGGAGATCCAAGAACGGGTGAAGACCGAAATCAAAGCTATCACTGACACCTTAAAACAAGATTTCACCGACACCACTGATTTCTTGAGTAACGAGCAGGTAGACTTTAAAAAGGATCTCGTCCAAGCTAACAGTAGAATCACGCAACTTGAAACACAAAAGTGCAGACTCGAATCTCAAATAGCACAGCTTGAATCTCGCATCGACCAGGCCGAGAAGTCTTCCAGAAGCTGCAATCTAGAAGTACAATGCATTCCCGAACGGCGTAACGAAAACATCGCTTTACTATTTAAAAAGCTATGTGATCATATTAAGACTCCGATATCAGACAGCGACATACGCTCGTTCCGTCGTATCTCGAAGCTGAATCCGTCGTCCAATAGACCGCGAACGGTCTTAATTACTCTCCCGTCAGAACGGCACCGTGACGCTATTATATCTGGAGTTAGAAGATACAACAAAGGCAATCCAAAAGATCTGCTTAACTCAACACACTTGGGAATCTCTGGAGACAAGCAATCTATCTACGTAGGTGAAAATCTCTCGAAACAAAGCAAAGACTTACACGCTGCGGCTCGTAAGCTCTCCAAGGAAAAGGGCTTCAAATACACATGGGTTAAATTCGGCCGAATTTATATTAGAAAAGATGACACATCCCCCGCTCTTTACGTCAAGGACCAGATCACATTGGAAAAGTTGGCGTGTTGATTATATCTGTCTATTGTTTTTGGTTAACAAGGTATTTAAATTTATTATTCTTATCTTTAATATGTATAGGTCCATTAAAATATTTTATCAGAATGTAAACCGAATTAGGAGTAAACTCAAGCTACTGTATACAAATATCTTAAGTGAAAACTATGATATCATTTGCTTATGCGAAACTAATCTAGATGATTCTTTCTCTAGCAATGAATTTGTGGATGACAGGTACAACGTATATCGCAGAGACCGCGAAACTTCACACTCTTCCAAGCGCTCTGGCGGGGGTGTATTGTTAGCATTAAAAAAATCACTACGCGTTATCAGACATCCTGAATTTGAAAGCTCCCTCGAGGATATTTGGGTCACAGTACGTGACACACAAAACCAACCTGGCCTTAATCTTAATATATGCCTGGTGTACCTCCCGCCTAACCTTAAAACCGAACAGTGCACACTCTTTTATGATAAATGTTGCAGCAATCTCTTGGAACTTAGTAATTATGACTCGAAAACAATAGTTATAGGCGATTTTAATCTCCCTGGTTTGACATGGTCCCCTGACGCTGCTTTTTCTTCTAGACTCACTCCTAGCAGAGCATACGACGCCAAATCTTCGCTACTCCTTGAGCTGCTCGATATAGGTGATCTTTCGCAACATAATCATGTCTCAAACTCTAATAATAGAATTCTTGACCTTTTTATCACAAACCTACAGGACTTAACCATATCAGAATGCACTCCTCTTTGCACTCAAGACCGCCACCACCCAGCCATTGAGATTGACATCCCCGTTAGGCTAAAGGCTAAAGCCGTGGAAGCTAGGACACGCACTGTTCCAAACTTTCGTAAGTGTGACACACATCAATGTGTGCTGGAGCTAAACAGTATTCCTTGGACTGAGGCTTTAGATTATGATGATGTTAATTTATGCGTTGAGAATTTTTACCGAATTATTAATGAAATCATTATAAAGAATACGAGATGTAAGCGTCTTGGTAAGTCAAGGTATCCTGTTTGGTTCTCGGAACCGTTGAAGGCATGTATTGAGGAAAAAAACCTTATTCATAAGAGATTCAAAAAATATAAGAACCCGAGAGACTACGACGAGTTCCAATTGTTGCGTGCAAGAAGTAAATCTCTCATTAAAGCATGCTATGACTCATTTTTGGCTAGTGTAGAACAGTCTCTTGCTGATTCAACGAAACTTTTTTTCTCCTTTATCAAAAGTAAGAGATCCGGTCCGACTATACCTGATGTTGTTAAATTTAATGGCAAAACGGCTACAAGGGTAGAGGAGGCTGCTGAGCTCTTCTCAGAATACTTCTCATCTGTCTTTCAACCTGACAACTTAACTATAACTCCATCTGCTGAAAACTACATTAATTACACATTATTTGCGGTACACATATCTGAAAATGCTATTTCTGTGAAGCTCCAGTCCTTAGATCCTAATAAGGGTGCTGGGCCGGATGGTATACCACCATGCTTTGTCAAACAATGTGCTAAGGCATTGGTTAAGCCACTCTATTTCATCTTTAATAAGTCCTTACGGGATGGAGTTTTTCCTGATGCTTGGAAAACAGCGCACATAATACCCATTCTCAAGTCCGGGGATGCAAGTGACTGCACAAATTACAGGCCAATCAGCATCCTGTCTTGTCTCGCTAAAGTTCTCGAGTCCCTAGTTTATGACCATCTCTATCATCACCTTAGCCCACACGTCTCCCAACAACAGCATGGATTTGTCAAGGGTAAGTCCACTGTTAGTAACCTTCTGGAGTACACAGACTTTATTTGCAAAGCTTTTAATGACCACGAACAGGTCGACTCTATCTATACGGACTTCCGCAAGGCCTTTGATAGAGTCAATCACAGACTGCTGGTTTGTAAACTGGAATCTATGGGAGTCCACGGTTCCCTTCTTCGCTGGCTTAAGTCCTACATCTATAATCGTAGTCAACTTGTCGCCTTGAAGGGTTTTCACTCTCATAGAGTACCTATAATCTCTGGTGTGCCTCAAGGCTCGCACCTCGGCCCTCTCTTCTTCATCTTGTACATAAACGACCTGATCCCGAAGTTGAGTAACCCCTCTCTACTATACGCAGACGACCTTAAAGTTTTCTGCAGAGTTAATAATGTTCGCGACTGTATCAGGTTGCAGAGAGATCTTGACTGCCTTTCGGAATGGTGTGAGACTAGCGGTATGAGTCTCAATGTTGGTAAATGCTCCACTATTACATTCACTAAGAAAAAAGTTCCCATCACATTCGAGTACTTAATTGATAATGTACCACTTCAAAGGAAGGATGTCATCCGAGATTTAGGTGTCCAATTTGATTCTGCAATGAGATTTAATCACCATTATGAAGCAGTGACGAGAAAATGTAATAAACTCTTGGGCTTTATATGCCGATCGACTAAGGACTTTAAGTCTCCTAAAAGCTTGGTTTTACTTTATAAGTCTCTTGTCTTAAGTCAACTAGAGTACGCCGCTGTCGTCTGGTCGCCACAATACAACACACATATCGATAGACTAGAATCGACTCAAAGGCGCATCCTTAGAGTGCTGACACACAGATTCGGTCTGAAGCGTGAACTAGTCACCTATGATGATCGTCTCCATCACTTTAAGCTTCTGAGTCTTGAGAACCGTCGCAAGTGGCAGGACTTAACCTACCTATATAAGATTATTAACGGCTCTATCAGCACTTCTCTATTGGGCGAATTTCGTATGACAGTCCCTAACAGATCATCAAGGCGCGAAGTTAAGTTTAGCATCCCACTCTGCAATAACAATGTATCCCATCACAATCCTATTCTTAGAATGTGTCGTCAATACAATGCCCTAGTATGTAAGCAACCCGCAGTGCCTGACATCCACAGTTCTTCGCTTGTTAAATGGAAATTGGAGATAGGCAGGCTAGTACAGGCATGCCTCGATTCTGTCTAATGTATTTTTTTTTTTCCTCTTTAGTTTATTATTATTATATATGTATTTTATTTTATTTTATATTTATTTTTTCTGTATGTCTTTTGTTTTATATAAATGTTCTTGCTTGTGTTTGCTGTTTCTTTTAGACGAATTAGCGCTTTAGCTGCGCCTATATTATGTTACGAATGTTATGTTGTGTACACATATTTTTGGAGTTACAGCCTACCAATATTGTTTGTGATTGTTTGCATTTATTGTAATTGTTGTCGCTCTGTTTTGTGTACCTAAAATAAATAAATAAATAAATAAATAAAATTCAAACCTGATTAGAAACTTAGAACGGCACTTTGTTGGTCCATGTCCTCCATTTCCCTTCCACCTCGGTCCACCTGGCTCACTGTATGTATTTGTTTGTAACTTGTTATATGAAGCTGGCTTTGCCACATCCGTCTTGTTCAATCCCCCGGGAACTTGCTTAAGTGGAGCATAACACTTCCATTTACCTGCCCTGGCCGGTATAAGGGAATTAATTATTTTAACCTACTTCTCAAGGAGTTAGTGGAAAATATTCTATGAGAAACAATATATTATTTACCTATGTAGAAAATAGATGGTGTGCTTCAAATAGACAACATTTGCGATACTACTTAGAGTCAGCCAAAAAATTGTCACAAACAATCGTCACGCATTTGTCACAAAAAACTTCATGTAAAGTTACGTACCTATTGAAGTGGTAGATAAAATGATCGATGTTCAGGATTCCTATACATCCCGTTACGCAAACCATTATTGTTACCTAAAAGGAGGATGACGACGATGATGTAACTATCCAATAATGTGGCGTTGCGTATATTAGGCCTTTACGGAAATACCCTTGTCACATCCTTAACGTGGAAATGATGATCTGCCTCCGGGGCGTTTGAAACTGTATATTGACAGACAATATCAAAATTCCAATATGTTTGACGGAAATTACTTAAATTTTTAGATTAAATATATTACATATCAACTTCTAGGATTCGGAAGCAAAGAAATCGTTAAGTTTCAAAATAATAATACGGTCCTTTTTTCAGCTATGATTACTGTGTAACCTTTGAGAAGTTTTATTTTTCGGTATATGTATATGAAGCAGTTTCAGCGATGCAACAACTATATATCACATACATTCGTCCCAAATTATCGTACAAAGCTTAAACACGGATATCGGCGGAAACAGCAGATATACTTAAAACACACCCAGTCGCGGGACAAACACTGATATTCATCATACAAATATTTATTGGAAATCGAATCCACGAATCTTGGCGCAAGAGACAGGGGCAATGCCAATTGCGCCAGCGAGCTTGTCATAATAAACTCAGAAAATTAATTAAATCGTATTTTGAGCTCTATTTAAGACTAGCGACCCGCCCTCGCTTCGCTTCGGGGATATCTCTATGTAATATATTTTAACCCCGTAAGAGGAATCTATTTTTTTTTATCTAAAAAAAGCCTTTGACACTCCGGGATAGTGTAGCTTTTCAACAGTGAAAGATTTTTTCAAATCGGTGCAGTAGTTTCGGAGCCTATTCGAAATAAACAAACAAAAAATCAAACCTTTCCTCTTTATAATATTATTATATTACATATTACATTGACTCTCCCGTATCCCAGTGACGCTTACATGGAGCCTACAACGCATGCTGGCTAGCTGAGCGCGGTGGCGGCAACCACGCGACTTTTTTCTAATACTTGCATTTTTAAACTCGTGATATCTTCCGAATTAAATGTCCGAATTGAATAATTCAAAAAATTATAAAAAGGTATTGAAGCCGTCTTGAATATAAAGTAACTTATTTTTTTAAGGATTAATACCAAGGTACAAATAAAGAGCCCTTTCAAGCGGCGGCATATAAATTAAATTTTTAGAATAAAAAAACCGCTTGCTGTGACATAACTATAATATTTAGACATATGCTGTCGCGACACTTTTTGTAGATAATGATGAGTTCTGCAAAGTCTTAGTAAATGGTTTTGTTCTATCTTCAATAGTTTTCGCAGCGCAGGCGACGTAAGGAATTTTTCAGGTCTATTTTTTACACCTTGGGTTACATTATTGGAGTTTTAGTAAGGATCCCTAATTTTTTAAAAATATAATATAGCCTATGTTACTTCTGAATAATGCAGCTTTCTAATGGTGAAAAAATTATTGCAATCGGTCCAGTAGTTTTTGAGTTTATTCATTACAAACATACAAAAATACAAATCTTTCCTCTTTATAATATTAGTATAGATTATGATGACTCTGACTTGTTCTATTGTGAGTAACATGATATCTCCTACGTTAATAAACACCAAAGC
Organism: Maruca vitrata; assembly: GCA_039566165.1. Classification (NCBI taxonomy): domain Eukaryota; kingdom Metazoa; phylum Arthropoda; class Insecta; order Lepidoptera; family Crambidae; genus Maruca; species Maruca vitrata. The sequence goes on along the minus strand of CM076912.1, from coordinate 14,668,620 downwards.
CATACATCTTCATTGCAAATATTCGCCCGACCGATTTCGAACGATCCAAATAAAGCTGTTCTACCATTGGTAATCCGTCTAGGTTTAACTCGTTCAAAAACTTGGTAACATTTCCATATCTGTCGTAAAGCGGAAGCGACATTATGTGCAGGACTTATTTTGTCTGAGGAGTTTCGCAACTGCAGCCGACGTTCGGAATCGCGTCCCGTTCCGCCTTGCACATTCCATTACGGTTTCTATCGGAAATCCGGAAATCATAATGTGCGACGTGAAATGGTAATGCGGATTTAGTGTTCAATTAAATTTTAGATCCAGGACTTGATAAACGCTTTCCTATGTTCAAAACTTTATACTCATTACGCTTTTCGGTTACCATATTACGTTCATTGTTCGGAATTAGTTGTCACTGAACTTGATGTGGGATTTGTTAGAGTCATTTGGTGAAGCGGAGTATATACCATTTTGGTGGAGGCCCTAGTAATCTTCCCTATATGTTACAAATGGCTCTTGGGACCTTTACAGTTCGACCGTTCATTACTTTCAATCAAAGTACCTTCGATGTGCTATAGTGTACGTAGCATCGTACGCTAAAACGACATTTTAGTTAAAAAATTAAAAAGAACAAGCATTTTTCGACGAGTTTGTTTAAAATTTACTTTTTGATAAGATAAAATGACAAGACTTGATTTATGCCGTGGACATTTTTGAGAATGAACTCTTTCCTCTATATGTTGGTGTTGCATTCAAAGAGAGTTTGTTGGCAATTCGAGAACTTTGTAGCCGTTATTTTGTGTTATCTCCATCGAAAGAGGACAATAAAATTCGTTTTACGAGCTTGTAGTTTGTATGAAGACACAGCGTCTCCTCCTTAGTCTATTAAGATAATATTGTTTGTGACTTATTTACAGTAATTAGAAATTAGATGCTGTCCAGCTTGATTGAGTGGTTTTACAGAACATTATTCAATTCTACTTGTTTTTGGGATGCTTATGCCTATTGTTGCTCTGTCTCTTACTTCCACATCCATTCGAAATGAAACTTCACCCGTAAATATATTCGACTGTATTGTAACTAATTGGTGCCTAATTAATTTATGTGATCGTTCCAATTAATGACATTGTGCAACCTTTACCGGTAAAAGTGAGCAGAGTGGTAAAATTGAAATTCCCGCCGAGTCACGGCTTTCGATCAGTATATTCTGGGACGCAGACAGTCTTATGATATATGTTATAATCCGTCGCGTCATATACCACATGTGTCAGGCGCAAACCTCGCATTACATAAATTGTTTCGCTTTATCCTGCTTTTGCGATTCGTTTCGGCGATCCGTCTAGTTGACGTGGAGATGTTTTGTTTGAAATCGTGAGTCTTGGTTGTTTGTTTTGTGACTAGATAGTTTACTTGGTAACAACGTTCAACGAACGAATATTTTTGAAGCCATTAACCTTCGTATGTATATACATACATGTTATAAGATATAATTTGTATATCTTAAGTATACACCATGGTTTACACACGGTACTTTATATAACTTTGTGGTATACGCTTACGCCCTAAGTGCGATACTTCCAATTAAAAAACATAAGCAGAGGATTTCCATTTGTTTACCAAATAGCAGCATCTCCAAATTGAATCACTACAAAGTAAACATACACGGGCTCAAGCCCGGATTATCCCCAGCTATGGATCGCGTCTATACGTCTAGCTCTACAGAATCGCGCTCGTTCAACATGCCGGAGAATACAATGATTACAAGAAAACAAATTAAACGAGGAACTGAGAGAGGTGAGGGGAATCTCAAATTGTCCGAAACGACCGGACGGTAGAGTAGGCGGAAACGAAATTAAACTTTTCCGATACCCCTTTGGATTGGGAGAGTATTGAGATAAGGCGGTGCACCAACCCTTATCTGCTGTAGGTTATCAGTGCTGAGGAGATTAAGTTTTTTATCGATACGAGTTCGTATAGCTTTGGATAGTAAGAAAGTATTATGTTTGTCTAGGAGCTGGAGTTATGTTTATCTTAACCTATAGCATAAGTATCGATTTTATTACTTAAACTGACTCTGATGATGGCTTGGAGTAACCTTGTCATCGCCGGACTTGCGGGGGAGCGAATGACTCACCCCTAAAAGCGTATGGCTGATTACAGCCATACGCTTCTTCTTTTTTTAATCTGTAAAGCCTGGTTTCTTAATTCTTAAGCAGCTTAATTCGGAATCGGAATGATGTATGTAATATTTATTTATGTTTCTATTATTTTGTTATTTTTACCAAATTCCATTTTAGTGTAATATTATGTAATGAATAGTAGATTTTCTACTCAACATGGTTAACATGTAGTAAAAACCTATTAAAACTCAACTAACTAAGCAAACAAGTCGAAAAACCAACAAGAAAGTAACAAACGGGACATCTAGTGAACCTGCTTAGGGCATTCCTGGCGCAGCGCCAGAGTCTATCAGGAAAAAGCCTTACCCGGTCAGTTTTGATTGGCTCAACGAACGCTATTGTTCTTGCCCCCTCCGCGGCCAATTTGCGCACTCGGCGTACGGAACCACTGTCATTATTTATGTTACATTGAGCGTTCTTCAACTACCTAAAGGTCATTGGAGAAGACAATTAGGTCTGTTGTAACTCTTTAGGAGGAGCAATAAAGGGGGAGCTTGTTCACTTTAGCTACTGGCTACTACTACGGTAGAGTTCGTGCATGTCAAGAATTCTGTTTGTGTAGTACAGTTTGGTGTACATAGCGAATCACTCGCGAAAGTTTGGGATTCACTTTGGTTTTTTTTTTTTTATAAAAGGCTAACAAGATGACCTCACTCCACCTGGTGGTAAGCGGTAGTGAGATCCAAATATGAGGTCGACAGGCACAATATACCATATTGAGCCTGTCGCACTCACCCTGAAAGCCGTGAAAAAGGAGACCACTGCTGCGGCAACAACGAGACAAGGCGTGGAGTCTCGCATTGGTATTGAGCTGTGCGGGTCGGAGTTGGCCAGTCCGCCGGACGGAAGGGACCCCGCACCGGCGGGCTGACCCGCTCCGCCCGCACAATACCGCCGCTAAGACTCCACTGGTCCGGCGTTTGCCGCAGCAATGCTCCCCCTGGCTCCGGTTCCTACAGTGCTCATCCCGGAACGCGACCTGGCCGGAAGAGGTCAGAGTCACTTGGCGGGTTTTACACAACTGTATGGTGGTAGCAGCAACCGGTCGACAAAATGTCTCCCACCTGACACCTGACCTGGTTTTCCTGCTTTCCAAGTAAAGTGCAAAACTTTTTTCCTAGAACCGGTACAGGGATTTTTCTTTCATAAATAATCAACTTTTTCGGTCTGTTGTTATCTAGTGTTATTTAATGTAAGCGTCGATGGCCGAGTGGTTAAGGTCGTTGCTTGCCATGCGAGAGGTCGCCAGTTCAAACCCCGCCAACTACCAATGTGTTTTTCTAATTTGAAATTCATATGTACCATCATTCGACGCTTTAACGGTGAAGGAAAACATCGTGAGGAAACCTGCACACCTAAGAAGAAATTCTAAGGATGTGTAGTCGACCAACCCGCACTTGGCCAGCGTGGTCGACTAAGGACTTATCGCCCTAGTTTGGGTAGGCCCGTGCCCCAGCAGTGGGGACGTATATGGGCTGATGATGATGATGATGATGATGATTTAATGTTTAAAGTTATAGTTCCTTAAACTCATAATTACACCTCTTAATGCATTACAGTTGGATACAGGATGGACGCATTAACTATGTGCACAGTAGAAATCATTTAAGGTGAAATAGTGCAATCGTTATTCAATCGTACGATTCTATCAAGGGAACCTCCCTCTGCGGTGGGTAACTAAATGGACGACAGGAGCTGAAATTTCGCGGTCTATTCCTTGATTCCAAGGCACGTGTATTTGAATTTAATTTTTATTTGATAAATGTTGCTGATGTTTTTTTCTCGATGATTTTGTTAGACGAAACGTAAGACGTTAAAATAAAATCTTTAAAAAATATAATAATTACAAATGTATTGCTGTGACAACAGGCCTCAGAAGACCTATTGATTATTCTAATCCACTTACTGTGTACTGGTAAGAAAGCTATGTTTCCATGAAAATATGGCATGATAAAAAAGATGACTCTATTAATGTGTTTACTGTGTAGTATGGTAGATTAAATGAAGACAGGTACATATGATTCCACTCATAGTAATGATATCATAGTACAGGCTAGTATAGGTAATCTTATCAAGTATGTACACTCAACAGCGAACCTGATAGTTCAATGTCAGTCCGTCCAATTCGCCTAATGCCCCCGCTTGTTTAAGTCTAAGCTATATTCGTCCATAATGCCCTCCACATTGTAAGTGACCGATGGTACCTATACGCCCGTATACTGCACTGCTGCAGTGTGACGTAAATAGTGCTGGTTTAAACTATAGCCATCCACTCAGCTTTCTGTGGCACGCTGACGTCATGTAGACAAACTCTTTATAGGTGATAGTATAAATAAAACTGCCCTTACTGTTTATGACGCAGCAAGGGGATTCGATTTAAGTCTAAAGGTCGAAAGCTTATGTTAGGGCAATGTCATTTGTATAACGGTCTTTTGGAAATAGTCTTAAGATCTTACGGTCCTGTAAGCTAGATCTATGGCGCATCTAACATTTTGTGACACATCAATATAAACATCGTACGTGCACTTAACTCTTTGACCAGTATACTATTTTGAAAATTGCTTTTGGACCTTATATTTAGGGGATTAAGGTTTAAATTATGGTGTCAATATGGTTGCCATCATCAGTTAAAGGGTTAAGGTTATTTGTTTTTTTACGGCTCTTATTCCCAAAGGTTCTGAATTGATGTCAGTTTCATATAAATGACTGTATAATATTATCATAGGTACAGTCAGATCATCATCAGTTCTCCATATTGTGTCCGGAAGTTTTTAAGCTAAACATTAAGTACATTTTAATCCTAATACTGTTTTATTTGGTAATACGGTTTCATTCTATAGTTTTTTTATAAAGCTATCTTGTTACCCGGTTGGTGTGTGGGAGCTTGCCGTTCCTATTATAGTGGCATTCTTAATTTGCCAACTTGTCCTTGAAAAGCAAAACAAAAACATCATTTAAGTGTTTTCTGACCAATGTTACGATTACGTCATTATTTATTGTAAACCGAAACGGGTGTGGGCTTGACGAATCACGCTTATAAATGTGAGATCATACGTTTCAGTTTGTCATGTGTCCATATACGAACATATATTTGTGGTTGGGAAATCCTGTTGTTCAAATATGTATTTATGAACGATTTGCTTAGAACTTAATTACAATACTTACTAGCTTTTTAGTGTTATGTGGTCAAAAATGAAACGTTAAAAATATATTCTATTCACTGTTCTCAAACCTCTGTCTATAGCTACCTAAATGGCTAGCGCTTAAATAATTCACGAATTAATCCACAATATTGATCCTATTAAGTTTTCCTGAATAGGTTGGGCGTCTAGAGGCAATCATCTCGCTCCATAAATTCAGCCCGCGTTCATAAAACCGGTGGACGGCCCGATCGCGGTACCTGAAGTTAATTTCGAACGAGGAAATGCATTTCCTATTCGGTGTATTGTATGCGTCTAAAATATTATTAGCCCTCGATATGGAAACGATATATAAATAAAATTGTTCATTAAAGGTAACGTAGTAGTAGTAGTAAATTCAGATTAATTTTACTGCGACTGCCTGCATCGTAAATGTAAAGGGACGTTTTAGGGGTGAGAGCCATCCGCTCCCCCGCTAGTCCGGTGATGATGACAAGGCAGCCATCATCGTAGTCAATTAGGATGTACATTTACTATACCGCATAATATAATTTACCTGCCCGATGTTTTAGCAATTAATCCACAAGTAAATAACGTATCCGAAGCATAAAGAAGCAGAGATCGCTTCGTTCCCTCGCGCTGACAACCAACGAGTAATCGCGATTAAGCAAATAAATAAAGTTGAATTTGCTCTTACTATCCTTACTAATTGGACAACAGACGAGTAGTAGCGAGGGGCCGCTTGTATCATTCCGATCGTAAACGGTGCGCTATCAATCGCTAAGTGGGGTGGAAATTATTCGTATTCGTACCGCGGCCGTGGGTGAGGATTGTTCAATTTGTATTGTATGTGTTACCCGAGGTCTTTAATTTAGGATCTGAGTAATGGAGCGTAAAGAAGCACTTTGCGACTCTCACCCCTGATAACATACTAATATGTTATCAGGGGTGAGAGCCTTCCGCTCCCCCGCAAGTCCGGTGATGATGACGAGGCTACTCCAATATGTCAGTTAGGAAAAAAAAAGTTAGTGATGGTCTTTACTATCTAAAGACTAAAGTAGTGCCATTTACCATTACAATCATTTAAATTGTCTACGACATACAGCAAATCTATTTAATTGTTAAGTTAATGGCTATTGATTGTTTTAAGTGATTTTTAAACCTAAACCTGACTAAGCTTTTCTTCTGTGGTAAAACAAGCCATCATTCTGCTATTTAAATTAAACCGTTTAAAAATATGTAAAGATGTAGGTAATTAAAATCAATGTATGTGATGTTGTGTAATATTTATATATTTATTTTATTAAAATCCGAATGCAATGTACTAAAATGAATGATAAAGTTAAGCGTCTGTAAGTAAAAAATACATGTCACTTTATAAATTTGTCTTCTTTTTTATCCTAACCATAATAATAAAATATTGAGTAACGTAATGGTTTTAACCAAAATATATTTCGGACCTACACTGTCCTTTTTATGGACATTACATAAGTAATCAATATGAGCCTCATTTAATTTACTTCATATTTGAATCTTTGCCAAAGAAAAAAGTTAATCTTCTACAGTTTGATGGATTGTCCGCTAAAGTAAATTGCATCACGAATTGAGGGCAAGATACGAAAGCTTTCTTCCCGATTTCCTCAAATTTAATTTAGTTCATCTCTTAATGTGCTCTCTATTTTACCCGAAGTTTTCTTTTTGGGTTTGACTAATAGCTTCTAGTGTATAGGTATTGGATAACATTTGATTGAGCAGATAAAAAATGAAATTGCTTTGGCCCGTATCTGATGGGGTTTCATCTGACCCCAAACTAAGCAGAGCTTGTACCATGGGCGTCATTGACTGATACACATGCATAGATATTCATAATTACATGATCACACCCTGACACGGAACAAACACCGATGTTCATCACACATATTTGTTCCGAGTGGGAATCGGACCCACGACTAACCACTGTTTCCCGAGCCAGTTTTACGAGGTATAATATCGCAATTGGAAGTATTTTTTCGCGAAACGACGAGTCGGTCACAAGAATCTTTCAAGATATCATCGAATCTCGTCTAATAACTTAGGGCAAGTTGCGAAGTTTTGGGATCGATTAAAAAGGCATAGCCCACGGTTGACCTATTTGTGTGGAGTGAGCAGGAGTCAGTGCCCCGTGCAGCCTGGACTTGTGCCCGCGTTTACATAATAGTGATGACGTCACGCTCGTAGTTCGATGGGAGCCCTTTTGTTTACCCACGTATTGTTGACGTGTTGCCGATGCGGCTGAGCTGTTTTCGTTGTGACAGCAATGTGCATACGCGTGAACAACGTCAATTATTTTCCCCAGCTCACATTTACAATCCAGCTTTTCAATATCACGCTTTTATTTTGCCGCTATAAATAAAAACAACTTCGCGTACCGAACGCGTACTGGCTTAGAAATAATGCAAAAAAGATGTGACCGTCTGACCTGGTAACTTAAAATAACTTAACTTAACCCCCCCGCATAGAAGCACTTATAAGCAAATATATGCCGGGATAGAAATAACTTCCACACGACCGACTTTCTAAAATCTCATGTTAAAATCTCTTTAAACTGGTTGTTTAAAGCTTTTAGAGCCCTGGCACATGTATGTAGTTTTTGCTTCTTATACATACAGTGGTATATTGTACACAGGTTTATTAACATCTGTTTTTGATAGCCACCTAGTTCCAAAATTCCTAAACAACCTATATCGATAAATCTTACAGTTAAGCTTTTTCCCAGGCAAGCGTATTATGGGTCTTACTTATCAATACGTTATAATAAGGCGTCCGACCGATTCCAGCCATGGCGGCCGATCTCAATTGAGATCAGCCAAGTGCGCAGGACATATTATAGTGCACAAGTGTGCGCGCAAACACAAGTGCACTCTCTATTCCCTTACTCTCATAATTCGGTCAGACGGCAATCCGACATGACCGATAAGAGATCGACGACGTTATAATAAGTGATAATTAATTACATGGGGAGCGCCTAAGGTGTTTGAGGTCGAGTGCCTCAAATTACCTTGCTTATTGACTTTCACGCTCGTCTCGTACTTTTTCTCAAATTAAATGCCCTAATTGCTACTTAAGCGACCCTCTTGAGTTTCATCGCGACCCGAGCGTGTCTGATTTCATCACCGCCCCTTATGCACTAATGCGCTATTGATTGTGTTCATTTATAATAAGACATCGATGTCTTTGATCTATTTGCCTTTGCGAATCTTTGTTTATTGACATTGACTAGTATTATTAGCTATAGATGCATGGATTGATGGATGTGGAAGAAGCGAAAGTGGTGTACCAGGACCGTAGCATTCATTCTTCTTCTCCTCTGGGAAAAAGGCGTGATTGTATGTATGTATTGGCTATAGATTTATATAGAACACATTTTATTTCCACCTCAAAATGTCCCACTTTTTTAGAAGATGAGATAGTAGTATGAAGTTCAGGCACTTTGAAGCTATGATAATATCCAGGTTTCTCGGTTCGTATAAATTGAAGAGTTGCGGCTCGAGTTTTCTTAGAAAAGTTACAAACTCTATATCGGTTGCATCGGCAAATTTGCATAGTATAGCAATTTTAACTAAAAAGAGGAAATTCATGGAGAATTTTAAGCAGTTCATTCTGTATAATATGCGTGACATTGATTTCAATTGTATTGCCGGTGTCGGATTCTGGGGATGTCGCTGTAAAAACTCCACATTCCGCAGTTTTTAATTACTCAACTTGACTAGGTCTCGTAAGGCCAATTTGTTTTGGATATTATCGCTATATATAAAGCAAAGTCTCTTTCCGCGTCTGTTTGTATGTATGTATGTTTTTTAAGAGATTCAGGAGTAAGGTTTGTTTAATATACCTGAAGCGAAACGAGGGCGGGTCTCTAGTTAGTATAATAAGATAAGAAATATCAGAAAAGTTGCGGTAACTTTAGTTTTTGGTACGGTAAGTACGTTACAGTGGTATACATAATATAATTTCGAAACTAGGTAATCTTTGCTAGGGCATAATTTCCAGTGCTTAGGCATGTGCGTAGGAAGGATAAACCCTTAGCCCACGCAGCAAAGAAGTAATTAAATTCAATAATGAAGATTTATGGCCTAGCACCTCATGTGACATGTTAAAGTATGTTGTTTAGGACGAGACGGGTTAAGGTGTGCCGTTTTGCCCTTAATTTATTGTATTGTTGGTACGAACTACCAGTCAAAATTAATATATTTTTTGTAGTATTGTCTATTATTTGCGCGAACACTACATTTGATATTTTACGGATTAAACTCGCGTGTATTGTTATTCTTAACATATTATTAGAGACCCGACGTGTCGGGCTCATTACAGCGCTCGTGGTAATATATATTTATTCCGCATTCTTTGTTTACATATTCATACTTATTTGTGTATTATTATCTTTTATGTTTGGATTGATTTACACAAAGTCTTGATGGAGCATCAAAACGCGTTATTTATTCCTACCGTACAACTGTGTTGATTAAATTGTAAAACATAATACTAATGTAGTAATTATGAAGACAATAGCATTCTTACAATATTAAGATGAATGCTCAGATGAGTTATTATGACTCATATGCACTAAGAACAATAAACCGTTAAAAGATAATTTATTAACTGTTTTAATTGGGTATTAAAGAAAGAGTTCGCATTATAATGCTGATACTGCACCCCATTTGCTAACCTGGGTGCAATAATTTTGCGGAGTTTGCCCGTTTCGTGCAAAAAGTATCTTGGAATGCGACCAGCTCCCAAACTCGGGCGGGCGTTTCGCAATCCTCACATTATTAGCTGTTCAGATGCTCCTCCGTTGCGATACCATCTAGTTAATTACATTTTTCTTTTTTTTCATAGTACTTACCCTTGAGTGATTGCTCCGAGATTTATTTTTGGGTGCTTGTTTACGCGACGCGACACGGACGGGCGGACTGGCGATTAGTGAAATGCCGTCTCATCCAGCTTATTGAGTGACGTTCTGGGTCATCGATCAGTTATTTTTTGGGGTTCTATTGAATTTTTTTTCCACAAAAGCTTAAAAGAAAAAAGAAACGTATTCAAAGTCCTAGGGTACCTGTGTTTAAAAGGCGATATTTTCAGACATTACATCATACCATAAGTCGAGTGTGGAGGAAGCCACTCAACGCCACTGTATTGTTGAGTGGTAATGATCTTGTAGTGTTCGACACTATCGTTTTTAAAAATCTATCCTAGCTAGACATTATTTATTCCTTTTGTGGGATGTTAAAAGATTAAACGGACAAAAAATATACAGATCTGCGTTTGTTCAGTATCTGAGTGTGTTTTTTTTTAGCCTTCTGTCCCATCACGGCGAAAGCGTACTAGTTCTTTTTATGTGTGTTTAAATCTAGGAATTAGGACCTAGGATATTTATCAACACCAACTAAAATCTAAACAACTAAGCACGGTTTTAGATCAGTTCGCTGGAATGCATTGATTTACACCATACACACCTGTGTCTAATGGACACAGTGCACCTGTTATACTATTTAACAGGCGATATCTGCACTACTGCATCACTCGACTTCATTGTGTGTCGTGTGGCTTATATGCACGGAGCACTCGTTATCATTACATAATTTAATATTTTTATCAGGAATATCGCCGTTACTGTATTCGAGTAACACTAATAAATCGAACACTAAACGCACCTGTGTCTAACAGACACAGTACACCTGTTAGACTGTAACTGCCGATATCCACACTACGGCACCACTCGACTTCATTGTGTATTGAGTGGCTCAAGAGCACGAGGGCTTGTTATCGTTATAGTACAGAATTTAATAGTTATATCAGGAATATCGCCGTTACTGTATTCGAGTAACACTAATAAATCGAACACTAAATAGACTAGTGTCGAACAGCTAGACACAGTGCACCTGTTAGACTGTAACCGACGATATCCGCACTACGGCACCACTCGACTTCATTGTATGTCGAGAACACACGCTTGACATGCGCCATATCAGTCTTATATCTATATCCCCGTTAATTAATTCTAACAACAAACATATTTGTGTTTAACATTGGCAGTTATGGTAGTTGCCTCCTGTTTCTGTCGCCTTGCGAACCACCTATAGAGTAACTGATATCGAACGATATCTACATACAGCCCAACATCAGTCCTCTCGTCTAGCGCTTGTCATCGCTTACACATAATTATTGAATCAAATCGTTGTTATGTATCTATAATTGATCGTTTGTATTGGTAATAACAGTGTTAATGTCGGAGGCCTACGGGCGGCTTAAAAACTCTGACACCAGGTTGTACATCAACCAAACGATAAGAAGAAGATGAAGAAGTGTTAATTATTATAATTAAACGAATCGTCGGCGGGTCGCGTTACAATAGAGAAAATCGTCCTCGTGACAGGAGATCGCGATGGTAAGCTATATACATAAGCGACAGTTCGCCTACGTTCATATACAGTGTGTCGGTCGAGGTCTCCTGTCTCGGTCTCTTGCCTATCATAGCTCCACCCGCCACCTATAGACCCTGGTCTGATGGCGTTAGTTTTGATCCGCGCGATTGTAAGATACTAGCAAGTCGCGCGACTGTATTTGAATGGAATATATGAACCTCTATAGTCTGTAAAAACAGCTTGATTAAAATGACAGCTGTCAACTAATAGTGACTAGTGCTGTGAAAGTACGAGGCAAATCGATTTTCTAGATGGATGTTTTTGAGCAGAATCGATTATTCTCAATTACAGTGACGAACCTTTAATCCACTTTTCATTTCTTTTTATGCAGTTATTTATGATATACAAGGTGATGTTAAGTGGAAATTAAAATTATTATTAAGACATAAAAGTAATGAAAAGTGGGTCATATTCGCCAGCGCAATTGACAATGATCGATTTTTAGAAGATCACCCAGATATTAATTTTGATACCCAATCATACTGGCTACATACATCTATGTATGAAGCTAATATTAATATTTTGAGGTATGTACTCATGGGTCATGAAATAAAACAATAAAAATATATTTTTCAAAAATTTATTCGGATAATGGTTTAAATCCCATGTCTGAATCATCATCGTCACTGGATTTTGGAGCGGCTGGAATATTCATGCAGATTAATTATAAAACCTTGGTCGCATATAGAATCAAAATGGACTTCACGTTCCCAATCTTCTTCAATCGTTTTCCTGGTCTTGTTAATTACTATATTCCAGTCTTCCGGTGTGAGATTTTCGCATGCATTGTTAAATAAATTCAGCATTTTGTACGCTATGAATGGTGGGGCGGGGTTCGATTTTTTTGTAAAAGAAACCAATTTTCTTTAATACGCTGGCTAATGAGGGTAGACTGCCATATAATAAGTTTGCTTCATTTAATGAAACGGATAATTTCCGTAAACTAAATATTTGTGTTTATGGGTCTACACGCGACAAACGAACAAGTCCGCGGTGGCTGAGCACCTATTAGAAATGGGTACTAATCATTGGATGGAGCTACATGACCCGAAGGTCCTCTCAACAGATCGTCACTATCACACAAGAATAGTGCGAGAAGCTATTGAAATTAAGAAGCACAGAAATTTCAATAGGGAAGATGGATTCAAGTTATCATCGGCATGGAACCCAGTGATTAGTAAGTGCATACCGCGGAAAGTTACGTCTAATATAAACCCGGATTCAGTGAGTGTTGTGTGTCATACAAATGTGGGTAGCTGTACAAATGACATTAGTGCGGTTTCGGGGGTGGATCAAGATATTCACAACCGCAATGGCAGACGAAGACGGGAGGCGCCAGTTCGCTCGCGACCACGATTGGTGTAACCCAGTCGAAACGTCGGGCAGTAAGTAGCTATGTAATTTGCTACTCCTAATAACGCGTGTAGACCCATAAAGACAAATATTTAGTGTAATGGAACGCGAAAGTCTAAAATCTTACTTAAATTTCCGTAAAGTTGGGAGTTCATTACGTGTGTAGTATCCATACACATGATTTCGGATCGCTGCGGCATCAAAATCGTCTATATTTGTTATAGGGCCACTTTATTTCCCTTTTTATTTGGGGTAGATAATTTATTATCCTCCATTGATTTTTCCCCAAATTTTTCTTTGCTGATTCTTGTCACTGTAGCTCTTCCAATTCCAAGAGCGTCAGCAACTCTGTCACATGCTTGTGACAGTGGCAATAGCGGTCCGCCGTTATGGTGTTCACGCTCAAAATAATCGCGTAAACGAATTACGAACTCACGAGAATCACTATTTAAAACAGTTTTTCTGGTCCTTTTCGGCATGTTGATGAGAAAAGGGCAATAACAAAAACAAAACGGAAATAACAAAACAACAATAACAGACAAAGATAACAAGGAACAAACGACTATAACAACAGCAATGGAAAACATGTAGCGCATACAAGGCGTTAGCACTCGTACTGACATTCAAACTAACAACTAATAAGATGGCGGGTGGCGGGTGGCGCGCTCAGTGTTTAAAAATACCATACAGGACTTTTTCTCAATAAAAAATTTAATGAGCAAATGAATAATTCTTTTTGTATATGATTGATTTACGTTTATCGATTTGTCCCATCTCTAAAAATATGAAACACAACGTAACCTTGTAAAGACGTCGTAGATAATTAAAATTTTTTTTGTGTTCATGAATTTATTAAGAATTTGTTTTATTTTTTGTTCACACGTATCTTATTATAATAAATATATCGTTTCATACGTAAAAAACTTAAAAAAATAATCATAACATGCTAAATACGAATAATTTTCTATGTGCAAATATAAATCGTTCATAAGACGTTAGAACAAAGTCATATCATCACTTTTGGTGACAGCTGTCATTCTAATCAAGCTGTTTTTTACAGACTATAGTACCTCACCATCGCGCCATTCCAATATGAGCGCGTGTAAAAACGCGCCACCTGGGGCTTAGACAAAGATATGAAAACGATAACGAATTTCGAAAAGAATAAAATGTATGGGATTGACGATTGACCACGTGATTTAACGCGTCTAATGTCAATCCCGTTCATTTTATTTTTACGAACTTCGTTATCGTTTTGATATTGTTACTTTGTCCACGGCACCTGGACAAGGTCTAACCGACGATGATGCCCCACTCGTCCCCATTGTGTGTGGAGTGTCGCGAGTCGAGCGCTCGTTATCGCATCTTCATTGTTCCAGTCGAAGGCTCTCGGGCGCGTGCTGTTCGAGCAGGTGTGCCGCCAGCTGCACCTCCTCGAGGCTGACTACTTCGGCCTGGAGTACCAGGACGCTAACAGTACCAGGGTGAGTGGTTTGCTTTGATGTTTTAGTTTTGCAATACTAACATGTTGTGGAGGACATTGAATATACACCATGAAATTTTAGTGGTTGTTTTCCCGTGGCAGAACGACTTGCCTTTAGTAATACTATCGAATCATGCAAATTATTCCTCGAAAAAAAAATTTTTTTTTTTCGATTTTTCAGAATAATAATTTTCCAACTAGAAAACGAGGGAAGCTATCGTTGTTTTTGATGATGTGACGTATTCAGGTACTGCTTGCCGCATGAAATCGATGCTTAAAGCTAAAGAAGCTCTACACCCTAAGTCATAAAGCGGTTCGAACGTGTTTTCGAGTTACGGTTAAACCTTTCGTAAAACCGGCATTTATTGATTTTACCAAAAAAGAACTGCACACATCTGTACTTGTACTACCAAGATAGAATCATTTTACTGCGGGAAAACAACCACTAAAATTTCACGGTGTATACCCTGCATACCTGCGAAGTAGTTCTAAGGTTGTGTAGTCGACCAACCCGCACTTGGCCAGCATGGTTTACTAAGGCCTTATAGCCCTAGCTTAGGTATGCCCGTGCCCCAGCAGTGAGGACGCTTATGGGCGGTTGACGATTGAATATAATTGAATGTATCCGTCATAAATGTCTAAAGAAAGATATTTTTCTTGTAATATGTGACCAATAAATTCTTTTCTATTTTCTATTCTATTTAGTGCTTGGGTAACTTTGCTCGAATTACTGCAATGACAGAGGTGTGATACTTCCACTACTTCACCATTCCGGTGATAATGATAATGCTCCAAGCCAAGCCATATATTTTTTGAAAAGTGTCTGAAATCATTGTACATAATATGTATTGTGCAGGTGGGTATATTATACCCACCTGCTCAATATGACAAGGTTATTCCAAGCCATCATCATAGTCAAGGCAAACAATTTTGATGTCTCATAGTTACTGTTTTTTTACTTCCCCAGTACTGGCTGGACGTAGAGAAGCCAATCTGCCGTCAGCTCGGACTGTCGATGCTGGAGCCGACGCTTCGCTTCTGTGTCAAATTCTACACGCCCGACCCGGCGCGGCTGGAGGAGGAGTTCACGCGGTACCTGTTCTGCCTGCAAGTGAAGCGAGACTTGGCGCACGGATGCATCCAGTGCAATGAGAACACGGCCGCGCTGATGGCTAGCTACATCGTGCAAGGTGAGTTGTCACTACATAGGGTATAAAAAACTTCCCGGATCTTAAATCTTAACTACACAACGGATCTTGATGCGGTTTTTAGGGTTCCGTAGCCAAAATGGCAAAAACGGAACCCTTATAGTTTCGTCATGTCCGTCTGTCCGTCTGTCCGTCTGTCACAGCCGATTTACTCGGAAACTATAAGTACTACAGTGATGAAATTTGATGGGAATATGTGTTGTATGAACCGCTACAAAAATATGACACTAAATAGTAAAAAGAATTGGGGTGGGGCCCCCATACATGTAACTGAGGGATGAAATTTTTTTTTTCGATGTACATACCCGTGTGGGGTATCAATGGAAAGGTCTTTTAAAATGATATAAAGTTTTCTAAAAAACATTTTTCTTAAAGTGAACGGTTTTTGAGATATCAGCTCTCAAAGTCGTAAAAAGTATGTCCCCCCCCCTCTATTTTTATAACTACGGGGTATAAAATTCTAAAAAAAATAGAGGTGATGCATGCTAATTAACTCTTTCAACGATTTTTGGTTTGATCAAAGTATCTCTTATAGTTTTTGAGATAGGTTGATTTTTATTATATTTGCTGCTACGGAACCCTTTGTGCGCGAGCCCGACTCGCACTTGGCCGGTTTTTTAATAGATAGAAGGATTAAAGAGGAAGATTTTTATGTATAATATACCTGAAGAGAAGCGAGTGCGAGTCACTAGTAACATAATAGAGATATTATAAATGGAACATAAGTTATGTTATAAATATTCCTTAGTTAGGGCATCATGCGTAAATGTCTGGATTAACGCACGAACACCTTCAGTGGGGCTACCATGAGTAAAACTTACGCGCTCGATACCCCCTACGTAAATATGTCTATGAAAAATTTGTACAGCGCCGCCGGGGGGTTACGCGAAGAACTCCAATCGGCCATTTAAAAAAAAAACAACTCGATAGGTTTTTAACGTACGTAAGTTTACGATAGCCAACTCATGGAAGGCCCTCAGGAGAAAGTATAATATAGAAACTATTGTAACATTAAAAAAACTTGTACATAAAGGGCACGTCCCCAATAGACTAGCAATCAGAAGCTGATAGTTTCCTTCCACTTTGACTCTATATATTTTTTTCTGCGCGGCTCTAACGCCGCGTATATTCTGAATGACGGCGGGTAAATTGTCGCAAATTGTAAGCGACGCACTGTTCGCCTAATGGTGAAGGTTAGAGTTACCTAAAAACTGTGAAACCATTGAATATGAAAAAATGTGTCGCTTTAGTCAGAGTGTATTCTCACATCTTCACTGTACAGTTTATCAATCGATTGTAGTCTAGTGTTCGTTAACAACTGCAGACGAGTCCACAGACGTATGACAGATTGATCGACGTGCATCTGAAGCGATGGAGAGTGCTTCCAATTTAGGCTTTCCATTCGTTCTCTGCGGCGAGGGTTGATTAATTTTCTAAAACCAATCACCTGTACAATCAAGTGAAAAAATCGCTTTCAGATTCGTTCAACATTTCGTAGGTATGTTTGCGTTTTGCGGCAACAATACATGGGCGCGTGCCAAAAGTGTACAAGATGTATCTAAAAGCTATAAAATAAAGGGCGATTTTAAGTCGGAATTAGTGTACTATTACGACACTATTAAAGCAATGATTGATATCATTATCAAGAGATCTCTTGATATAATAAAGTACTACTGATGTTCTTGCTGTTGACAACCTTGTCAAAACATTTGGAACGAATCATGAATAATGTTTAGATTTATGTATTTCTACTGCATGCATGTATTAGACATTATTATTTGTACTGTGCAATAAAATGTCATTTTTATAAAAACAGGAAATTGCACTTGATACAATCTGCATAGTACAAACTGGACTGGATATATGCATAATGCCAATTCATTTGTGCTCCTACGTAAATGAGATAAAGAGCATAGTTGTGTAAATGCATTAGTATAATGCCGATTTGACGTTGGCAATGAAAGATATTACAAAACGGAGAGAACTCGACTTAGTATCAAGCAAATTGAATAAACTGCAGCTCTCCATTACAGTTGCATTCTGAAACACGATATTCATTAAAGGGTCTTATTATTCCGTGCACTTTTACTCTTGTGTGCAAATTTTGTGAAGATACATTTGTTTCGTTAGTTGAGCTACTTTCAAAAAGTATATAATGCGTTTTTTGAATCTGTTTTAATTTCAATAAGGATTTATAGTTAAAATATGCCCACAACTTGATCTCATTTTTGTCTGATTAGTTAGTTTTTGAACACAGATTATAAACATAGTTTTGGAGAATTAGCTTTAATTATTTGTCATTTGTATTATAATTTAGGTCAATACAAAGGACCTGTCTAGTAAAATTAATTGGTTTAGCTGTAAGACTATCATACAGCTTATAAGCGAGAACGAAATTTCTACCTAAAGACGACAGGTAAACAAAATAAAACATTTAGTGCAAACATGACCTCATCACACTCCCCCCACTAAAGTGGGTAATCAGATTGAAGCCGGCATAGTTTTATGAACTCGCTCACCCCGCGCCGGAGTCGTTAATATCTAACGGGCCATTCATAACGGAGTGCGGCGACTACTCCCTCGGGACGCCGAGTCTCTGCTATGCACACGGTGACTTTATATGTACTGAAATATAGTTACTGTCACTATAGTATAGTACTATGCTAATAAAACACATTTTGGTGTAAAGACAGCTTTATTCAAAATTTCAAATCAAATCCAAAAAGAAACCACTGTGGCACTTTGCGTACTAAAAATGTACTCTTGGAATCAAACTTCTAGGGATTTTTATGGGTCTGTTATAGGGCGATATACTAAGATGATGTTAGTATCTACCAAAGCTAACCAAAGTTAACTTATATCATGAACCATTTGGTTGGATGTGTCTAAATAGATTACCTGATTAATATTTGTATTCCCACTTAAAGTTACCAAATACGAATCCGTTTCAAACACTCGTGTGTATGAAACACATTGTTTTCAAATATGCCATTGAGCTTCCACCATAGGTCTACTATCAATTTCATCTCTTACAAGTCGTATACCAACGTCTCTTTCTTTCTTTTGTAGCGGAGTGTGGCGACTTCGTGCCTGAGGACTACCCAGACCACACGTACCTCAGCGGGTACAAGTTCTTCCCCGGACAGGACTCTGAGTCCGAGCGCCGGATCATGGAGAACCATAAGAAACACATGTGAGTATCAATACTTATTGATCTCTATTCCGGTAGTAATTATACGCCCATCGGCGTCGTTCGCAGATTAGCCAGAGCTAGACTTGGAAATGAGTTTTATATGGCGTTACTAATAAAGACGAACTGGTTTGTTCCGTGTCTATGTATGTTATTAAATATATTTAAGTATATTTGCGTATCTTCTGTTGATTCTGAAATCTGTAAAAACAAGTGCTTTTGGTACTTACCCCGGAATCAGATTTTAATTTGATAAAAAAATTGTACTTACTGGTTTCGCCATAACGCCACTGAAGAAGTATATTTTGTTACACAGAGGGCAAAGTCCAGCTGAAGCAGACCTGAATTTGTTGGAAACGGCGCGAAGATGCGAGTTATATGGTAAGTACATACACATGTAAAATATGTATTAAATTATTTATATTAAAATAATTAATTTATCTGCCTCAACTATTGATGTTTTGCAATTATACGCTTACTTTAAAAATTAAGCTCTATTTTCTCATTTATCTAATTCTTATTTATAATTATTTCCATCAATACTTGTGTGTATATTTGCAAAAAATGCCCGGTCGATATTTACTTTAAAAAACAAACATTGCGTGTAGTGTGGGAATTGAAATAAGAATGTATTATTAACAATACACGTGAGGTTAATCCGTAAAATAAGTTTTATTTCAAATGTGTAGTAGGTAGCTCGCGCAAATAATAGACGATACTATAAGATCTTTTTTTGCTTTGCACGCGGATTCATTGCAGTCAATGAGTTTTATATTTAATTCCACGTTGTACCAACGCAGGTATCAAGATGCACCCGGCCAAGGACCACGACAGCGTACCGCTGAACCTGGCGGTGGCGCACCAGGGCATCGTCGTGTTCCAGCACTTCACCAAGATCAACACCTTCAGCTGGGCCAAGATCAGGAAGATATCGTTCAAGAGGAAAAAGTTCCTCATCAAACTGCACCCGGAGGGATATGTGAGTATATGTGCAGTCAACAGAGCACGGAAGACTTTTTGATTTTCGCAGTCCATTCCACTAAATAGTGGTCTTATGGGTCTGTTATCTCTCCGTCTTCGACGAAGACGGACGGCGCCAGTTCGCTCGCGACCAATTATTGGTGTAACCCAGTCGAAACGTCGGGCAGTAAGCGGCTATGTATTTGCTCCTCATGATATCGCGTGTAGAACCATATATACCAATATTTAGGATAGAGCACGGACTTTTGATTGCGACTACCTCTTCAATACAAAGTGTCCGATGGACGCAGAGGTCTATGAAGACTACTGTCGATGTTAAAGTTTACTCAATATAATTATGCTATCTATAGAGAACATAAGTGTTTACTCACGTAGTAAACGGTAAGTAGTCTAATCTAGTTCATCAATCGAAAATCACACCACAGGTTTTTTCCTAACTAACATACGATAATGGCTTGGAGTAGCCTCGTCATCATCACCGGACTCTGTGGGGGAGCGGATGGCTTTCCGCTAAAATTTACACAACAGTGTTTTTACTACACAGTATAAAGCAAAGGCGCTTCCCTGGTCTGTCTGTATGTAAAGGATTAATATATAAAAAGGATAATATACCCGATGCGAAGCGAGTCACTAGTTTTATATAAAAACAATATGTATAATTTATACAGATGAGGGGTTGTTATTTGGTGTCATTTCTTTCTACCGGTGCTGGGAAAAAGGCGTGATTGTATGTATGTATGTATGTATCAATCACTCCAGTAACTTAGCCCCTTACCTCCTTCTTATTTGCTCCTTAAAACAGATATACAATCACTACAAATTGTTTTAGATGGCAGAGCATATCGGGGTAGTCCGAACTAAGTAAAGAAACTACTGACTGCCGACTTCCGAGCTTCACATTTACCTAAAATCATAAATATTCTCCATTCCCACAGGGCGCGTACCGCGACGTAGTGGAGTTCTTCTTCGAAGGCCGCAACGAATGCAAGAACTTCTGGAAGAAGTGCGTCGAGAACCACGGCTTCTTCCGCTGCACCACCGTGCCGCGCCCCGCGCGACACAAGACGCGCGTCATATCCAGGGGATCGTCGTTCAGGTCTGTGGGCTAGTATTCACTATGTGCGGAGTGGGTGGTGGGGGACGGCAAATCGATCGAAGCGCACGATGTGACAGAAATGTGATATAATTCTGAGCTTTCATGTGTCAAATTGCTTAATTTCATAAATTCCCTTGTATTTGTAAGCAATAACGTTACGTACGTAACGTAAACGATGCAAATTCAATACTTATAATAATATTCATATTTTTGTGAAGTAAGAAAATCACTTGGTATAATATACTCACTCACTTTATACAATATTTATTTATTTCGTGTTGAAAAACTAGTCGAAAATCTTTATCAAAACATCTGGTTGCTATGATATGACATATTAAAACATCTAGTTGCTATGATATGACAGATCTCAAGTCCTGAATAGTTGTCGCCACTAGGGGCGCTATCATCACGCACATAGCGAATAGGGGATGGTTTTGAGATGTTTAGAAATCGGAAAAAAATCAACTGCCTCACCGCGGCCCGGGGACTCGAACACCCGTCCTTCTAGGAATCGCGCCCAGACGTGCATTACCATCACACCAGACCAGCAGCTATGTATTGAAGCCGTCGAATTTTTCCCGTATATGACCTGTTAAGCCACAGGTGGCGCCATCTACTATCACAGGTTATGAGATGGTATTTCAAGATTATGATCTGATTCTGAGTCCTCATCTGATGCGATCGGCTATCCAAATATTGAATGTATAGGAAATTTTGTGGAGACATTTTTTGTATCTTTTGTTTCTTTTTTTTACTTTCTCATACATTTTGCTCTTTTTGAAGCTCCTACTTTTCTGTTACTGTTTTCTTTTTATAGATTACTTTCTCTCTCTATGTATTTCTACAAGCATCATTCTATCTCCCTCCTTTTACTATCTGATGAATTCTTAATTTTTTTCCATGGTCTCCCAAACAAACATTAATCTCAATTAAACAACAATAAAATACATTATAAGGCTACAATACCTAAAGTTACCGGAGACATTCTGTGTAAGCATTCAATTCCATATTTTATGACCATCTAGTAAAACCAAATCATATTCATTCAATAGCTTACCTGTTTTAATATCATTTTCTTATAATTAAATTTAATAATTGCAGGTATAGCGGCAAGACGCAGAAGCAAATCGTCGAGTTCGTCCGCGACAACTACGTGAAGCGACAAACGTTCCAAAGGTGCGTGCGATCCGATCGACGAGTGCATGCGCTTTGTAGCACCCACCCGTGTAGGCGTAGCCAGTACTCGCTTATAGATGTGTCTGTCGCCTACGATCTTAGACTATCGCGTTCCATTACGTTTAAAACTTTATACTATGGATCTACACCCGATAAAGAGAAGCTAATAAGGCGTCTGACCGATTTCGGCTATGGCAGATCTTGTTTGAGATCAGTCAAGTAGCGCATTTGATATATTATAATGCGCGCAAACAAAAGTGCACTCTCTGTACCTTAATTCTCATAGTTCGGTGAGACTGCAATCCGACATGAAGGATGAGAGATGGGGCGCAGGACCAACGTGCTTTTTCAAGCACGGGCGTCCATCCGCCAATTTCCTGACTTCGAATTTTTGAACAGAAAGACTCACACAAATCTTGCCCGACCCCTGACTCGAATCGGGGACCTCTCGGTCCTAACGCAGCACTTGCTACCAAATACATAGCTACTTATTGCCCGACGTTTCGACTGGATTGTTACTTGCGACTACGGGCAGTAAGTAGCTATGTATTTGCTACTCTTTTTATCGAGTGTAGACCCATAACATAAAGTTTTTAATGTATCTGTCGCTGTCCGTCTATGGTATACCTACGGGTATACTATATGTGTTAGGTGAGCTCGTGTTGCGTTGTCGTTGTGGTAATAGCGATTTGACCGGTTGAATTACAAATTTAAAATATGTAAATAAATATTGATTACTTTAAACTTTCATAGTTACACACATTAGAAAACATAATATTTTCGGGACATTTACCATGTTATTTTAAATTAACGATCACTGTTGCAAACGCCATGATCATGGGTCAACTGAAATAAATATTTTCTTTTACAAATTTAAAAGAAAATATGATATGTTGCAATTTAAAATCAAATAATTTTAGATGACGTAGTGTAGCGTGGTTCATTTCTAAGTATTATTTTTGTATGTTGCGCTGCGCCGGCGCAACGCACAACGCATCGTGTGGCCTCACCTTTACTCTATAATACCTACTTAAGTCTAAGCCAGTGAAGGGAACTATGCATACATCATTCATGTGTGAAACGTAAGATATAAGTTAAACTATGGTGAGTGGTTAGCATGGGCTGGGAGACACTAGCTTTTGGTTTTGTCTTGTGGGCGTTTGTGTGAGAGTAAACAATCTAATACGCGACGCCGGCAAACTCTTGCATGATGTACGGTAAAAAGTCCCTAAAAACGACTAATTACTATCAACTGGTTAGAGAGAGGCTTCGAATAGTTTTGTATTATCGATGGTGATTAGCATTCTCGAGCATGCGCTGTATCCGTTGAGACTTCCGCTTCTTCCAATGAGTACCAATGAGTATTATTGAGTATGTCGGCGCGGCCGCTTCGGGACGGCTGTGACACTCGGTCGGAGGATGGTGCTCGGTCAATTTTAGGGATTTTTTCACAATATCGATCTGCGCTCCACCTGACTTGAACTCTGAACGGTTCCGTACGCCCGGCGTCCGCCGCGGGCGACACTAGTCCCTATGTAATGTTCTCTTCACACTTGTCGACGCAGTTTCACATAGTTCGTCACACGTACTAGTTTGAGCACTTTTTGATACCACTGCGATGCTGTGTGACCTTTGAACGTGTCCGTTGGTGGGTTACCTTTTAGTTTGAAATTGAATATTTTATAGATTATTTTGTTTGTTGAATAAATGTGATCCTCTCCTGCACTGCACATTGTGGTTGATGACCAGAATGCCCCATGTGTTTTTTATTCTGAAATTGTAAATTTAAGTTTGCATTAGAGTTTATAGTGCGGCGGTGAGTCCCCTGTGTCTCTCCACTTTACGCTGTTAATATATGGTGCGACGACTGCCGTCTTTCCATCACATTCTTGTAACTGTAAGTTACGAAAATTAGATTTTTTTTACATGAAAAGCCAAGCTATTAGACAGCATAACATAGGACTCTAAACATAAGTAATAAAATAGCGTAACATTTCACGATTCTAGCACATAAAGTGTGGGAAAATAGATAAATTGAACTATACTTACTTTGTTGCCACTATTCTAAACGATGTCACAGTCGAAGGCGACGCGCGGGAAGAAGTGATCATTTATAACTGTAACATACTGTTATTACATATATGTTCGTATTACTGGAATCATAATTGCTTCATCAAAGGGCACCAGAAAAGCTATATTATTTTAAGAGGTTTGAGTGCAATCATGTTATTATCATAGCGTAGTGATGAACTAGTTTCGCTTTATCAAAAACCACTAAGGAACGAATTTCATTTAAGGGATTGAGGACTATTATTGCTTGAGATTGTACTAACATTCGAGGGATCAATGACTATAGTGGGAGACATACTAGTTTTCAAGAGAGCCGTAGTGTAGAGACAACCTGAAGTAATAGGGGATAGTGTGAGATACGGAGTCGTAGCGTAGATTCAGTTCACTCCATCACAGAGCGCCATATATAGCAGCTCATTATTACTTAAAGGGGATCGAGTGATACGAGCCTATCTTGGGATACATTGAGTCGAGTTAGGACTCCTAGCGTAGGCCTCGCAGGGTATCGTGTAATGTCGAGTCGAGTTAGGAGTCAGATATAGCAGCTCATTATTGCTAAGAGTAGATCGTGCGATACACAGATTCGAGTTAGGGAGTCTTAGCGTAGAGCCTATCGTGCGATACACCGAGTCGAGTTAGGAGACAGATATAGCAGCTCATTATTACTAAGAGGAATCGTGCGAGACACCGAATCGAGTTAGGAGTTTTAGCATAGGCCCCGCAGTGGATCGTGGGATACACCGAGTCGAGTTAGGAGTCCTATAGTAGAGCAACGGCCTCGCCGGCGTCGTGGAGCGCAGACGAACCAAAAGCTGGTGTCACCATCCTCGCCCGACTGTCGGCAGGGCGGGGTCGTTTCGCGCGTCGCGCTCCGCGGGCGGCTCTCGGGCTTCGGTCGCGCCCGCGCCCGCGCCGCTGCTCAACGCCTCCGTCTCCGCGCACCCGCTGCTGCCGCTGCCGCCCGGCTCCGACGGTACGTACGCACGCACACGCACACACAGACAGACACACACACACACACAGACAGACACACGCACACAGGTACTCGCACACACAGAGAGACAGACAACATGCTCGACATGAGCTCCGACGGTACGTACACACACACACACACACACACAGCAGACAACATGCTCATATACACAAACTCTGTCACACTTTAGGAGGTGGGAGCCGTCAGGTCCCTCCCATCGTCGTAATTACCCTGCTAGTCCAGTTACATCATAGGACTTGCAATAATATAATTGGACTTGCTACTTATAACGATGAGGGCTTGGAGTAGCCTTGTCAATGACAAGTCCAATGATGTTATTGGACTGGCGGGGGATTACGATGATGGCTGTAGGTGTAGCCTTGTCATCATTAACAGAGATACTCCAAGCAATCATCTTAGTCAATTACTTATCTCGGTACTCAAGTCAGCTACTTACTTAATATCACACACAATGACACAATCTCACATACACACGCGATCACTCTTTCTCCCGTCCACATTAACTCACAGTAACTCTGTCGCATTCCATCAGACATGCTACACACACACTTCCTTATAGGCGCTGAATAGGGGTCTGTAACACTTTTGAAGTACTGTAACCTATATGTTTCGTGTGTGATATACTTCACCGTTTTATGAACATTTCATAAAACTCGTCACTCCGTTTCAAAATGTAATACTAGGTTCGCATGAACAGGAAGTTTCTGATCGCGCCGCGCGATCTAAGTATTTTGAGCTTCGCTTGTTCTGTGACCAGTTTCATTAGTAAGCTTCCTATCAATATAATGTAGTGGACACCTTAGCCCTCCCGTTAAATTTACTATTTAATATACTGATTTTGGTCCGAAGTTGACAGAAATGTTTATTGCTTAGCGAGTAGAATTATATGTATGACTTGGTAGCTTTATTGGTGGATGTTATATCTAAAAAACTGAATTGTCAAATGTCTGGTTGTTTTCTTTTGCCATCTTTTTCAATATACATATTGTATCGAGAGTGTTGAAATTCTGAAATTCATATGTACGATTATTCGACGCGCTTTAACGGTGAAGGAAAACATCGTAGAGGGCAAACCGGCACACCTACGAGAGCGACATCTCTAAGGTTGTGTAGTCGGCCAACCTGCACTTGGCCAGAGTGGTCGACTAAAGGCTTGTCGCCCTAGGGCAGGCCCGTGCCCCAGCAATGGGGACGTATATGGGCTGACAAGCGACCCGGCCTCGTTTCGCTTCGGGTAATAATTTCTTAGCCTACGGTACATAACATCTCACTATGTCAGTCAGTCATTTCACCTTTTGAGTTATATATATTTAGATGGCATGATTGTGATGTTAAAACAATAGACAAGGCAGACTGGCGGCGACGTGGTCCACAACCCGTCACGTCACGTTTCCACAGAGGTGAAAAGTGGATCGGAAGTGATCTCTGCCTACCCCTCTGGGAAAAAGGTGTGATTGTATGTATGTATGATGGTGATTAGTGTTGAAGTGCGACGTTGACTGTTGCAGCGATTTCCCTGGAGTGGGACAAGCAACCTCACTACCTGGAGGCTTCTCTGATGATGAAGGGGTACAGCGCGGAGGCAGGCGATGCGCGGCGGCGCGGCCGGACGGCGGCGCGGCCGCACCTCGGAGGGCGGGACTCGCCCGCCGCTCGCAGCGCCGTTACCGCCTATGCCAGCGACGAGGGATTGGCGCAAGGTGGAGGCGCATCCGACCGGTTAAGGCCATGGCGGCCGAGCCTGCTAATTAACAATAGCCAAGTGCGCAGGACTTGTTCTACTGCATTTGTCGCACTCATAGTTCGGTGAGATGACACTGACCGATTAGAGATCGGGCGCAGGACCACTGGTTTAACGTCGCTTTTTCGAAGGACGCGGGTTTTCTTTATTCCTGATTCCGGGTTGAGTTATTTCTTTACTGAAAAACTCATACAAATTTTGCCAAGACTCGAACCGGGGACCTCTCGGTCCTTACGCAGCGCTACCAATAGACCAACAGAGGCAGTCACATGTAACTGGCGGCATGGGTCAGGTGCAGTTTTACCTTGTTAAGTTTATTTAGTTTAGGTTTATAGAGCCATCCGCTCCCCTGCAAGTCCGGTGGGGATGATGACGAGGCTACTCCAAACCATTACCTCACATGTCAGTTAGGAACAAAAATCACGTTCACGCTTATCCTATGTTTATTCGTAGACCATGAACTAGTTATATTTGTTTATACAAAGAAGCCCCAACACTACTCGGAGAATGATGAAGCCTTCAAGATGACACGACAAGTTACCACTTCTGGATTTGCGCACCTCGTTATATCGCTAGCCAATCGTACTGCAAGGGGTTATCTTGCGGTCGAGGGTAATTGTGTTATAGCTGGCCTTGCCATTGAGTCAAGGAGATTTTGTTTCTTTTGAGTTGTTTCCGACTTTTTAAGTAATTTCCGAAAGCGACATTTGGCAGCGCTCACATGTGAAAAAAACGCTTTGTAGATATTTAATAAAAACAAAAGCTTTATTTTTCTTTTACTCTTAGGGTATCATTTAGTTTACAATAATGTTATTCATACGAGATATTAATTTTGTTACATAATAAGCATTTATGTTTCATGTCATGTACAATCTTTGGAGATTGAAACAAAGGATAAGAACTTTTAATTGATCCACGCTACTCAATTGGATTGTACTTTTTTGAACGATTTGCGCTTTTCGGATTGTTTTTTTTCTATATAGTGCTTCAGAATAAGAAAACTTTTGTTTATCTCTTTCCAGCTGTCAAAACTGTAACAACCAAATCGTAAGGGCCCGACTTTCGGCTTTTATCTTTAATCGTCTTCAAACTCTTCACTTCTAACTACTTCGCAAGAATATTTCTTCAACTAATACATTGCACAGTTGAAATATTGTCTATATTTGTCATATTTAACAATATATCCTTATTAGAAATATTTAAATATGTTGTTTATTTCGATTGTGCAATATTTTAAGTGGTGGCATGGTACATGGGATCATCATTTCATATTTTTATCGATTCTATCTTTTTCTAATAGCACCACTTCTCTAATGAGTCAGCCATTCGATTATCGGTATTTTTCATTCATAATAATTTTCGTGAAAGCGATACTGACGATTATTACTGAAACGTATATCTAGAGCGTCACGGTGTGGTATAATACATTTTTAATATGTATGTTGTAATCTTCCGTATCGTATTATAATGTCTTTAAATGCACATATTCTCATTGGCTCACGTTCATAACTCGCTTTGCACGGCACTCTGTCCTCGATGTCGTGCCGTCGTGTTGAGACTTGCCCCGCCTACTACACGCCATCACGTCTGCAGGTTGCTCCCTGAGTTGGTGACCCGTGCTGAGGTCAATCATCATCCCATGGAGGATTCGCCTCCGCCTCATCCAGACGACGACACCGTCGGTAAGTTGCCGTCAACCCTACCTGGGTACTCGTATAAGTTGTGTAGGTAAACAGATCTTTTGAAAACAGTAGCAGTCAGTTCAAAGTAGCTCTATGACTCGAGGAAAGGCGCAACGGCACTACCGTTGCGTAGGTCGATTTAGTAAATTACATATTACACTAGTAAACGCTGTAGTCACAACGTATCTGCAATCGACTAACGCCCATGTGTCCTCGCAGGATTCGCCGGAGAATACATGGAGCCGGGAGTCGCATACGACGGGCGGTCCTGGCCGCGGACGCGCGCCCACTCCGCCGCCGCGTGCCGCCGCGCCGCGCGAGAGCTCAGGTCAGCCGCCGCCCGCCCTCCCCGCGCGCCCTGCCGCCCCCGCCCGCCTGGCGCCGCCGCGCTGCGCCGCCCCGCGCGCCGCCTCCCCTCCCCTAGCGCCTACCCCGACTTCGTGCGCGCCAAGCACTCCTCCTTCCGCACCTCCGCCGAGCGCCTCGAGTACGAGCTCTCGCAGGTCAACATGTACTCCGCCTGCCCGTCCGCGCGCTCCTCGCGCTCCGGCGCCAGCCCGGTGGTCGAGGACGGGTCCGACGCGCCCGCGCGGCCCGTGTGGCGCCGCAGCGCCTCCCGCCGCAACCTGCGCGAGTTCGCGTTCGACGCCGCCGGCCGCGCCCCGCACGCGCGCTGGCCCTCGCGCGCCTCGACTCGCGCCTGCCGCCGCGCCGCAAGGACCTCACCCGTCACGCGCTACGACGACGCGCGCACGCTCGCGCTCGCGTTCGGCGCGCGCGGCTCGCCTGACGAGCAGCGCGAGGCGATCGGCCGCGCCTACTCGTCGAGCTTCCCGGGCGCGGTCGGCGAGCCGTACTCGGAGCCGCCGCCGTTCCCAGCGCGCCGGCTCGCAGGACGACGTGTCGCACGACAGCTACGAGTTGATCGAGCGCTCCGACGACGAGTCGGAGCACCGGCGCCACGCGCGCGTGCGGCCGCGCGGCGTGGCGCGCACGCGGTCCTGCTCGCTGGATTCCGGCAAACGGACTCGCCTCGGACGACGACCGCTCGCTGTCGCACCCTGTCCGAGCGCGACGACCGCGAGCCGCTCGAGACGGGCAGCGGCAAGTACCGCAGCGAGGACGACCTGCCGCTCGACCCGTTCCTCATCGACGACCCGCGCGTGCTGCCGCGCGAGAGAGCCCTCGGTGCGCTCCGACGGCAGCTTCTTAAGGAGATCAAGGGCGCGCTTCGGTTTGCGCACCTCCAGCCAGGGAGTCGAGGACCAGTGACATATACGATTCCAAAATTTCTAAGAGCAGTGCGGAGTCGAGTAAAAAATCCCGCGACAGCGTCTATCACACGGACAGCAAGAAGTCGCGGGAGACTCTCAAGAGCAAGTGAGTTCCGACCGATCCGGGTCTCGGACCCCGAGCCAGGACTCCAAGTCTGATTATTATGACTGTAAAAAGAACTTGTACGAGCCTGATGAGATAGGATTACGTCGTCGAAGCGCCACGGAGCGTTCAGAATGCGTACATATAGATCCGTTCGAACCGGCATCGCCTTTATCCAGTCCCGGCGATTCGACCAAGGACTTCTATGATACACAATCGACATTCATCGGAATGGAGAAACCGGAGTATAGAGAAAAGACTTTGTTCGACAAGTCGCATGAGGATCATTAGCTAATCTTATCAACTCACCCAACTACTATCATATACCTACACCATATTCTTACTTTTCCTAGTAATAATAAACACAAGGAACCTAGTCCCATGCATTCCGCTAGTTTACAGAATGTTGAATTGGATCTTTATGCTCATTATTCAGATGTAAGTCCTCCTAAGAAGGTCGAAGAGATATCTACCGAAGAAGAAGATAT